>OZ024790.1:3916012-4172012 GCA_964017065.1 Haliclona indistincta | reverse complement strand
AATGTTGATGTGTAGCTTGCTCCCAACGTCTGGGCTTCATGAAGAGCTAATGAGCTGCCTGCTTTCCGCGTCTCTCGCCTCTTTATTCTAAATGCAGCTAACGGTGAGTTCATAAATGATGAACCTATATATGGTTGCTTGCATTCCACTGTCTCTTCTTTCCTTAACTTCATAGACTTTCACGAGGTGGACGTCAGCCAGCCATGGGTTGATTCACAAAGGCCTTGGTGCTGTTGACGATATTTTTGTGCCGGTGCTATCAAGGAAAATATAGCATTATTCAAAAGGTATAGACCTTCAAAAGGTATACACCTTCAGATATTGCTCACTACTACCTGACATGCCTGCTAGCTGTACAACTGACTTGCTAGTATATTTAAATATATCTCTCTTTCTATCTCATTCTCTCTTTCCAGATTTTTTTATCACTTGAAGAGTTTCCTCAACTACACAGAAAAATGTATTTTTCTTCAATTTTGCATCTGGCATGCTATTTTTGCTGACACATCAGTACCAGTCCTGCAACGTATTATCTTATACCTCAGCATTGTCATCCCAATTGCTTACTATATTGAACCAATTGACTTCATTCCTGAGAAGACTTTGGGCTTGGCGGGTCTTATAGATGACATGCTCTTAATAACAGTCTGGCCGACACATACCTGACAGTCTACTATAGTAGACTGTCAGGTATGTGTCGGCCAGACTGTATCATTACTATGTCTCAGTGAAATAACTGTATCATTACTATATCATTACTATGTCTCAGTGAAATAACTGCATTTATTATTGTTTATTTCATTGCATGTCTACCTGGTACATTATTCAACATTATGTGTATTGTATAACTTGTTTATTCACTTTCTCATATCAATACACAACTGCAGAAATTTACTACAATTTGTAATTGCAGCGTGGTATGAATTAATTTTGTCACAATTACACTGAGTATTTGCTGACTAACTGCTATTGCACTGAGCAGTGCTGCACATTGTGTACATGTTTGTATTAGCTACTAGGTACTATGTAGCTACTGCAAGAGGAACTATCACTCACTGGATCATAAATTATTCGTCAGTGGGCGGGGCTGGTTATTGGTCTACATTTTTTAATTGACCGATTTGGCGTGGGCTTTATAGCCGGAATGCTGAGGGACTGCGCTCAGTTCAGTCAGCAGTTAGGCTATTTGGAACAAAGATTCAGAATCATGATCAGATCATATGCTCAGCTGTGATTGTGATGGCGAGAAACAGGAGTGAGCAGCTCAGGCTGGTGAGTCAGGACTGACTGCATGTGATATAGATTATTGATCGATAGAAATATGAGACAGTATCGGGGTCATGCCTCGCCTGACTAGTCTATATTATTTAAGGAAAACAGCGGATATCACTATTCTGAATCTATTTGGTTTCCTCTATTGTGAGTAGGAAAGCTTTTCAAGGTCAACTTCCTGACTTGTGGGCGTGGTCTTGTTTAGTCACCTTTCCTAGTAGTAGTGATCTGTGATTACTGTGTAGTCATGCACACAGTACTGTGGAATCACTCAGTATTACAGGGGAACTGTGGTACATATACACTGACAATGAGCTTCAGTGGCGGATCTAGGATTGGAGAAGGGGGGTTCTCAGTTGAATGGGCGCGCTTGCGCGGCGCAAATTTTTGAAAACCACGCCCACTTTTGGTCAAAATCTAGTCTATTCTGCGTTGAATTCATTTTCACTTGTTAATTTAGCCAGCTGACTGCAGTCTTGCAAGTAGTGAATGTGGGACAAACCCTAGTTATGATTGTGTAAACTAAATTCCTCATAAGGTATGGCAATTAATGTAGCTTGTGAATATCATTATTGAGCACAAAGGGGGTTCGCGCCCACCTCTGGATCCACACTAGATCCGCCACTGAGCTTTGTGGTTTTGTGGAGAGGGTGTGTGAGATCATGTTGGTATGATCACCTGTCAGTGGTGCTATGCTCTAACTACTCACACAGAATAGGGAGCTGTTCAATGCTTGTGGTAGTAGACTGGAGGATGCTCGCTCCGCAATCCAGAGGGGAGCAGACCCTAATTGGACGAATCCTCATGAGGTGAGTCTCCATCAGCTAGTCCTTTGTGAGTGTGTGTGAACATGTAGTGGTGTAGTGTACCACTAGCTGGTAATGTTGTGTAGTTCAGAATGTCACAGTAAGAGAGCATGGTACCACACTGTTTTGTGCCACATTTCCTGGAATACCAAGAGTCATATTAGCATGCATACTACCATGTTAGTATCAGTACAGTACATGGAAAGGTACTGGTAGCAGCTATATACTGAGAGCATGTTAATCCCACTGGGAGGAGGACACTTCATGATCCACTGCTGTCCATCCACAGCACAACATCATGCAGTGTCAGCTCATACAATGCATAAGGAACAAACACAGTGCATGTGCTAGCAGTGTGTGCTCTATCCTCGAGCCTGCTTGTGAGGATATGCTTGATGGTGAATAATGGTTGAGATATTAGTGTATTGATCCACTCTTCTCATGTGTAGGGTGGATGGACTGCTCTTATTAGTGCTGCTGTGTGGGGTCACACAGCTACTGTGCTGTACCTGGTTAAGGAGACATCAGCTCAAGTTAATGCCAGAGATGGTGTGAGTCATAGTAATAATGGTGTGTTTTCAGTAGAAACAGCCATTTTGTTCCTATACAGTTGCATTATAAATGTATCAAGAGTTCATAACTGTTGCATGTACATGTATCCATGATCAGTCAGTAGTAATTACATGATGACTATATACTGTACTAGCTGTAGGATACTAGGACGACTAACCTAGTACCTTGCCACACAGAATGAGTGCCTAATATTAAATTCATACACTTATTCAGAATTTTTTCCGACATTCCAGTATAACCAGATATTCCTGGTTACAATGATTTGTGATACAACTGTGTCACTTTGTCTAGCTACTTTGGCTGTTTTATGATGCACTATGCTATTCATTTCTAGTATTGAAAGAGCCACCTCACCCTTGAAGAAGCACATGTTTCATGGCAGAATGTTTTTTTGTACTTCTCCATTTTGTACGTTATTCGATGTATACATAATACATTTGGTATACATGCGTTTCTTCATGATACTAGATTTTAGAGTGGTATGCTGTTGAACTTGTTCAGACTATAGTAAAAATGTACATAAAATTCAATTCACAACTGAATCAGATTATTGAGGGTTTGGATTAGCCTGTTCGGATTAGTGAGGATCGATTATAAAAAAGTTTTCCAGCAAATGCCTAACTTCACTGGAAAGTATACAGACATGCTTGCTTTATGATTGAATACGGTTGTCATCGTTAATCTATGCATGGTTACCAAGGTGTTACGTGATATACTAGGCTGGTTAATATGCTACACGAGCTAGGGGACACAGTACTGACAAGAGTAAATAATAGAAGAGAGAGTATCCAACTCCAATATACCCGTCAAGGACACTCTCGGGAAAGTAACGTGACCAGCACGCGAGCAGATGACGTTTATCTGTATTAAATATTCATCGTGTAACGTCATGATTTAGTATGCTCGGCTTGCTCGCCCGCGATCACGATTGCAACAGCACTTGAAAGTCAAGGCTAGCATTTTCAAGTCGGATGCGTGATATAGAGCCTGCAGGTGGATGCCAGTACCACAGTTTGAAGTCCACCAGAAGATGGCTATCCTCGTGGCTATCTTATTTGGTCACGGTGCGTCCCACACGAAATTTAAGCCGCCGTTTTCCCCAGCAGTGTTTAAGGACTATCTGGTGAACGAGTGGCTGCTCGTTTTGTCTGTGGAGCGGAGTCGCTTGCTGTTTATCGACAAATGTATAGCTTCAAGGTGTAGGCGGGGCGCGACAACAAGCTACGAGCAAGATTTTCACTGCCACATGTACGTCAGATTACGTCAATTTGCTCGCGTGCTGGTCACGTTACTTTCCCGAGAGTGTCCCTGACGGGTATATTGGAGTTGGATACTCTCTCTTCTATTATTTACTCTTGGTACTGATGACAAGCATGATTAACTGCTGACAGATTATTATGTATGAAGTACCATGGGTTGCCTGCTCAAGGTAGTAGAGCTCCTGGTATGATGTCATCTGACTCTCCATGGAGGGTCAGGTGACATCATACATTGTATCTTTGAAGACAGCAGTATGTTTTTTCTGACAATGTCATTTGTTGCTACAGTGCACTAGCTGCTATGATGATGGATAATACTCCACTGCATGTGCTGTGCCTTTGATCTTTCGGTCATTATGAGCATTGTGAATATGTTTATTTAAATTATTTTATAGCTTGCTTGGGAAGGTTTTATGAATGACATGTTTTGGTGACTTTAATATTTGGCACTCAGCACGTATTTCACGTTATGACAGTGAAACAAAGTAAGGTTCAGCAAAATTAAATTCCTTTACTAAAATTATAACTATATGAGCATGTGATTGTTATTGTTATCTACATGTACTCCTCCTATCCTCTTATAGGACTCACGGACTGCCTGTCACTATGCTGCTATGTATGGTTACCTGGAGATAGTGAAGCTACTAATAGCCCATGGAGCCAACATACACCTGAGAGATAAGGTGAGTGTTATAAAGTGGGTGGAGTTAATTATTTGCAAATTGAGCAATTGTTTTTTATGAGCACGAAATATAGACTAAATCACACAAGCTAGCTAGCTATAGTGGTAGTCACCAACATTAACAATGAAACTTCATTCATTTCATGTGCTAGTGATTAGTATTGATGTCATGTTATCTACATGTACTCCTTCTACTATTGTTGTAAGAGTAATGGGGTTTAATTCTAGTTATAGGTATTATGCCTTGGTGGGCGGAGCCATGGGGCATACAGTAGTCTGTTCATTTGTGTGTGTGTGTGTTTGTTAACATGGACCTCCTATTGTGTTGGCTGAGTACGTATCAGTGAGTATTCTCTGTGGTATCTATGGGCGCAGCGTTTCAGTCGTGGTTAACACTTGAGTTGATAACTAAAAACTCAACAAGAATAGATTACATTGTTGATTGTTAATAGTGTACTATTAGTATTAGCGAGCCGTGTTGCTTTTAACAGAATTGCCTTCCTTGCTGAGATAAGGTCTTGAAACATGTTGTATTACAGCAATCACATGAAAAGGATGCTATCAATCGTGTCTCACATGATTGGTATTCGCCTCTTTAAACAACTTTACAATAACTAATTTTGTTTCTTCAAAGTTTAGTTTTAGGTAAAATTTCTGTCTGATAATATTAGTTATGTATTATAGTTACACCATGCCTACCTGTGGTGTATCACGAATACACAAAGCGATTCCCATCATACAAAGTTTGTTCTTGTTAACAATTGGTTTGACCTCTACAAAAATGGTTTTACTTACACTGTTTATTTATAATTATTGTTAACAATTACAACACTACCTCCTACATGTATCCTCTAATAGGACTCACAGACTGCCTGTCACTATGCTGCTCAGAATGGTCGCCTGGAGATGGTGAAGCTACTAGTAGCCTATGGAGCCAGCCTACAGCTGAGTGATAGGGTGAGTATCATTGAGAGTATTTCAATGCACTGTATACTGTAGAGCAGGCAGAGCAGGTGATGTTTGTGAGGCTACACAATCTGAGTGTTTGGTGTTTTCACTGTTAGATCTTTCCTGATGAGTTTGGTATGCAATGAATTAACATAGTTTCAAAACCACAAAATAAAAATCAGAATTACTCACTACAAGATAGTCATCAACGTTATCATTGCCATGATGGCAGCTATCTACTATGTCTTCATTTGTGTGCTATTATTAATACCTCATTAATTATCTGCAGTATGGGAAGACTCCACTAGACCAAGCAAGGCAGGAAGGTCATCAGTCTGTTGTTGACTACCTAGTGACACTTGGTGAGTGTACAGATGAATGTACTGTCATTATTGCATTTCTAATAACCATACATGTAGAATAGTAATGATACAGAGAAACACATACATGTAGTCAATTAGATCATACCAATGTAGGTCTCAGTCTGTCTATGATTAGCAATTATCTCATACTGTGTGTGTACGCAACAGATAATACAAGTAGATTCATGGTTTGCAGATTTGAAATAAGTCTTCGTTTCAAATGATTTGCTAATAGACAGCATAGGCGTATGGAAGAAGAGGGCATGCAACTCTCAATCACACCCGTAGGATATCGAAATACTTATTGTTGCTAAAAATATTAGTGTTGCACCGATGAGCCGATATATTATCTGTATCTGCCGATATCTTTGTATCGGTACTGTATCTGTATCGGTCGAAACGATATCGGTATTGCCGATACGGGCAAATACGGACATACGCGGACGATCACGGATAAACGCACGAGATTGCTGATAGCGCGTGGAACTCCCAAGCTTTCGTCCTCCTGCTGCTTTCTTCCAAAGTCACTGTCTTGAACTTCTTGCTCTTTGGCGCCTGCTATTCAGAGTTGCTAGCAGCGTTGTAGTGAACGACTGGACAGAGAGACCGCCTCTTGAAACGAGGGAGCTGCAAATATTGCACACGGGTTGCATGGCGATCCGGTAGTAAGTATTTCCATGTTGGCGATCTTCTTTTCGAAATTTTTACAGCATGCAGGCGCCAGGACAGTGCCGACATAATAATTATTAATTTTTAATGAATAAATATCGGTATTGACATCGGTATCTGCAGTATGAGCACTCAAAAATCGGCAAATCGGAATATCGGCAAATTTACGTATCGGTGCAACACTAAAAAATATACTATAGCTGAGTTCCGTAGACCTTAAGGCATGCGATTTCTATCAATAGCAGCTTGTCTTCGTCTACAGGTGTGCAATGTTTGCTAGACAGTGCAACAAGTGCCAAGCACATATTGCACAATCTGCTCATATTCTGGTTGCTGTCGTTTTATTACATCTTGAAGTCCAAGGTGCCAAATTCTCATATGCACCGAAAACCGAAGTATATACAGTGCTTCTCATCTAAAGAGTCCATTTTTTAAATTTCAATAATTGGAAACATATTAACTCATAAAAACATTTTGCTTAACACTACAGTACTAAAACTTAATATTTACATTAATTCATCTTTCTTGAGTATGTTTGTAAAGTATTTAGCTTATCCTTTATTTCAGTCTGAAAATATCAGCAGCGAAATGGACGCCATTAAATTCATTAGTTTTAACCTAAAGAAATTGTAATCCTGCTAGTTAAGGGGGCGGTGCATGATTTTATGGGGGACTTTGATGTGCTGCATCTTGTTTTCTGCTTAGCATATATGCACAAAAGTGCTTTTATTGATTAGACCAAGTCTAACACTACCTGCATGCCGTGCAACTATGGCGAGCTGGTGACGCTCTCGGGTACGCACAAAAGACCTCGCTTCTGCTACATGGTTTGTACACGTTTTCTCGGCTTCTGAGCTAGAGATCGACGCGCTGTAAACGCAGTACTATTCAGTACCATCTTGCGCAGAAACGTATAGAGCGATTTGTCGATATTCGTTCGCGAAGGTAGCAAAGCAGCGTTCGTGCACTAGAAAAAACTACGCTGTAAAAAAAGTAAGCGCTATTACGAAAATTCGCTCTATACGTTTGTGCGCAAGATGCTACTGAATAGCACTGCGTTTACAGCGCGTCGATCTCTTGCTCAGAAGTCGAGAAAACGTGTACAGACCATCCGTGTATTATTTCTGCCATACTCTTATGGGAGATCGGTTTGTTTATAAAATAGTTATTCAACCACAAGAACATAACCATGTAACTATGAATAATTTGAATATTAAGTCCTTGCACCGCCACCTTAAGAAAAAACATAAAACGTGCAGTTGAGTATGTAGGTCAGCTATTATGTGGGTTAAAATGGAAGTCTAACTCTCACATATGCTACTGTTAGCTTGCAAAATCTCTCAGCAGTCAAAGTACGAAACAGTTAACCAACTAAGTCCATTAACTTTGTTAGTTAAGAAAAAGCGCTCCGCAGGCAAGTAGCCTTATGCCTTAGCTAATCACAGCTCTTCGCTCGTGGCTGTAACTTACACCGTCGGCGAATACGAGGTGCTGGTAGCAGCAGCACTCGCCCGCTCTGTTCTTCTTCGTCTTAGTTATGACGTGCCAATGACTTTTGCCAGATTGATGACGTCAATTTATCTGCATATCCGATAGAATATGCGGGAATGTACGGTCATCAACTTGGAAAACGTCATTCATACGTCATAAACTAAGACGAAGACGAACAGAGCGGGCGAGTGCTGCTGCTACCAGCACCTCGTATTCGCCGACGGTGTAAGTTACAGCCACGAGCGAAGAGCTGTGATTAGCTAAGGCATAAGGCTACTTGCCTGCGGAGCGATTTTTCTTAACTAACAAAGTTAATGGACTTAGTTGGTTAACTGTTTCGTACTTTGACTGCTGAGAGATTTTGCAAGCTAACAGTAGCATATGTGAGAGTTAGACTTCCATTTTAACCCACATAATAGCTGACCTACATACTCAACTGCACGTCTTATGTTTTTTCTTAACCCTTTAAGCCCTAATGACGCAATTTTGCGTCATACATACTTCAGACAGCATAACTTAATGAAAAAGTGCTAAAATATCCCAAAATTAAGCCAAATTGAAGAATACAAATAACCGCAAAAAATTGACCGGTTTTCGGCGCGCCCCCTGTGCTAAACGTATTGGCTTCGGCATTTCTATGACTTCAGTGCAAATTTCACAACATTTTAGGAAAAACAAAATGGCTGCCAAGAACATTTGGACATTGTATGGCTTCGGGTGCTCGGAAAACACATTTTTGCGCATTCTCTATGATCTGGGCTACATTTTACATTGACCAAAACCACTGCTATGTACACGTACTTTTCGGTAGCCAGCCCCAAAGTACTAACTTTGAGCAAAATTTGACGAGGTCGCTGCACTTTATCGGCTTCACTTTCGAAGTGGGAGGGGCATATCGACTGACTTGAGTGTGAGCAATTGCGGCTACTCACTGGCGTAAAAGGACGCAAATTTGAGACCAGTAGCACAAAAGACACACAAGATATTCACCATAGAAGTGGTCAACATTTACGAGGTTAAAATTTCAGCAAGATAATTTAGTAGTTAAAGGGTTAAGCACCTTGAAATCCTTCACCCTCTATTTCTTACAGAAACTGTCTCAAAATGATATTTCGAACACTTAGAGTACATTTTCAACGCTTTTGGAGCATTTACAGCCAGATTTTCAAATTTTGATGAAAACTCATTAACTAGCAGGATTACAATTTTTATTTGGTTAAAACTAATGAATTTAATGGCGTCCATTTCGCTGCTGATATTTTCAGACTAAAATAAAAGATAAGCTAAATACTTTACAAACATACTCAAGAAAGATGAATTAATGTAAATATTAAGTTTTAGTACTGTAGTGTTAAACAAAATGTTTCTATGAGTTAATATGTTTCCAATTATTGAAAATTAAAAAATGGACTCTTTAGATGAGAAGCACTGTAACCGATTTAAACTATGATTTCGACTTTCTTGGAAGCAAAATAGCACTGTTTTACTACTAAGCCTCCTGAATCATTTCTAAAGACACCAATAGCACAATAAACAGCATTTAGATTATTGGCTAGTGCTTGGTGATGGCTATGTTTTAATGCCCACACACTGTGCCAACTTCCAAGTAATGACACGAATTTGAATAGAAGAGAATTATCCTTATCATGTTTAAAGTGTTGTCGAATGGTAGGTTTATGCAATTTATAGGGCCTACTGTACTGTTCCTTTACATAGTACCAGTCACTAGAAAGCACACTTTTCTATTAACTTTGTATAAAATTGCATGTAACTAACAATAAGGAGTGTCCCACCCTCGCAACAGATGCTTGTAAGTATCTTGTTTACCTCCTCTGCATGCTCCCAGCTACACCTTTGCATTTTGCAGTACAACAGCTTGTATCTTTGTACAACAGCTACTACATGTTGTTTAGTTCACACAATAAAAATTGTAGAGAAAAGGCTAGCCTCGTCCAGTGAAAGGAGATAGCCTCATGCATGTGCAAGGGGGAAATGCAAGCATCAACTCACAAACCCCATCCATCCATTTGCTGATTTGATCAATGTACTTTTCCAGTGTGTAAGTGCTGACACAAACTTGTCTTAAGTTTCACTCGCTTGATAGAATTGTACTAACTCCAGCTTGCAATCTGTTGCAGAGTTACTTCATTCATTGCCTGCTCTTACTGGACAACTTCAACTATCTTGAACACATTTGAATGAGTCTTTCCAGCCACCGTGGCATGTTCAACTTCTTGTGTCAACCTTCCACATGGTTGTTGCATGGTTCGTGGTCCCTCAGTGGCATAATGGTTCCATAGATATTATGGTTTCAAGATGCAATTGGAAAGCTCCCTTTCAGCCAAGTTGAAAAGGAAAGGAACAAGATGGAATAATGCATTCTTGCAAAGTAAAATTCCCAAGTATCACTACATCAGTGGCTTGCTGCTGTGATTAGACCAACCAAAATATCATTTTCACTAGTTGTAGAAACCAGTAAACCATTATATTGTTAAGGCCATGCACATGCAGCCTATACAGCACTATGTACTGAGTAGTGTGGATGGCTGAACTTTGTGGTTGGCATACACAATGCATGCATGGATATTACCTGACATTACAGAGAAGCTGTTATCACAGTTTAATACCACATCCTCAGCCATTCACATGTTGAATATCATTGCAAACAGCAGTAGCTATCAAATGACCTTAATTGTCTAGTCAAAATGACGTGACTAAATGAACATTGTTCCTTTTTTTTGTGGAGGTGCTCAGACAATATCTGATATTACGTGAGGACTGTGCCTTTGAATGTGATATTGCCTCAATGTTACATGCTTGTACACACTGTTGGACTAATAGAACATTTTTCGCTTGTTAGTTGACACTGTTTAAACATGAAAGCATGAAGAATTACAACTAATTAATTTTTAGATTAATCAATAATTATTATTATGCTATGTAATCTAAATTCTTATAAATTTGATCGGAAATTCAGTGAAATTTGAAATATAAAATTTGAATCGAATTATTATAATTTTGCTTTCTTGTGCAGAAAGAGCCTCTGTTGCTTACACAAAGCTAGTCCAAAGGGCTATGAGAGAAGGTCGCACTAAACTGCTTATCATTAAAGCTCTTATTACGGGTCCTCCTGGTGTGGGCAAGACTGGCATCAGATATCTCCTGCTTGGCCTACCACCTCCTCCTAGAAGGACCAGCACACCGTTAGCAACACGAGCAACCAGAGCCATCTCTTTCTACCGCATCAAAGCCGATGGCAGCGGAGATGTTACATGGACAGAGCTTGATGACGATACCTACCTCAAATACATCGCAGAGGAGGTGAAGATGATTGAGCTCAATCCATCTCGTGCTGTTCCTCCTCAACCAGCCACCAGCACCACTACTGCAGCCACTGAGAGCAGTGCACAGGAACCATCTGATGTGGATCACACTCCTCCAGTGCTATCACCAGCTAGTCCACTGGTCTCTAGTTCATCACCAGCAGAGAGCGTCGAGGATACTAGTCTCCCACCAGTTCCTCCAAAAGTGGAAGGTATGGCTTCAGAAATCGTCGATAAGCTTGTTCTTAACCCTGAGATTTCAAGCGACAGAGAGAAGGTTAAGACCTTTGTCCACTTAATCGACTCTGGTGGACAGCCGTCATTCATCAGCCTCGTACCTGCATTTGTCAGGGGTAGCACGGTCAACATAGTTGCCTCAAAGCTCAACCACTCTATCAATGATAAGCTCCAGTATGAGTATGTGATAGATGACCAGCATCTTCGCCAGCCAACGAAACTAGATAAATGAGACCAGTAGCACAAAAGACACACAAGATATTCACCATAGAAGTGGTCAACATTTACGAGGTTAAAATTTCAGCAAGATAATTTAGTAGTTAAAGGGTTAAGCACCTTGAAATCCTTCACCCTCTATTTCTTACAGAAACTGTCTCAAAATGATATTTCGAACACTTAGAGTACATTTTCAACGCTTTTGGAGCATTTACAGCCAGATTTTCAAATTTTGATGAAAACTCATTAACTAGCAGGATTACAATTTTTATTTGGTTAAAACTAATGAATTTAATGGCGTCCATTTCGCTGCTGATATTTTCAGACTAAAATAAAAGATAAGCTAAATACTTTACAAACATACTCAAGAAAGATGAATTAATGTAAATATTAAGTTTTAGTACTGTAGTGTTAAACAAAATGTTTCTATGAGTTAATATGTTTCCAATTATTGAAAATTAAAAAATGGACTCTTTAGATGAGAAGCACTGTAACCGATTTAAACTATGATTTCGACTTTCTTGGAAGCAAAATAGCACTGTTTTACTACTAAGCCTCCTGAATCATTTCTAAAGACACCAATAGCACAATAAACAGCATTTAGATTATTGGCTAGTGCTTGGTGATGGCTATGTTTTAATGCCCACACACTGTGCCAACTTCCAAGTAATGACACGAATTTGAATAGAAGAGAATTATCCTTATCATGTTTAAAGTGTTGTCGAATGGTAGGTTTATGCAATTTATAGGGCCTACTGTACTGTTCCTTTACATAGTACCAGTCACTAGAAAGCACACTTTTCTATTAACTTTGTATAAAATTGCATGTAACTAACAATAAGGAGTGTCCCACCCTCGCAACAGATGCTTGTAAGTATCTTGTTTACCTCCTCTGCATGCTCCCAGCTACACCTTTGCATTTTGCAGTACAACAGCTTGTATCTTTGTACAACAGCTACTACATGTTGTTTAGTTCACACAATAAAAATTGTAGAGAAAAGGCTAGCCTCGTCCAGTGAAAGGAGATAGCCTCATGCATGTGCAAGGGGGAAATGCAAGCATCAACTCACAAACCCCATCCATCCATTTGCTGATTTGATCAATGTACTTTTCCAGTGTGTAAGTGCTGACACAAACTTGTCTTAAGTTTCACTCGCTTGATAGAATTGTACTAACTCCAGCTTGCAATCTGTTGCAGAGTTACTTCATTCATTGCCTGCTCTTACTGGACAACTTCAACTATCTTGAACACATTTGAATGAGTCTTTCCAGCCACCGTGGCATGTTCAACTTCTTGTGTCAACCTTCCACATGGTTGTTGCATGGTTCGTGGTCCCTCAGTGGCATAATGGTTCCATAGATATTATGGTTTCAAGATGCAATTGGAAAGCTCCCTTTCAGCCAAGTTGAAAAGGAAAGGAACAAGATGGAATAATGCATTCTTGCAAAGTAAAATTCCCAAGTATCACTACATCAGTGGCTTGCTGCTGTGATTAGACCAACCAAAATATCATTTTCACTAGTTGTAGAAACCAGTAAACCATTATATTGTTAAGGCCATGCACATGCAGCCTATACAGCACTATGTACTGAGTAGTGTGGATGGCTGAACTTTGTGGTTGGCATACACAATGCATGCATGGATATTACCTGACATTACAGAGAAGCTGTTATCACAGTTTAATACCACATCCTCAGCCATTCACATGTTGAATATCATTGCAAACAGCAGTAGCTATCAAATGACCTTAATTGTCTAGTCAAAATGACGTGACTAAATGAACATTGTTCCTTTTTTTTGTGGAGGTGCTCAGACAATATCTGATATTACGTGAGGACTGTGCCTTTGAATGTGATATTGCCTCAATGTTACATGCTTGTACA
Source organism: Haliclona indistincta (assembly GCA_964017065.1). Taxonomy (NCBI): domain Eukaryota; kingdom Metazoa; phylum Porifera; class Demospongiae; order Haplosclerida; family Chalinidae; genus Haliclona; species Haliclona indistincta. Next base: position 4,158,290 of record OZ024790.1, on the reverse strand, counting down.
CACTGTTGGACTAATAGAACATTTTTCGCTTGTTAGTTGACACTGTTTAAACATGAAAGCATGAAGAATTACAACTAATTAATTTTTAGATTAATCAATAATTATTATTATGCTATGTAATCTAAATTCTTATAAATTTGATCGGAAATTCAGTGAAATTTGAAATATAAAATTTGAATCGAATTATTATAATTTTGCTTTCTTGTGCAGAAAGAGCCTCTGTTGCTTACACAAAGCTAGTCCAAAGGGCTATGAGAGAAGGTCGCACTAAACTGCTTATCATTAAAGCTCTTATTACGGGTCCTCCTGGTGTGGGCAAGACTGGCATCAGATATCTCCTGCTTGGCCTACCACCTCCTCCTAGAAGGACCAGCACACCGTTAGCAACACGAGCAACCAGAGCCATCTCTTTCTACCGCATCAAAGCCGATGGCAGCGGAGATGTTACATGGACAGAGCTTGATGACGATACCTACCTCAAATACATCGCAGAGGAGGTGAAGATGATTGAGCTCAATCCATCTCGTGCTGTTCCTCCTCAACCAGCCACCAGCACCACTACTGCAGCCACTGAGAGCAGTGCACAGGAACCATCTGATGTGGATCACACTCCTCCAGTGCTATCACCAGCTAGTCCACTGGTCTCTAGTTCATCACCAGCAGAGAGCGTCGAGGATACTAGTCTCCCACCAGTTCCTCCAAAAGTGGAAGGTATGGCTTCAGAAATCGTCGATAAGCTTGTTCTTAACCCTGAGATTTCAAGCGACAGAGAGAAGGTTAAGACCTTTGTCCACTTAATCGACTCTGGTGGACAGCCGTCATTCATCAGCCTCGTACCTGCATTTGTCAGGGGTAGCACGGTCAACATAGTTGCCTCAAAGCTCAACCACTCTATCAATGATAAGCTCCAGTATGAGTATGTGATAGATGACCAGCATCTTCGCCAGCCAACGAAACTAGATAAATCTCAACTTGAGGGCATTGAAGAACTCATTCGCACTTTCTCATCTGTCAAGCACTCAGAGGAAGGCAGTGGCCAAGGCTCATCAGAGCCAAAGTTCCTTCTCATCGGCACTCACGCTGACAAGCACTGGTCACTATTTGACCAGACACTATCCGGTAAGAATCGATGGCTGAAGAAGAGTCTTGGTGAGCTGAAGTCAATGTGCATTGAGGTTAATCCTGACGGAGATATTCTCCTCCCGATCAACACACGGGTCACAAAGGGTCGTAGTGAGGTGGCATCTTCTATAAGGCAGAAGATCATAGATGCTTGTGGCGATGCAGGAGTAGATATACCCACTAGATGGTATGTATTTGAACTGGAGCTAGGTAGCAAGGCAAAGAAGGAGAGTCGGAGTGTTCTAGGTCTGGCAGAGTGTATAGAGATAGGAGGGAATCTCAGTATGGGAGAGGATGATGTGATGGCAGCACTAGTGTTTCTTGATGGAGCTGCTCTTTTCTTGTATTTCAAAGATGCCGCTCCTCACCTGGTCTTCACTGACCCTCAGGCCATTCTCAGTGAAGTCACTGAGATATTAAATCTCGGCATCATCGATCTCCACCTCATTCCCTCTCAGTATCCTCTCCTTTCAGAGCGCATGGCATTGGTACGAAGGCTGCGAGACCAAGGGTTGTTTAACAAGAAGCTAGTAGATATCGTGTGCTCCAAGTATCGAGTGAATGAGGAGGGGAGGTGTAGTTACTCAGTGGATGACTTCCTGTCCATTCTACAGCATCTCCTAATCATAGCACCCGTGTGCATCAATGGAGAGGAGCTGTTTTTCATTCCTTCCATCCTTCCTACCTGCAGAAATATTTCTCCTCTTGCTGTAAAGCTTCCTCCTCTTGTTCTTCTCTGTCGCACCAGGGTAATACCTCTTGGTATGTTCTCTGCATTAGTAGTGGCTTTGCTCTTCGATGAGAAACTTTTTAGTCTTAAAAAGATTCTTGGTTATAACGCAGTTCATCTTGAGTGCAAGGTCGGTGGAGGATTGGTACAACTAGTAGAGTGCCATGCTTGGCTTACAGTTCACTTCAATGGTCACTTGTCAGCTGCTCCACATATCAGAGCTGCCATCCACCATGCCATAGCTGCAGTCTGCAAACAGCGTCACCTTGATACAAAGCAAATTGTGTTCTCTGATGGGTTCTTCTGTCCCTTCAAGACTTGTGAATCCATTCCTCATGCTTGTATAGCAGACACAGCCTTCTCTCCGGCCCAGCTCACCTGCTCTGTTAGACCAGATATTGGTTCTGGTCCCTGCTCTGATGAGGGGATGCTGGCATGGCTGGCAGCACCAGATGGTGAGTGGGGTAGATGATGATCAGCATGTTAGTATTATAGTGTATCTATTCTTGTAGCCAGCACAGTCTCTGCCTCATCAGCCACTGCTGCACCACAATCACCTCCTCCAACTGGTGAGATGTTATGTTTGACACAGATTGTTTGATGATGGTCTATTTAATGTAGTCTCTGCCTCAGCATCAGCCACTGCTCAGTCTCCCTCCATCACTCACACTTCTCCTCCAACTGGTGAGCTAACAGTTGGTGCATGTCATGATTTCACTGGTATTGTATTTGTTTGTCTGTGCAGGCACTGATACTATATCACAATTCCAGTTTATGGAAACAGTAGCTAGCAAGATACCTGCCAAGTGGAGGAGAGTGGGTGTGTCTCTTGAGATCAGTATGGGTGTTCTAGATGGTATTGAGAAGCATCGTCGTGGAGATCCTCTTGAGTGCTTTAGTGATGTGTTCACATACTGGCAGCAGCAGTCTACTCCACAGACCCCAGCCAACTGGGCTACTCTTGTGACTGTGCTACGATCTAACTATGTAGGAGAAGAGGAATTGAGTGACACTATTCAGAACACATTTATGTGACTACTATGTTATAAAATTATATGTAGTATCTTAGAGTTGGTTTGCAATATTTTTTCACAAATTAATAGTTATTTTTTTGAAATAATGGTATTGCATGATGGGATGATACTATCACAACATACTGCGCATAGGACAACACAGTCATGCTACATCTTGCAACTGGTATTGTACATGAAGACAACAAGTTGCATGCTCATGCAGTACGTGAATCTGTGTTTGACTCCAAGTTTCAGAGATAAATATAATATACAATCCTACATAGACTTTCACGAGGTGGACGTCAGCCAGCCCACTGACTCGATCATAGTTGTGCAGCTCCTGCTCTGGCATGCAGCCTGTGTCAAAGTTCACTACAAAACAGAATGAATCTTATGCTGGAGTAGTACTGGAGGAGGCTCTCAGTCTACAAGACAATGCTGCATATTTTGTAGCATGCATGAAAACAGTCAGCCTCTCCTGAGCAAAATTGACCAGACTAAAATCATTATGTTTGTGAATTTATGCTGACTGAATGTGTGCTGACTGCTAAAATTTTATAGCAAGTGGTAAACCAGCTTATTTTAACCAAATATAGCTGTTTGTCAACAGATTTACATATCAAAAAGGTAATAACGGCTTACACAGATAGAAAAATGATTAAAACGACTATGTGTATTCATTCGTTAGACGAACTATGAATCATTCTCTCATTATTAGCTGATGTAGAGCGATCATCACTGACTACAGACTCTTCTTCCTCATCCAGCAAGTTCACTTCCTCTTCCTCAATACGTGGATCGAGTCGCTGGTAACCACCACACCTAGCTCTGCTGATACACAATGTCCTCTGTATCCTGAGAGAGTCACTGGCTGGTAGCAGTATCAACAAGAACCCACCCACTACCAGATCAATGGCAGTTATCTTCCAGTTATAGCTAGGTCAATATGGCGTATGCAGAGCATCAACAACAGCATTGAGTGGTATTCCCAGTATGGTGCCGAGGGATATGAACAGAGGGAACGTGTACGCTATGCCAAAGTTGATAGCAAAGTTAAAGACCACACCCAGAGCAGAGCTAAGGCAGAGAAACGTCCATGGTACATCAGTGATGACCTCAACATTAGTGTAGTGTAGAGCAAGAATTATCGGCCAGAAGAACAGGAAGTTAAACAATCCAATAGAAGACACAAACAGACCCATCTGATAGAGTGAGGCATCCTTCACTCTCCACTTCAGCAGTGTCTAAAGCAACATTATTGTTTCACATTGTGCTGAGAGCTATAATGTCTTACTTTGTATAGAGCAGCACCTACTGCACTACCTAGTGATAGTAGTACTCCTAGCCAGCCAGCACTGCCGAATCGATCCTCATAAGCAAACAGCACTATACCTCCGACTGCAAATAGCACTGCTATAAACTGCTTGGAGTATGAAAAACAGATTTATATCAGTTATAGCGGGAAAATATTGATGAATGAGTGAGAGTGAGAGCAATTTCTAATAATATTTTTGTGAATATGGCTGTGGTTGGCTATAGCTAGTTCGGCTATTAGCTGTTGACTGACACCTGACATGCATTCAGCTTGTGACAGCTTATGTACAGCCACTGATGTAGGGATCTATGGTCTGTTAGCAAGTCAATCGTGTTACCATTCCATGCTTGCTCCTTGTTAGTTTACATTGTTGACCAGTGGTAGATTTCACAACCCTACATCCTTTTGATTTCGATAGAAATCTTTTTAATTTTCTTGTTTGTGTCCTTTTTCTTTTTCAGTGAAGTGCAGTTACTGTGCCATCTTTGTTTCCACCATTGGTTAATTGGTTTTCCTGTTGCTGATGGCTTTTCTTAATTATTAACAATTTTAAACTTGTAGCTATATAATGCTTATGCTGTAGATATCAGCTCGCCTACGCATGCATGAAGACAGTGCATACGAGCCCCGCCCACACTTGTTTACCGCGGTTATAATTATCTGGCAAGGCAGATTGGTGATTCTGCGCTTGCTAGCTTACCGTTCTTCGAAGACTCCAGACAAATATGTGTTCTCCGTGATCTATACGGCGTGCATGGCGATACTCAAGCTTGTGCTTGGTCACGTGCGCTAACCACAGCTTGGTCACGTGCGTATTGCGCAATCACCATAATTATTAATGGCGTCTAACACTTAGCTGACAACGGATCACGATCGAGAAATCGCGGAATTTATATTGCCGTTTCGCTAAAAACTAAGTTCAAAAGGCACATGCCAGGAGAATTTCACGACTGTTCGTGGGTGTTTTGGTCTCGGCACTGCTCGCGTAAAGGCGCTAGGCAAGTTGAAGAAAGAAGAAAGAAGAAGAAAACGAAGATGACGAAACTCGATTTTCACCGTTTCCAAGTTCGTCACTTTAGTAACAATCTCGAGCAATCTCCTTGCTACTGTAAGATGGGGCAACGCCAGATAGCAGATTTAAGTGTCTTTGGACGTATAAAATTCATCACCAGGCGAAACTATCAGCGTTTGAACGCTAATACATTGTATGTAGCCGCCATCTTGTTTTCTCGTTCAACCCTACATAGGGAGGCACTACCGTGCCTCCCTAATAAAGTTCAACAAAAAATTCTCACTTGAAACTTCTGCTACGTATAGCTACGATGTATTTTGTGTAAGAAATAGATTAAACCATTAACTAAGCATAGGCAGACCCATGAACGGATACACAGACACATACAGATATGCAAATGCACATACAGTACTCACTCTGAGCACTAGAGGAGGTTCTCTGAGTATGACGATGGACAGAAGGAACACAAACACAGGAGCAGTAGAGAACAGAGCAGTAACATCAGTGGGTGGTATAGCAAGGAGAGCACGTGAGTACATGTAGTTAGTGGGTAGCCAGATCATAGTGAATAGCACAGTAGAGGATAGCAGAGAGAGTACAGTGATACCATGAGGTGAGTATACTAATACACTATGCCTATAGAGCAAGGAAATAGTGCAGTAAAAATAGTGAACTACATGCGGCTATAGTTGTAAATGCTATCATCACTTTGATAAGAGATCAATTTAACCACATTATTAAGCTAGTTTGTATTGTTACTATACACTCAGATGAAATGAGGAAGAGAGTATAGTGAAGAACACTATAGAATCTCTATCAATGAATGCAGCTCATTGTGATACCTGAGGAACGAAGCAGTATTAGTGTAGAGGTATTGACACCATGTGTCATCATGTGAGGAGCTGGTTGCTCTTCTATACAGCAGCTGAGCCAGATAACACAGGTAGACCAGTGGATACACACTCATCATGCAGCTGGTACTGACCCATACGATGAAGAAAGGTGCTTTGAATGGACCAGATAGAGTGGATCGAGCTGCCTGTGTTGATCCAACCCATGATATAGCTATCACTAACACAATCACTAATCGAAACACAAACTTATTCTTGCTAGAGAGGGAACTGGCAGGCTGGAAGATTGCTGTATGATCAGCTGACAGCGGCCTAGGTCTGTTGCTGTACATGTTGACTGAGCTGGATGATCGATCTGACTCCATTAGCATGTATTGGTGTAGCTATAGGAAGCTAGAGAGAGAGACGGTCAGATAACACTGATTTTACGAGTGATCATGTGTGCACACTTACTCGCTGCGCAGGTGTATCTATGGTGCTTTTCTGTTGATCAGCTTCGCTTGAACGTCACACGATTCACATGTGGATTACGAGCCACGCCCTCCTGCACAACACAGCTTACAAAAAGGTCAGCGACTGCGCAGTCAGCGCTTACAGATCTATGCAGAAAATCAGCTAGCTGTGCCATTTGTGGTATTCTTGGAATATAATAATATCCTTAGTGGACACCCCACATCCCTCAATAATGGACATTTACCGTCTGAATCCCAAATTTTATTTTGTCAATTTCTGTGAGGTGTAAATAACTGGCTAGCTATGAATATCCACAACAGCACTGCTCTTTCATATGATTGTAAAACCATGGTTGCAAGAATTGGTTGTAACTTCAATAGTGTGTTGGCACGGCATGAAGAAATGACTGATTTGCATAGTGCATGGATACAGTACGCATAATAGAATTCATTATCCACACATAACATGTTTCACTTAGAATTGAGCACGTCCATGTGCTTTTAGACTAATGAGAGAAAGAGCGTTTTGCTTGGTTTCAATTGTCTTCAACAACTTAATTGCCATCTTGTAGACCAAGACAGATTCACAAGTTTGCAGCAAATTTTAATTCCAGATCGAGTCATAAGTTCCCTTCACTGCAGTGGTAAATTGCAAGAAATAGTTATCAGTTCACTACATGTAATACATTTTAAATGTCATTGATAAATTCACTCTGCAGTGTGTCATTGGGACAACAAATCAACAAGCAACTTCGATTCAAAGCTGTTGTGGCTGTTGTACGTCTCTGTGAGTGGATACATGCGAGATCCTCTCCCTCCCGCCAGAATCTCGCAGATCGGCAGCTCCATGCTGCTTGCAGCCCTCCAGCCCTCCAGCCCCGCCTTTTCCTCCTCCCTACACTACACTACAGTGGGAGTGTCGTTTCAACTTGGGCGGAGCTGGTTGCTGGAGTTAATTGGAGACGAGTTTGCAGTGGTACTGCCCGTCGTGGTGGCGTGTGTGGTAGCTATGGTATGGTGGATGAGCAGAGGAAGAGATAACAGACACGTCTATTCACAACAAGTGTGAGAAAACCACCAAAGTTACCTGTTAGCTGTCTCTGCAGCGTGAGGCAGTGAGAACAGCTCGTGCTCGTCTACAAGTGGATCACACTAATCCCTCTAGTGGAGAGGGCAATGCTGAGCTACCTCAGTGTCCAATATGTCTAGCTCCATTGACCTATCCTGTAGCTACTAACTGTGGTCACACATTCTGTGGAGAGTGTATCCTAGCATACTGGAGGAGTGACCGATGGCCCAGAGCATGTCGCTGTGCTGTCTGTAGAAGAGAGGTCTAGTCATGTGACACATGTGTATAAAGCTCACTGCAAACTGCATCAAGCTACTAATACACCATTGAATACCAGATGTATGTTTATATACCGACCCATGAGATCAAGACACCTCTCATATCATGACACTGTTTGTGGGTCTCAAGGGTGTCTGGATTAGAGGGGTTTCAATGGACATCTTTAGGAATATACTGCCATAACAAATATTAATGACTGAACATTTTAACCAGTCATTTTGTAACACAATATCCAAGTTATGATGTCTCACTCCTCATACTGCAGGTGACTCTACTGATATCTGATACACGATATGACTCACTAGAGCAGTATTCTGATGTTAGAAGAAATATGAATGACTACAATCAACGCGCATGTCAGGAGAACTGAGACCAGTAAGAGATACCTTCACTGATCACAAAGCATTCACTCCTCTCTCCCTAGGCCTCCTCTATCCCTCTCTTGTTCCCTCTCTCTCCCTCCATCACTCTCTCTTCCTCCCTCTCTCTCTCTCTCTCTCTCTCTCTCTCTCTCTCTCTCTCTCTCTCTCTCTCTCTCTCTCTCTCTCTCTCTCTCATCATGAGGTTTCATTTAGCAATGTCTATCATATCTCTCACTACAGCTGCTCAGCTATCTGTATGATGTCCCTACTCTGCTGTCTCACATGTGGCGGGACATGTTCACTCCTAGTGGTCTATACTGGATGCAGCGCCTTCATTTCTTCATTGTCATATTCTTCATTCTCTTCTACTTTATCATACCCATTGACATCCTCCCTGAGTCTGCTCTGGGTATATTGGGTCTACTGGATGACCTGCTCTTGCTGGTGATGGCAGTAGTATATGTGACTATAGTGTATCGAGCTTATGTAACTGGCAGGATTGATTGAATGACAGAGTACTTAGCTATAACCTATCATGATCATTCATTGCAAGTGTTATAGTGCTTGCATACTTTAATATCAGTATCTGATCATTATTCTCTATCATATGCATATCAATAGTACAACAATAAATTAAGATTACTGGTATCTGTTCTAAAGGAGAAATCCTCACTCTAGTGTGCATGTGACTAGATGCTGAGAGCTGTCTGTACACTAAGATTTTGAGAGTGGATCGGGTCTGGCTCAAGCCATCAAGCTAGCAAGCAAGCACAATGTATAGCCAGAGAGGTTACATGGTTGCAGTAATATGACAATACAGTCATGCTACATCTTGCAACTGGTATTGTACATGAAGACCACAAGTTGCATGCTCATGCAGTACACGAATCCGTGTTTCACTTCAAGTCTCAGAGTTGTAGCTTGCTCCCAACGTCTGGGACTTCATGAAGAGCTAGTGAAGAACTGCCTGCTTTCCGCGTCTCTCACCTCTTTGTCCTGTATGCAGCTAACGGTGAGTTCATACACGATGAACCTATGGTTGCTTGCATTCCACTGTCTCTTCTTACTACATGTAGCCTCGTCCCCAGGCTCTCCGTGGGTGTGGCTCGATTGCGTGGGTGTTGCGCAATCAAGCCACATGCACCCACGGAGAGCCTGGGGACGAGGCTATCTTCTTACCTGAACTTCATAGACTTTCACGAGGTGGACGTCAGCTATATCTCCGTTACACCGGCAGTAATTTCACAGCGCTGCTGCCATACAATGGCTGAACGGGTAGCCGAGTATCTTGCTGTGCTCGGCTCAGGGACCGTGCCTGCCGTGCACAAGAAGCCGCCCACCGAGAGAGGAGGTAAGCAGATTATGACCGTACATACAAGCTCCCGCACTCTCTCTCTCTCTCTCTCTCTCTCTCTCTCTCTCTCTCTCTCTCTCTCTCTCTCTCTCTCTCTCTCTCTCTCTCTCTCTCTCTCTCTCTCTCTCTCTCTCTCTCTCTCTCTGTTTCTTATATTCAAGTCTACTTGACCTCACTTTCTTCCCATTCTAGCTTCTCGTGTGGCGGTAGAGGTACAGGGCTGCTTGCTGCAACGGTTTCCCGCTGAAAACAGGGAGGAATGTCCTCTACCTGCTGGAATAGAGCGGGTGAGGGAGATAGACAAGTACAGCTAGCTGGATATGGTGATAGAGAGTGGGAGGCCCAGCTGTAGTTTGTAGTCTTAAGGCCGATAAGCAAGGCCTGGAGTTAGTATTGTTGCTTTGTTCTGCACTGCGTCTTGTTTCAACTAACCTTTCACGGTGCAACATGTCTTCCATGTGAGAGGTACTTAGTCCAATAAGCTACCATAGTCCAACACCTAGTGTAATGTACAGGTTCATTGACGAGAGCATGTTCATATCATGTTGGCTCTATATGTCCTGTTTGCATGTTCATGGTTGTTTATGTAGAGCACAGTTTCAATGTGTGTATACTGTACAATGTGATGTGGCGCTTTCAATATTCCTGTGTGGTCGACCACTCTTGTGCGTGCATCTCTAATAGTCATGTACACCACTTCACAACTTCTTTTCACATTAATTTTGAATGTACTGTTTGAATGCTACTTGGTCTTATCTTCATAGTGTATTTCTCTCACACACACACACACACACACACACACACACACACACACACACACACACACACACACACACACACACACACACACACACACACACACACACACACACACACACACACACACACACACACTCTCTCTCTCTCTCTCTCTCTCTCACACACATACACAACTAAGTCATTTTTGACTAGCGTACGTAACAGTATTGTTCCTGTAAATTCATCCACTCCTCGCCCTCATTTCAAAATGCATGCTGGAGCAATTCTACATGTACATGTATTTCTTGTCAACGAATTTTTCTCTTTTTTTCTCTCTCCAGTTTTGTCGCCCTCTGGGTTGGTTCAAAGTAGACCGTCCCTCTGCTCCTAACTTCACTAATTTCATTCTGACTGGACCAACTGCCCAAGCTCTGTACTGCACGGCACTCAACTTCCATCAGCCCAATGACAAGCTAGCCATGTCGAGACGACTAGAAGATGAAACAGATCTGTACTGCACGGCACTCAACTTCCATCAGCCCAATGACAAGCTAGCCATGTCGAGACGACTAGAAGATGAAACAGATCTGTACTGCACGGCACTCAACTTCCATCAGCCCAATGACAAGCTAGCCATGTCGAGACGACTAGAAGATGAAACAGATCTGTACTGCACGGCACTCAACTTCCATCAGCCCAATGACAAGCTAGCCATGTCGAGACGACTAGAAGATGAAACAGATCTGTACTGCACGGCACTCAACTTCCATCAGCCCAATGACAAGCTAGCCATGTCGAGACGACTAGAAGATGAAACAGATGGAATGAACTTATCTGTCATCTCCTCCCTCAAGCGGGGCTACAGTGAAAGCCAATTACACGAGCCAAGCAGTAGCACTCCGTTAAAAAAAAGACGACGCACAGCGTTCAAGAGAAAGAGTCAAATGGAGCCGATGTCAATCAGCGTATCGTCCATTGAGGTCAATCTCGACGAAGAGAAGGAGCTGAGCTTCTCAATGGGTTCATTGATGATGGAGGAGGAGCTGTACGAGCCGAGATCACTGTGCTTGTGTCCAAGTTCCCTCTGTTTGATGCTCTTACAGGTATTGTGATTAACAATGTTGCATTTTAGATAAAATTCCCTAAGTTCTAACCATCACCCACTCTTCTGATTCCAATAACTCATCACCCACCTGACCATTTGCTCATTCAACCACTCAATTTTATCCATTGGTTATTCACCCGCCATTTGGATAGTTTAAGACTCAGATCATAAACTGTCTTCTGCTTAATTTGTTTCTTTGTTTTATCATTATTTTTTGTTAGTTTTTTTTTCTTTTAGATGTCCCTTTACATTAGCTCTACCTATTGGGATTACCTCATTGTACTATTCAGTGTAAATTAAAAAAATCATCACTTTTTTCGTCACATACACACACACTCTCCCTCCCTCTCTCTCTCTCTCCTTTTTTCTCTCTCTCTCCCTCTTTTCTCTCTCTCTCTCTCTCTCTCTCTCTCTCTCTCTCTCTCTCTCTCTCTCTGTCCTCTCTCTCTCTCTCTCTCTCTCTCTCTCTCTCTCTCTCTCTCTGTCTCTCTCTCTGTCTCTCTCTCTCCCTCTCTCTCTCCCTCCCCTCTCTCCCTCCCTCCCTCCCTCTCCCTCCCTCCCTCCCTTCCCCCCCTCTCTCTCTCCCCCCCTCTCTCTCTCTCTCTCTCTCTCTCTCTCTCTCTCTCTCTCTCTCTCTCTCTCTCTCTCTCTCTCTCTAGGATCAAGCCATCAGAGCAGTGTTTCTCCAGATGTTCCTATACCTGCTGGGAGACTATCAACTACACATTACCGTTCTACGTTATCATCCTGAACCAAAATTCCACTTCGACCAGGTCAGCATATCTCCAAATATTCCACACACGAGTCGACACAGAATAGATTATAGTTTATAGTTACATGTAGCTTCAGCTTGTGCATAAATGATTATTGCTATAGAGTTACCTCAATAAGGTTTGAGTAGCCTGTCCCAGGCTCTCTACGGACGTTCTATAATCTACAGCCTTCTATTGAGCAGAAAATTCAGATGCATGGTTAATTTCAGTTCAACTCTCAGTGTTTCTCTTCTTATCACAGGTTTCGTACATGGAGAGATTTCTAGTCGGTGAGGACAAAGAGACTTGGGGAGCTTTTATCAAAGCTGTGAGTCTTAGCAGCATAGTGTGCCCAGTACTCAGTGGTCCTCTCTCTCTCTCACTCTGTCTCTCTCTCTCTGTTGTACAGTTGTTTGAAACTATGGGATTCAACAGTTTTGTTCGCCACACACGAGTAGCTCCATATCGACTATGTGACTATTTTGATGAGGTTTGATCCAATATCTTAATCATACATTATTCATTTTTATTCACTCATTCCAGCTTATCTATTACTGTGTGCCTTTCAATTTAACTGTTAAAAGTATTTTAACTGGTTTTTCCTCCCTTTTCAGCTGGTAAAGCGTAGAGGTGCTAATCCCAATCTCACTTCACTAGACCAATACTTCTCATCGCAACAGATCTCACTGCTAGCAGAAGAGCTCCTTGAACTGGTATGTCCGGTACAAGTGTGTAATGCAGTAATGCAGCTTGCACTTCACTGCCTTTTCTCTGTATTTTTTATCATCAAGTGGATTAAAAATGAAACACTATTCCAGATACAATGTAGTGATGACCCTGATTCAAAATTTTCAGAAAACTGTGTTTAACGTGCATTAAGGATAGATTTCCCTAACATCAGGATTACAAATATTTTGGTTTCTACTGTTAGTTGAAGGCCTGCTCAGTCACACTGATCACCCAAGAAATTCGCCATTCGTCTTGTGGGCGTAGCAAGCTCCACCCAAATCACGAAAAAGCTCGTTGCTTTCCTAGGCATGCCACACCCACACAAAATGTCAGACATAAACTTTGGTGCACAAGGAAGAAACGTACGTTTGGGATTTTGCAAAAAGGTCTCTGTCTATAAGTTACAGAGGGGCGAATATTTAATGAGAAGACACGATTTCGGCAAAAATCCCCTACCAGCAAGAGCGATGGAAGAAGATACATTTCCTTTTGCCAGAGCGCCAAAAAATGCCACCTCTTGCCCTCCCGCCCTCCCCACAACCCACCCACCCCTATGTGGGTCTCTCGTGATTGCAGAGAACGAAATAATTTTGTTTCAAATACGGCAATTAAGTGCTATTGGAGTATGGGTACACCCATTTTCCGTGTAAAACGGGCAAGTAATAGCCAGGACCCTGTAGATTATATTGTGCAAAGGGCAGCAAGAAAGAAAAGTTTGGGTATTCCTGGCTTAAATGAGGGTTCAATATCTGTCACAGCTTATTGTTCTACTGCATATCTCTGTTGAGATGCAATCATATTTTATTCTCCTTCTGTTTCATCAGTTACCTCCCAGCGTCCGTCATGGCGGCTCATACAGCTGTGGCACCAGTCTCCTCGATGAATTGTCTGGTGACATCCCAGCCTCATCCTCACGATGCTCCTCCCCTTCCTCCTCCCCTTCCTCTTCCACTCAGTTCCCCACCATCGATCAGGAATCAGTCGAGAACTTAATCGAGGACCTGGACCTGAGATGGAAGGGAGCTGCCAGCACTCCACTCACCGAGGCTATGAGGTGACAAATATAAAATTTGAAATGCTAAGCAAAGAGGGGGCAAAGCACACGTTGATAAAAATTGAAACTATGAATAATACTGACTCAAGAGGGGCAAGAATAGGACCAATGTCACTGCCTCCTAGATGAAACCCTGGCTAAGCAAATAGCTTGACCAATACTGTGGTTTTATATCTGCATTTTTAAAAGCACAGTGTACTTGTAGAGTCACTCTAACTCACTCATTCCTATCCTCTCACCCTCTCTTTCCTTCTTCTCTCTCTCTCTCTCTGTCTTTCCTTCTCTCTCTCAGCAATGTTCCTCTACTCGAGGCACCCTCTCTCAACAGGACCACTCTCGAGACTTTCTCTAACATAGTGCAACGTGAGGTCGAATCTCTTGCATGCTGTCTAGACGCCATCTTTGAGGGGAAGATCCTCGAAGCACGCAAGTACATAACTGTCGTGACCCTATCTCTCAAGCAAGGATCGACCACGGGTATTTTTGTTCCCGAGCTTGTCGAGCGTTTGTTAAAATTCGGTTCATTGCTGAGTTCTGAACAGTTTGAACTGTTAGGTCGTTTGTTGAATAGCGCTATTATCAATGACAAGATGGCAATGACAATACTACCACTGGCCTCTGTGTTTCATCAGGTGAGTGGATCATGGAATAATAATTATGATAATTTGTGCACTTGAATTGTAAGATTTTTAAAATTATTTTTGGTACGGATTTCTCAAAACTAATTTCTGAGCATATGTGGTTAACGACCTACGATTATCATCCCTCTCTCTCTCTCTCTCCCCTTCCTCTCCCTCCCTCTCTCTCTCTCCCTTCTCCTCTCTCTCTCTCTCTCTCTCTCTCTCTCTCTCTATCTCTCTCCCTCTCTCTCCCTCTCTCTCTCTCCCTCCCTCTCTCTCTCTCTCTCTCTCTCTCTCTCCTCTCTCTCTCTCTCTCTCTCTCTCCCTCTCCCTCCTCTCTCTCTCTCTCTCTCTCTCTCTCTCTCTCTCTCTCTCTCTCTCTCTCTCTCTCTCTCTCTCTCTCTCTCTCTCTCTCTCTCCTCCCTCCCTCTCTCCCTCCCCCCTCTCTCTCCCCCCCCCTCTCTCTCTGTCTCTCTCCCTCCCTCCCTCTCTTTCAGGAGGTGCAACCCAATGTCAACCAGTATCTCTACACGTGTATTCAAGGTCACGCCTACTGGAACCAGCTGGAGTTCTGGAAGAAAGCGTTGTTTGCAGCAGCTCAAGCAGAGCTGGTGAGAATGTCAACCGAGCACCTGACATCACAGCAGAAGTGGAAATCATTAACATCACTCAAACACTGGAGCAGCTTGGAAGGTAAAGTTTAGATGTTAAAGTCACTCGTGATTGTGAGTTTGCTCGTGACTAAAGAAAAATGACATATGGGCCTGCTTAAAGAAGCCTTCTGTATTGCTTTTATGTTCAGCATTTTCTAGAGAGTGTTTAAGGGGACGGTTAACAGTTTGCCTAATTAAATATTCATAAAATCAGGGGGTGCCAGTGGCGGAAATTGTCGACCCCAGGCCGGTTTTTTACATAGCCCCATTACCCACCCACCCACTACGTCACACGTGTCATATAATGATATTCACAATGCGAGCTAATTAATATTCATGAAAAGATGGCGATCGCGTACACATAGCTCGTCGTCGATAGCGCGGGTGAGTCGATAGCGCGAGTGTGGTATCGATCGCGATCATACAGAACGCTGCTCCAGCAGCAGAGATCAGAAAGCGACTGCACTACCGCTATGAATGTGGCCAAGATTAAGCGACTACACGTTTCAGAGAGTGCTTGTCGCAGAAAACGCACCCGATGCTGCTAAAACTCCACGATTTGATAGCTTCTTTCGACGGAAGAACAACACTCAAGGGCTGAGTGCAACTGAATCTACTGCAGAAGCTGGTGAGTAGAATAACTGCCTGGCTTACAAGTAGAAGCAGCTGATTATGCTAGCCATGCCTCCAGTCCACACCCTTCACAGCATAATGCATGCATGATGCCTTTATTTACCTGCTTTTTATAGTTTATGTGGATACACACTGTAAATAATAACAAAAGCATATTATATCTGCATGATATAGACCTCTTCTGATGTCAAGAACCTGTAAAACAACTCTACAGTGCACCAGAAATGTAGTGGCTAAAATTTACGCAAAATGACTTTTTGTGTAAAAACCCTCTCAACCCACCCACCCACTTTTTGGCCTGGGGTCGGTAATTTTTCTTTCTGGTACCCCCTGCATAAAATAATACTAAATTATAGTGTTGAGACAAAAAGCGCTATAAGGCAAAGATAAGTTGTATTGAATGCACCATCGACTAATCTATGTATAAAATAGCCCAGGTCAACAACTGCTACAGTAGAATAAGCCGGAATTGCGCCAAAGCCGATCGCTATAAAACTCGATTTTTCGACGCCAAATTTCTTGACGAGCGTGCTAAAGCAAGAAGCGAAGTACTCACCAAACGCTTCTTAAGGATAAACTCTAGGGCGAGAGCTATTATTGAAAAGAATAGAAGCATCTTGTTTCCGAAAAATTCCCAACAAATGACTAAAATGGCGTGTTTCAGCGTCTTCCTTATGCCATTTATTGGGAATTTTTCAGAAACAAGATGCTTCTATTCTTTCCAATATAGCTCTCGCCCTAGAGTTTATCCTAAAGAAGCGTTTGGTGAGTACTTCGCTTCTTGCTTTAGCACGCTCGTCAAGAAATTTGGCGTCGAAAAATCGAGTTTTATAGCGATCGGCTTTGGCGCAATTCCGGCTTATTCTACTGTAGCAGTTGTTGACCTGGACTATTTTATACATAGATTAGTCGATGGTGCATTCAATACAACTTATCTTTGCCTTATAGCGCTTTTTGTCTCAACACTATAATTTAGTATTACTTTATGAATATTTAATTAGGCAAACTGTTAACCGTCCCCTTAAGGACATTGTTTCTCACGACCATGTGCATACAAGATGTAACATAATCCACATTAATCTGAGTGTCTGCATAAAACGATGTCAGTGACACACTCCGCATTTTGAAAATGACCTTTGTATTACACTATTTAGTATGTGAGCACAAGAATTGAGCTACAGAGGTCAGCTAAGAATGCAGCAAGGTCACTTGTGGTGCAAGAGGTAGGCAAGGTGCCCCGCTCCGCTTGCCCGCCCTCCCACCCACCCTGCTTGCTACCTTTAAATTAAAGAAAAGCTATGTCGTAAAACATTTGGTCCCTCGGCCCTCTAGCTCCATCCTAGGACCGCCCAGCTGTTGGTAAAGTCACTGTAAATTACTAGATGGTGAGCCAGAAAAAACAGCACGCAAATCGAGCCGTTTCTATAGTTCGTCGTGTAGTCCCTTAATCAAGACAGCTGCTTAAAAGTGTTTTATGATTGTTCACTAGGTTCCAATATTGCTGAGGAAGATGAAGAAGCAGAAGAATTTGAGGAAGAGAAGGATGACATTAACCTTGGCACTGTGACCATGCTGAGTCAGCAGCGGCAGCACCTACGCAGCTACTCACCATCATGTGTACGATAGCTAGCCAGGAACGTTGCTCTCAGTAAGACCTTGAGGAAGAAGGTGCGCTCGAGCACTGTCAATATTCCCGGGCCTTCAGAGGGCGTTTTACCTCCTGACGCACGTCCTGTGACTGCTTATGAAGCTCTACATCACTTAGCAAAGAGGGTAAGGAGAGAGAAAGAGATGGTGTGTGATGAAAATTAACAGAACACTCATCTATGTGCATGTACATACAATTGTAGTCAATTCGTGTGTGTGAGAATATCCTATAAACCAATTTCTATTCCTTTTACTTCAGTTACTATGCATCTACATGTACTGTACTTTGATTTTTTCAAAAAAAGGTGGTTAGCACTCATGCACTAAGCATACGGGCTTCAATATGATTTGATTCCTAAGATTTACTCGTTCCCAAGCCCGCTAGCCCGAGGCTAGTAAAATAATTATAGCTTGGGCTAACAAATGTACAAGTTGGTAGCCCAGTTGGCTAGAGATGCTTGTAGACACTGCAGAATTTGACTGGAACAAGTTCATTAATGCTTAAAATTAGCTTAATTATTTTTATTGGGCTGGTAGAAACTGTTTTGGGCTAGTTCAATTTGATTGCACTAGCCCTGCTGGCTAATTTGAAAATAAGTTAATTTGAAGCCCTGTCCCCAATTCTCAACACTTGGTTTGCCCCCTTGGGAAAATTTAGACCAGAATAATAAACTGGTATATTACTATTATTTGACAGGTCTTCCTTTATGAAAGGCAGCGTGACATTTTACTGGTTTTCTCTTCTTATGTGTATAGTTGAAGTCGTGGATGCTGTTGGATGATGAAGACAAGAAGTTAGCTCTGAGGTTGCAGGAGGAGAATGGACTCAAGAACCAGCTGGTCTTGTTCGTGGATCGTATCATTAACCTCCATACACCCATTGATCTGGGCAGAGGTCTGTCTCACATAAAGAATGGGCTTACATACAATACCATACTGGCACATTAGCTTATTAAGCGTATATGTTATGAGCAAACCATGGATCGTGACAATCCATGGATTGCGCCGCTCAAAGTATGGATCCGTGCTTTGCGCGGGAAATCCATGGATTGCACAGCACTTGCGCAATCCATGGATTGCGCAACCACACGGCACACGTCGAGCGTTCGTGCAAAAGAAGAAAGGGAGCAAGGTGATCAGTCGAGAGAAAGGAAAGTAAATCGTGGTTTACCTTTCGGCTGGCGATCCTCACTTCAAGTTCTGGGTGAATTCTCTTGGATTTCGCCTATTAGATTACCCAGCTCTTGAACTGAGGAGCGTATTGTGTTTACCAGCCAAGAAAACGTTGTGGAGCTTAGATTGTACACTATTGATGTGTTTAGGATGCTTTGACGTGCACGCAGGACAAGAATGACATTACCCTGCTAGGTAGATTTCCTCGTGCATGTGGCATACATAGAGGATTTTTACGATTATTATAATTGTGCAGGCTTCACACAGTTCATCTCATGCATCTCAACCTTGCTGCCTCAGTATACATAATATTATTTACTACCTAGAATACTATAGGCAATCAAGTTGAGCAGCATTGCTGCCGGATGTGCTTCAGAGTCCGCCGCTACTCATGCACGAGCGTCCATGTATCAAAGGTTTGGCCGAGATCCATACTTCGAGTCCCTCGTTGCGCGATCCATGGATTGAGCAGACAATCCATGGATTGTTGTGCAAAGCACGGATCCATGCTTTGGGCAGCGCAATCCATGGATTGTCCCGATCCATAGTTTGCGCACAACATATATGCTATTTCCAAAGCAAAGAACATATATGCTATTTCCAAAGCAAAGAAATATCCACTTATACTCAAGATGCGCCTATAATACCTTTAAGGAATAGTATATATACTGAGCGCTGCAGCAAAAAATGTGCTTAAAAGATGATATGCGCGTATAACTGAGCAGAACCCAATAACGTGCCATTAACTAAGGTAACTTGCTTTTTGCAAATTTCAGTCCATAGCTTAGCCTTCACTGTTTAATATCTTTGTACATCTTTGCGACTGGTTTCTTGGTCGTGGAATTTAATCTCTGTTTTCTTTCAGGTGGTGAAGAGCGACCGGAGTTCAAGGATCGACTTATCAAGTTTCTCGAGAAATTTGTATCAGTTGCAGAAATTGATCTTGACCTGAAACGAGAGGACGACTCTTTCATTCATCTGTTAGAAAGTAATTTTGAAATAATAATACTTTAATAGAGTGATTATGGTATGTCATGTGATCTACAGCAACCATTGATCTACATATTGAGACTATGTATACTCTACAACAAGCGATGAAGGAGATTCCTTTAGCAAGAGTAAGCTATACAAAGATTTAAACTTCTGACTACTTTTATCATGCGTATTTGTTTCCATATGGAAATAAAATTATGACCGTGTTAAAATATGTGGTACAATTCACAAAAATTAAGTAGCACCTGCTATAGCAATATACCAATGCTACTTTTTCCATGAAAGTGGGTGATCATTTTTCATCTTTTTCTCTTGTTAGGCACGTGTTGCTAAGCCCCCTCTGATCTCTGATGGAGAGGAAATGCTCATTGACGGCATCCATTGCTATCTTCTTCCTGATGGTAGGGACAGTGGTCGACTGGTTCCAGCAGATGGGCATGTCTTCCTCTCCTCTTATCGTGTCATCTTCCTCGGGTCACCATGTGACCCTACAGGTCAGTCAATAATACTATTATAGCAAAATTAATGATACTCTTGACATTACTAACCGTATTATCTGTACTACTTGCTCAAGAGAATTTTTTTGTACTCTGCATGGACATGTTATGAACCACTTTCTGCCAGCAACAACTACCGTATACATGTGTAGGAGAAAAATTTCGCGAATTTCGCAAGTTACAGGCTATTCGTGAAAATATTATCCGCGAATGTCTTGTTTTTGTTCACAAAGATAGGGCAATAGCGCTGATTCGCGAAAATATTATTCGTGAAATGATCTATCTCGCGCATTCGCGAACATTTCGGTAGATAGCATGTGTGAGCTTTGTTCCTGAAATATATACAGTGACGTATCCAGTATTTGAATAAGAAGGGTGATTGTTAGCATTGTGACAAAGAGCACTTAGCCTACTCTGACAAGATATTACATGTGGTTTTTAACAGCACTGAAGATTCCAGCCCAGATTTTATGAATAATTAATTTTATTATTGGTAACATAGCAACTGTTGTCATAGCAAATACCGTATAGTCGGTTTTTTCGCAGGTCAAATATTTCGTTAGCCAAATTTTGGCTGGGTCTAATTTTCGTCACAGAGCCACGTCACAGAACTTTTAAAATTAATAGGCAAAAAGAATTCTAATATTCGACCCGCACCAGCCGTTCGAAAATTAAATCCACATGAAAATAACCGGCTATACGGTAGCTTGTTAAGGGGGTGCTTGAGCACTGAAAGCACCCTTGTAGATACGCTGCTGTAATATACTATGTATATTGTGAGGTTTGTTCCTAAAATATATTTTCTACTGTACTGTTTTTACTTCTGACTTTCTGACTGCTAATTTCTTATTCTTCTTGTCCTCCAGTTGATCCCAATTTGTTGGTGACTCGTAGTGTTCCCATCGCCTCCATATATCGTCTCAAGGTGATCTCACAGGTGACTTTACCTAGTCTCACGCTACAAGCTGTACGCGGTCTACAGATCAGATCAAACACTGCTGAGGTAGGCAGCTAGAAAATGTTACTACGACCTTTTAACTGAGCCAAACAAAGATTTACAAAGTATGTTCAAATCGGAGGTTTTTGCTTGTTTGCAAATAAATATATTTATCACTCTGTTGTCACTGTTGTTAGCAGTCTCTGTGTGGCGCTGTATGCATACATGCCCTCTTTTTACTCCTCTCTTCCTCTATACTTGCATGCATCTCCATTTCTCTCTCCAGCTCATTCGATTGGGTTTTGACGATGAAACAAGCTTGGCTGAATTCAAACAGTTGACCAAGCGTGTGACTGCTCTACGCTATCCTCCGGAACTCACCATCGGAATCAAGTTACCACCTTCAACTACTCCTCTGTCTCCATCAGCTTTTCCTGTCTGCAATGCTCGGCTAAAACGAAGATCAACCGAAGATCTTGGAGTGGATAGTATTTTTAAAGCTCCCACACAAATCAAGTTACTTTCAGATTTGTCTCAGTCGCCGTATTGTTGCGAGTACAACCGTCTTGGGCTCGGTAGCTTGAATTTTAAAGTATCAAAAAATAGAGGTCCATGGAGATTGAGCACATTGAATATACCGTATACAGTCTGCAGCAGGTTAGTGAGTGGGTGGGTGGGTGAGTGAGTGAGTGAGTGAGTGGGTGGGTGAGTGGGTGGGTGGGTGAATGGGTGGGTGAATGAGTTTGTGAGTGAGTGGGTGGGTGGGTGAGTGAGTGGGTGGGTGAATGAGTGAGTGGGTGGGTGAGAGGGTGAGTGAGTGAGTGAGTGGGTGAATGAGTTTGTGAGTGAGTGAGTGGGTGGGTGAGTGGGTGGGTGAGTAAGTGGAAGGGGGAGTGAGTGAGTGAGTGGGTGGGTGAGTGGGTGAGTGAGTGAGTGGGTGAATGAGTTTGTGAGTGAGTGAGTGGGTGGGTGAGTGGGTGGGTGAGTAAGTGAGAGGGTGAGTGAGTGAGAGGGTGAGTGAGTGAGTCAGTGAGTTGTTGAGCTTTTAAGCGAGTGTGTATGTTTGTAGATTGTGTGAATTGCAAGATTTTTCGTTGTTATTCTTCTCAGTTATCCAGCAGTATGGGTTGTTCCTGAGAAGTCTATAGTGACAGTTCTCTAATACGTATTGCTCAACACTTTCAAGACAATCGGATACCCGTAGTAACTTGGAAGCATCCTCACACTCATGCTGTCCTACTTCGTTCATCTTCCTTCCTCTCTCCTCCAGCTCCAAAGAAAAAAACGATTTTGTCAAAACCAGCTGACAAAGCTCCCGATCAAGACCTAGTTGGAATTATGAATCCTGACGTCGAAGCTTACCTCTCTGAAATCGTTCGCATGTCTCCAAATAATGGCGCCATTGACACAGTGGGCAAATCACTGACGCTGAGTTTCACTCGTGATAACGGTTACCCTATGTCGAGTTTTCGCATGAGTCCAGATTTGTCAGAGTGCCCGGACGAAGAAGAAGAGGATGAATTAAGCCGCTCTATGACAGGAGATGACGAGTCCATTGGGTCAGCTGATACTCGCAGCCAGTACAAGTACTCTCTGTGTGCTTCATCGGAGCATAACTTTGAGTTCTTTAGTGGAGGATTCAGCCACTCTCTCTCATTCGATGAGCAGCCGATGACGCTAGCAACAAATGCAGTCAATGACAAAGAATCAGTATTTGCTATGAATTCACTTACTGAGAGAGTTGAAGAGGGAGATGAAGAAGAGGAAGGAGAACAGATACACATTGGACAGCTGTCACGTAATGCACCTTACCTCGGTATTGGGATACCAGACAAGAATATTGGTCCACTTGACTCCAGGAGTCAGCCGCACACGTCCATCACTACTCTACCAACTAATCCACGCGATTGGATCATGATGGACGTGTTGCCGAATAAACTAGATGAATGGCAGACCAATGGATTGTATGTTCTCGGTGACAAGAACATGTTGAGGAACGTGGCAGGGAATGTGTATCCTAACTGCACTCTGGTACCAATTGAGGTGAGACAGCTCATACATGAATGGTACAAAAAGTTCCAGCCGTATGATAGATTGCTGACCAATTAGCATCAAGAGTATAATAATATAGAGAGAGTATCGAACACCGTATAGCCCCATACAAACACTCTGTGCGAAGTAACGTGTGAGAAAAATTACGCAGCACTGCATGGTACCACTCCCACTACGTCACTGTCTCTATATCTCTATATATTATTATTATACTCTTGTTAGCATGAACCCCACAAGAATGTGTAATACATGTATTACCATAGCACAAAGTGTCCATAACTATTACTCCTGCGTGCAAGCCAAACAGAGAACAACACTGCCCACATGTAACCCATGTCTCATAAAAGAGCCTCCCGTGTGAGTCCCTGCAACTGAATTTATATCAAAAGTTGTCTAATCATACATAATGCATGTACATAATGAGTTCAGCAACACATTTAGCT
This sequence comes from Haliclona indistincta, assembly GCA_964017065.1. Taxonomy (NCBI): domain Eukaryota; kingdom Metazoa; phylum Porifera; class Demospongiae; order Haplosclerida; family Chalinidae; genus Haliclona; species Haliclona indistincta. Next base: position 4,134,705 of record OZ024790.1, on the reverse strand, counting down.
GTACTGCTTCCATGGAGCTGACTTTTGTATTTGATTGGCTAATTGTTTGTTGTCAAGACGAATAGCATCAATCAGCCTTTTCCATGATGGTCTACCAAACTCAGGCGTGTCCACGTTATCCTCCCATTTGAGCCATGCCTGTAACATGGCTCTCATGCAGCCTTTAACATCATTGGTATTCTCTTATATCTAGTGTAGGTTGCTGGTGTAACCCAAGTGACAGTCCCAGGTCCATCCAATCATTAATTTTATGATGTCTTTGGTAGCTCTGAGAACAAAGACCAGCTTACTTTGATCTACACGAATAAAAAAGATAGTCTAGCTACACGTAGCTAGCAGGATCCCAAACGTACCCAGTAGATCTTGAGGAATTTCTGGCTCAGACACTGTTATAGCTGCTGGTTGTGAGGTAGCCATGGGTGGACCTTGTAGTAGGATGCACAAGAAAAAATGAAGCACCATGGTGCAGATGCCTCGGTGGAATTGCATGCATACTGCACACTGGACATGAGGCGTTGACCGTCAACACACGGCAACTACATACAGCTAATCCATCAGCAGATGATGATTATAACAGATTTATAAAGTACAATGGTCATACAAGCTGGCAAAAATAACAGAAGCCAATAGTATGCTACCACAGTGTAATAGTTAGCTGGGCGTGCACAAAGCAGCCATGCTTGTAGCAGCTAGCTTTTTCGGTTTTGCTGAATGTTATTCGGACCCGCCACGCTATCCTGTAGTCCAGATCAAACCTACAATATACTAGCCAGTTAACCATGGACACATTCGACTTCGGAGAAGTCCAGATCTCCAGCAACGGTAAACAAAGCAAGCAAATCACGCCATAACTCACGAACAAAGCTTTAATTCAAAAATCTAAGACCATCAAGTTCGAGCTCTTAACGTGTTATGTCGATATTGCAATTACCACCAGCTGATTCTTCGCCGTCTTTCAGAACTAGAGCGGACAGACATACAGACAGACAGACAGACAGACACACACGATTACTGTATGCCTCGTGGCTCCGCCCACCGAGGCATAATAATCATTACACAGATAAAACTGTCAATTTTGAACATGTAGAAAGAATTTTTGTAACAATATAGCCTTCAAAATGAGTATGGACATGCAAAACTTTGTAAACTAACACAGCAGCTGAGTATATGCACAGCACAGCAACAGACAACTAGTCATTGTAAATAATACAGCAACTGAGTATGCGTAACACGGCAACAGACAACTAGTCATTAATTGTTCAGCGAACATGCACTGCACACGGTGTAGTTGTCTACAGTGCTCACTTTCAGCCATCAACCTTTTCCTCATGTGTTGAGCCAGTCCATTCATTCCAGCTTTTTCGAGACACTGAACCAAGTAACTGAAGGTTGATTTAGGATCTGTAACCTCTCGTAGCCATGCATCATATTTTTCCTCCACGTACGCTCTTCTCACTATCACGGCCTTGTGTAACCAGCTTCACTTTGTCACCATTCTTGTCATTTAGAAGATACTGACCGAACGTTGTATAATCATTTGCAGCTATAGACTTGATTATGCTTAGACTATCATTTTCATCTTTGAGTGTCTTTAGTTGCAAAATATTTGGTTTGCTGTCTGTATGTCAGGCAATGCAATGAACAGCACACAACTTGCTACGGCTTACCTGGCGGGATTTTTTCCATAATGTCATTAATGTGGTAGAGAAATGCTCAGCACTTTCAGATCTTCTAAATCAGGGGCACTTGCATTCACCAGAAACTTGATCTGGTCACACCCACTCATGTACAATGTATGTACTTTTTAGTCATGAATGATTATAATTATTTTAATTAATTATTAGAAACATGTAATTATTAAATAATTATTCTATAATAATTATTATAATTATTGAATATAATTATTACATGTATAAAAATTATGCAAAACATACACACTGTTTAATAATAACTCAACTATGTTATCTTCTATCTCAGTTACCTCACTATTCTCGAGTATGGACCAGCTTCCAGAAGCTGATGCGGGCGTGTGCTCCCAGCCTCCCTCACTCATCCTCTGTCTCCAAGTACCGGCTGCTAGTGGAGGACAGCGACTGGTTGAACCAGGTCAGCAACATCATGCAGCTAGCCGGAGCAGTGGCTGACCTGCTGGACCTCCAGGGATCGTCTGTGCTGGTTGCTATGGAGAATGGATCTGACGCCACTATACAGGTTAGTGTTAAACCACACTACACAATCAGCCAACGTGACTAGGTTGCTTCCTCACTACCGAAGATCTGGACGTTTTCGCGTATCCAAATTTTGTTCTATCAAATTTTCGGTACATCTACTTTTCGTCGTTAGCTTGGGTGCGCAAATAGTGCGCAGTGATTAAACTAATGCGTGTAAGATTTCGCGTATTTAATTTTCGTCGCAAAGACAAACGACGAAAATATAATTTCCAGATTTACGGTATGAGGTTTTGAAAGATCATTAGTTAATTCCCTCTGCCTCCCTCCTTCCTATTCTAGGTGGTTGCTCTGGCTCAGATTCTTCTTGATCCTCACTACCGTACAATTGAAGGTTTCAAGGCTCTGATTGAGAAGGACTGGCTGGCGTTTGGTCATCCATTCACTCAGCGCAGCCAACAGCAGCAGCAATCCAACTCACAGGACCAGCAGTCAATGAGCGCTGTGTTCCTACAATTCCTGGATTGTGTACATCAGGTACGATATAAAATTTGTAGGTTGCTAATTCGACCTGATATTTTTCGTATATTTGAATCCGCAAATTTTACTTTTGTCCCATTTGTTATGTAATTTGCTGCTTTCTTTTAAACAGTATACTTCTCTTTCCCTCTCTCTCTCTCTCTCTCTCTCTCTCTCTCTCTCTCTCTCTCTCTCCCTCCCTCCCTCCCTTTCTCCCTCCCTTTCTCCCTACCTCCCTCTCTCTCTCTCCCTGCCCTCCCTCCCTCCCATCTCTCTCTCTCCCTCCCTTCCTTCCTCTCTCTCTCTTCTTTCTCCCTCCCTCCCTCCCTTCCTCTCTCTCTCTCTCCCTCTCTCTCTCCCTCCCTCCTCTCTCTCTCCCTCCCTTCCTCCCTCTCTCTCTAGATTCAACGTCAGTTTCCTCTCTCATTTGAATTCAATGATTTCTACCTACGTACTCTCGCCTACCATATATCACTTCACTTCGTTTCCACACCTTCACTCTCAGCTGTGAGAAGGAACGCTGTGATAGAAACTGGCTGCCCTACAGACCACGCCTAGCCAGTATCCATGGTGACCTACCCAACTCTGATCAACACTCATCAATATGGTCTTACATTGACGGACTCCACAAAAAATCAACAATGTTCCAGAACTTTCTATACGAAACTCCTAGTGACCCAGTAAGTGCAGTACATACATTGTAGAACATTTTGTCGCAAGTATTACTTTAATCATTACTGCTTTAGTATCCTTGTACTTCTTTCTGTTCATAGGAAATGCTTACTCCTCTTTCGTTCCAAGCCAATCTTGACGTGTGGTCTTTCTACCTTGACAACCCCATCTCTCACTTCCCTCCCTATGATACTGAGCTGATCTCCGAGGGTCAACTCACACTCAGCGATCTCGATCACTTCCACCTTGATGCATCGCTCAGAGAGAAGAGTCCAGATAGTGATAGAGTCCCGTTAGACCCACCACCAGAGGTGACCTCTGAAATCAGTCAACTAGTCAAACACTATACAGGTACAACACTCACTTATTCACTTGCTGATTCACTCACTCACTCACTTGCTGATTCACATACATGTACTCACTCACTCACTCGCTGATTCACATACTCACTCACTCACTCACTCACTCACTCACTCACTCACTCACTCACTCACTGATTCACACACTCGCTCACTCATTCACTCACTCACTGATTCACTGATTCACTCACTCACTCGCTCACTCACTCACTCACTCACTCACTCACTTATTCACACACTCACTCACCTTCTACTCTCCTTTCTCATAGTTCTCTTGAACACCAAAGCCTCAGAGCGTAACCTCGAGATGGCTACATGGAAGCAATGGTATGATCGCGTATCAAGTGAAGCCAGCGAGCTGCTAGGCTCTGTTCCACAGGTATATGCTCCACAATAACTCACTCACCCATTCTCATACACATTCACTCACAGAGTGATCAATGGCGTCAGAAAAGGGTAGAAGAGACACGGGAACATGACCGAACTCTTCACTGGAACACTTCACTAGCTGTACTTATCAAGGTAAGAACAACAATGTCATGCTCTATTTGTCATTTTGGATTTCTTTTTTAGGGCAAGTTGGCTGTTGAGATGGAGCAGAATTATACAAATCCTCATCATTTCATCACTGTAAAGCTAACACCATCTCGACGAGTCTATGAGTGCTGTTTCTGTCATCATTTGATCCAAGAGACATCAGGTGAGTGAGTGGGTGGGTGAGTGGGTAGGTGAGTGAGTGAGTGAATTGGTGAGTTGGTGGGTGGGTGAGTGAGTGAGTGAGTGAGTTGGTGGGCGGGCGGGTGGGTGAGTGAGTGAGTGACAACATGAACATGTTTCATGAACATGCATGTTCTCATGAACATGTTTCACCGAGTCCTGCCATGCATGTGTGCAGTGTGCACACACACCTTTCCGTTGTGCAGCGCAGCGATTCATGGCTTTACCGGTGTGGCTGATATATAGCTTTTGTGAGTGTTGTCTCACGCCTGCAATTACCACAGCAACTTCATCACCATCGGCAGTCAAACCTCCATGCTGTTCAAGAACTTTCTCTACCCAGCCGTCAACAAAATAGTTGTGTTCTTCCAAGTTTTAGTAGGCCTTCATTTCTTCTTTAGTGTAAGGGCTAGGAGTATTCACCAGATAGTTATAAACAAGAGAGCACGTATATCAACAGTATTATACGGTGTAACCATCAGATGGTTACATTTCGTACATACAATGCGTACCAGGCTCTCTATTTTCCACCCACGCACGCCGAGAGCCTGGATACGAGGCTAGCCTCAGTCATGCTGATCTTGAACTGCACCAAAATTTAGAAAAAAGGGCACAAACAAGAAAAATTTTGAAACATTTCTATCGAAATATGAAGGATGTATAGGGATGAAAAATTCTGTCACTGGTCCACAATGTAAACCAACAAGGATCACAATAGACCATGCATCAGCGGCTGCACATAATTCCAGACTTCTGTCCACACCATGCAACACACCTTGTCATAGCCAGTAAAGCAGCCACTGATCCTTGTTGATTTACATTGTGGACCAGTGAGAGAATTCTTCATCCCTCTAAATCCTCATAAGAAATATTATTTCAAAACTTTAGAACAGGTTCAAACTGATCAACATAAAATTTGCACCTGTATGTGAAGTTAAGCAGTCCAAATAAAGTATCGGCCCTTGAACACATGCACATGTGGCAGGAGAGATGAGCGTCAAGTTAGATAAATGAGTTTGATTTGTTTTTATTTAAACACTTGACCATACATGTAGAAGAGAATCATGCTAGCTACAAAGTAAACCTGAAACATAATCTAAAACACAATTGACACGCTAGGAGTCTACAGCTACACATAATTTATATGGATATAGTCTCTCTTCTATAGATCATGATAGTCAACCACTTTAGGGTGAATCTTTGATCACAGAAACTTCAATCATGTTGACTGTATATTTCTCACTAGTCTTGTTGCGGAACAGAACCAGAGACAATCCTTTGTTAACTTGAAGATGGTACGGATAAATGTATGATAGGGAGATTCCACCCTTGCAAGTAGATGTGCACATGCCCCATGCATATGCATTTGACGCGTTAGGCATAGGATTGGGCTTCAGTTTGATGGTAAAGGATTGTGGCCAACGTTACTCTACTCCACCAGAAAAGTTGTAGTTGCTCTTTGGCTCGAGAGACTTCATTGAATGGGCGTTCTCCAGAGTAGTAAAGCCGTTTTCCCCATTGAAGGTATCTATACCTTCAATGGGGGTATCTTCCTGTTTAACTAGTGATTGAGTGGGTGAGTGGGTGGGTGAGTGAGTGAGTGAGTGAGTGAGTGGGTGGGTGGGTGGGTGGGTGAGTGAATGAGTTGGTGGGTCGGTGAGTGGGTGTGTGAGTGAGTTAGTGAGCGAGTGAGTGCGTCTAAGAGGATGAGAATCCGAGCGAGAGGGCACCTGAGCTGGAGAGAAGGTGGCTGTGACTTTTGTTCTATCTCCTTTCAGCATACCAGTGTAAGAGGTGTAACAGGGTGTGTCACGATCACTGCAAGACTAGAATGCCTCACAACTGCAGAGTTAGCAAGTCACTGGAGAACATAGTACCGGTGAGAACCAGTAATATGCACTGTAGAGATCACACATTCACAGCGGGGTCATTCCATATCATTTCAACAACTTTTTGGCATGACCCTCTGGGATTTTCTCGAAACTTGGTATTGTTGAACCCCTCATGGTCATATGATTCCATAACAAGTTTCAGCTTGATACCTTGTATGGTTTCTTTAAAAACACTGATTGCATTTTTGATGATAATTTCCTACTAATTGCTGTTTAACTATTTATAACTTTATTATTTTGTTCTATCAGCAAACTAAAAACATCAATTTGAAGCTGAATAAATGCTCTTTCAAAGGACGTGCAACAAATAGTGCATTGCATGTCGTAAATATTTAACAACGCCCACATACTTTGATCTTTGATTCTTTAAAAGTACGCTGCGTCAATTTTCATTTTAAATGGATGTGATTTAATAGTAGTCTATTAGCTACTTCTGTACCAAATTGCATGTTGGGACACAAATGGGAAGGTTAGTTTGCAAGCTTTGAATGGGCAAAGATGGGTACTACTTGGACATCAATCAACTCATTGAAAAGGCTTGGGCTAGCTGTTTGATGACTTAGGATAGTTACTTGTATGTTGACTGATTGACATAGACGGGAGTTCCACTCTTCGAATAGAACTGTAGAACTTTAAACAATTAATTCATTGATGTTAATGTGTTGATGTCAAGAATTTCGATTATTCAATAAAATTATTATGTGAACACTTTTTAATTGGAATTTATTTGATCTCAGAAGCCAACTGACATAATTTTATGTTCTTAAATCAATGATAGAAGACAATCAGATTCTAAGAAAAGTAAACTTTTTTGTCGAAGCCAGTTGACAATAGACCAATCATGCCATAGTTGTTTTAAAGAGTTTTGTAGTGTTTTACTAGTTGCAATACAAAGCCCTACACATTGCAAAATATTTTCTGAAAATCTAATTGCTAAAGCACTCCTGGTTTATAAACTGTGATTGTATCGTGATTATGAACAGAGTCTGAATTTTTGACTACATGGTTTAATTAGCAAACCTAGGTAATAAACAAGACAAGGCTATTGAGTAATTGAGTTATAATTATTTCATTAAAATTACATTCAAATTAATCTTATTACTTAATAAAAAGGCTGCTTGTTGCTTTGCTACAAAATTTTTAAGTAAAAAAATTGATTTCTCACAAATCAAATTGCAAAAGCATCAATCTCACTGTTCGTTACTTGTAAAACACTACATCCACAATTTTTTTCTGATGATTCTGAATGCAGCAGCTGGTGAGGGAGGGTCATTGCATAATTACCCTTGATTACTATCTTTAGTACGTGTGTTGAAACATCAGTGATAAATGTACAATGAACGAATTTCACAAACCCTCGGCGTGTGAGCACCATTGCACATATTGTAGTGTGTGCACCATCGCACATATTGTAGAGTTAGCACTAAGCTCCCTAGTTGGAGATTGCAGCTGGATTTTGCAGCTAGTGCCAACCTGCTTAGCTTATACGCGTGTCATGTGGGCGTGACCAGCCATGAACATGTGAGTAGCTAGCTGTAGGCTTTTCTTGAGATCTCTACGCACACTCAGAGCTGTCCTGCTGTTTAGATGTAGTCTACAAGTACCTAAAAAGTCAACTATGGGCGCTTTTGTTGTCAGAGACGTCCAAGATGGCTGATAAGCAAGGTGAGCCAGCCATAACTCGAGAACGAAAGCATTTTAGCAAAATCCACGAGTCACATTGCAAGCCATTGTCGTGCTAAGCATACCTTTACCGATTTTCAGAAGTGAGCGATGGTCTCTGCAGCTCGATGGACAGAATGAATGAACGAACGAATGACAAAGCAAGTACCGTAACCCTCGCGCATGCGCGAGGGTTAATTATAAACTAGCTAGTGATCATTTTGCATGTCCTCATATCTCAATAATTGACTAAACACTTCCAAGTGGTTCATAAACTTACACACAACAACTATTTTGTCAAGGAAGTTTGATAATCATTAGTTTTCTATAATAGAACTATCAGCTACATTGAGTTTGAAGAGAATAGCGCTAGCTTCCCATTTGTGTCCCAACATGAAATTTGGTATAGAAGTAGCTAATAGACTACTATTAAATCACATCCATTTAAAATGAAAATTGACGCAGCGTATTTTTAAAGAATCAAAGATCAAAGTATGTGGGCGTTGTTAAATATTTACGACATGCAATGCACTATTTGTTGCACGTCCTTTGAAAGAGCATTTATTCAGCTTCAATTTGATGTTTTTAGTTTGCTGCTAGGGCAAAATAATATAACAAAGTTATAAAATTAGTTAAACAGGAAGTAGTAGGAAATATCGTCAAAAATGGTTAAAAAGAAACCTTACAACGTATCAAGCTGAAACTTGTTATGGCATCATATGACCATGAGGGGTTCAGCAATACCAAGTTTCGAGAAAATCCCAGAGGGTCATGCCAAAAAGTTGTTGAAATGAATGATATGGAATGACCCAGCGGTGACTTCAAACACAGTGATTTACTCACCACGAACACACTGTACTAGAATAAGAAACAAATGAACAAAACCTGAGTGCATTTCCTAGTGGTGAATTGTATGCTAATTCTTTTTAAATGGGTGCTACCTCAGTTTCAGGTGTAGCACTATAAGTAACACGAGCTTGTATGCACCTTTCAAACTGCATGTGGGCACAATAGATATATATGTTTGAACGCACTAGAACTACGGCCTGTATATGTACATGTGCATGTATGGAGTTGCAGCTATTTTCTTTTGATTTTCAACTAGCTTGGCGACGAAGATGTGGACAGGAATGTTCCTCGGTCTCGTACCAACACTCTCTTCCGTTTGGGACGTAAAAAGGATAAGAAAGAGGATCTTCATGAGTGTGAGGGATTCCTGTTCAAGAAGGGTGGGATTGTGAAAAACTGGAAATTGCGCTATTTTGTTCTCGACGCCAAAAAGAAATATGTGAGTGTACAACACTAGTTCTATAGTAGACAATGAGATAATTTTTACAAGTAAACCTTGTATTATTGATTTTGCATTTTTTTTATTGTAGCTTGCTTACTATGACAAAGAGAAGATGCATCATAAGTTGTGTGGTAAGATACCACTAGAGACCATCGTGTCAGTAGAGGAGTGTGAGACACAACCTGGTGAGTGTGGGAGGGTGACTAAGAGTAAGGGTGTGTGTAGAGTGAGGGTGGGTGACTGAACGAGTGTGTGAGTGACTGAAGAGTGAGTGAGAGGCTGAACTAGCTAGAATGACCAAATAATTATGGCTGTTGTCAGGCATCTTGCAGTTTGTGAAATTTTGATATTCTTTATTTTTCTTCAGTTCCATGCAGCGTCAGTCTTGAAAGAAGGACAGGCTGGCTTATTTTTCAGAGTAAGATACCCTCCACTTTGCTCTCGAGCGTAATCATTTCCCCTCTCTCTCTCTCTTCCTCTGCTAACTACCAATTGTAGAGTGTTTCATCTCATGTCTCTTCGAAGCTCCTCTCGATCGGTTTGGCTCCAGAAACTGACATCATCTATGGCCGCTCTCCAGCAGTAGCAGATCACTCACTACCATTCAGATATACAGAATTAAAAATCGTGTTATGTTGACTGAGCAAAGATTTAAACCATCCAGGACAATTATATTATGTTTCTGTGTGATTATTTTTGTGATTCTACGAGACAGAGTATTGTTCAGATTGTGTGGGCTCTATAATTATAACCCACAATTCAAAATTTTTATTATGATAATGTATTGTGAACTGCTACACAGTTGGGACAGTGTCCACAGCTGGTTGCATGATCTGTTCTGCTGAGCCTCATTGACACTATACTGCTCAGTTTAGCTGCTCTAACAAACCATCAAACCATCTGAAGCAATTTAATTTAGAGGTATACAGCCATTACCATCAATATTAAACGTTTTAGCTACTTGCAATACCTGCATAGTGATACGGAGTTTAAACTGGCATAATGTGTTCAATATTTTTTACTGGCATACACATCTGATGCTAATGCATGTACAGTAGTATAAAGCATGTCTAGTAATTGAGAACCACAGTCTTCGGCCCTCCGTTATGCTGCCCCTCCATTATGCTGCTATTATCTCCCTCCATTATTCAATTAATTTTTTTGTTGTAAAACGTGCTAATTTCCAATGCTAATATCATAAGTGTTTATGAGCTGTCTTGTGAGTAGGTATAGTAATATTATCTATACTGGACTGGGTTACCATGACCAGCTTACTCGTAGCAGGAGATGTGAGCACTCTCTTATGCAAAGGTTACCCAAATTGTTGCAGCTTGGTCAACTCAGTAAAACGGATGTTCTCCCTAATGGAAAGACTGTAGCATGGCACTCAGCATATGTTGATCTAAACTGCAAATTTTAAATCAGCAAACTGCAAATGTTGATCTAAAAGGTTCAAATTTTATGTTGATCAGTTTAGATCAACATAAAGTTATCAACATAAAAATTGCACCTTCATGTTAAGCTAAGCAGTCCAAATAAAGTGTCACCCCTTGAGCACATGCATATGCAGCAGGAGAGATGAGCGTTAAGTTGGATAGCCTCTAGCGTTAGTGCTCATTTCATCGGAATTTCTTTGCGTTTCATAATTGTTGTCATTTAAACACTTGACCATACATGTAGAAGAGAATCATGCTAGCTACAAAGTAAACCTGAAACATAATCTAAAACACAATTGACACTCTAGGAGTCTACAGCTACACATATATGGATTGAGTCTCTCTTCTATAGATCATGACAGTCAAACACTTCATGGTGAATCTTTCATCACAGAAACCTATGGGAGATGTTTGACCAAGCGACCTGAGTATATTCCCGCAAACAGTCCACAGTCTGAATGGCCAACACTGTATTTTTCACGCATCCGCTTTGCATTCTGACGGTAATGATCATCGGCTTTCTTACGACACAGATAGTGCTTTCGAGAAGTTCCCAATGTGTATGACTGAAATAACAAAATCTATAATAATCATAATGCATAAGAAAACAGATAGCAACTAACCATCATCAGTGCTTGCACGTGAAGTGGAAGTGGTAGTACATGAGGAAAGGAGAGTAGTTTTAGTGGTGACACTGTTGCTATCAACAGCAGATGAGGTGGGTAGAGTATTGGAAGTTTATGACAGTACAATTAAGATAATTATAATACGTACTCAGTAACAAGAGGAGTAAGTGGGTTCACATGGAATAGTACATGAAAGTGAATCAGTAGTCCTGACAGAAGTTGAGTTAGAAAGGGATTAACATACAGGAGTGGTATTGATAGTGGCATGGACACGTGTGTTTATACTGGTCTGTACAAAATATTGGATAGTTAGTATGCACACAATTGACACAAATATAGCTTACATTGAGATGTGATGTCCACTCATCAGCTTTTTCGTTTTGAAAGTGACAGGCAAGCATCTCTTCTACCTTCGCAAGCAGGCAAGCAAGCATCTGACAGGCAAGCATTACTTTCTTCCATATATCGTGCGCTTTCGCTTCATAGCGGCTGCCGCTCAGTAGGCACAATCCATGGATTGGTTGCGCAAACCGAGGATAGGCGGCCTATCCACGGTTTGCTAATGTGGGGCTCGCTCAGGCTCGCCCCAATTATCACAACACCCGTCCGTGTGCGTACACGTGTGCTTCGCTTAGTGAAGATGGAAGCTAAGGGACCTTTCCTCTCTCTTGAAGAGGTACAGGAAGCGCCGCAGTACTCGCCAGCAGCTTGCACCAATGGCGGGCTGATCATGAACGGGCAGGCAGCCTGGTTCCCCTCTCCGGGCGGATTACTCGTCACCAAGGTCCCCTCAGGTGAACACATCGGTCATCTTCAAACCGGCGAGTTAACAGTGACGCACGTCTGTGAGCTGCAGAGAGACAACAAGGACTCCCTCCTCGTTCTGGCGTGTCGCGAATCTAAACGCAGCTCAATAGTAGCCGTGTATTCACCCTGGTCTTCAGCGCTTCTCCGCGCCATTAACGTGCCGCAGGAGATCACCAGCATGTGCTTGCTGTCAGCTAAGGGCCTGGATGCTCCCAGCCTCTTCACTCATACTGTTCTCACTGAGTTCATGGGCGTGGTTGCTGTAGGGTGTGCAGGAGGGAACGTGGTCCTTCTTGACCTTGCTCTCAACAAGGAGGCCGTTCCTGTCCGTCTCTCGAGCCCAAAGTCAGTAAAAGTAGCTTCAATCCACTCTGAGTCCATCACCACCCACATGCTACAAGCTGAGGAAGAGCAGGCTAACCTAGCTGTGTATCTTACTGGTACGCATGACACTAGCTAGACATGCAGCTGCAAACTTGCTGTATCTGTTTGTTTCATAGATTGTTTTATTCGTCACGGCAAGTTCAACTATGTCACTCCAAAGGAGAAGCTCCTGGGCTGTTATCATGAAGGTAATACACAACGACCTCGACTTGCTTTCTAAGCTCTAGTTTATAATAATTATTCTCCCTCTCTCTCCCCTCCCTACCTCTCTCTCCCCTTCCTCTTTCTCTCTCTCTCTCTCTCTCTCTCTCTCTCTCTCTCTCTCTCTCTCTCTCTCTCTCTCTCTCTCTCTCTCTCTCTCTCTCTCTCTCTCTCTCCCCCTTCCTCTTTCTCTCCCTCCCTCTCTCCCTCCCTCTCTCTCTCTCCCTCTCTCCCTCCCTCCCTCTCTCTCTCCCTCCCTCCCTGCCTCCCTCCCTGCCTCCCTCTCTCTCTCTCTCCCTCTCTCTCTCTCTCTCCTCTCTCCCCCTCCCTCCCTCCCTCCCTCCCGCCCTCCCTAGGATCAGTCAGTGTCACCAGTGTCTACTATGCTCCTCTAATCTGCGGTCTCTTCATCGGCTACAGTTTTGGTGGATTCCATTTGTTTTCTCTGAGGCAGCTCAGCTTGCAGTACACCTCTCCTCTGCCTTCATCATCAGCTCCCGTGACTCACTTCACTTTCCTTGAGCTTGAGAATGATCCTCGTGCTTATGTGTTCCTCTGGGTAGCTAGAGGACCCATTAGTGCAATGGAGAGGTACCATAGTGATTCATCCACTCACTCACCTACTCACTCACTCGCTCACTCATTCTCTCACTCTCTCACTCACTCACTCACACCTACCCACTCACTCACTCGTCTCTCTCTCTCTCTCTCTCTCTCTCTCCACAGTAATGAATTTCCACTCACTATCATGCTGTATCACTTTGCCTTCAAACAGAGAGTCAGGACAGGAGGTCACAGTAACCTATTAACTTATCAGGTATTAGCTACAATACTTTCAAAAATTGAAAAGTGCATGTAAAAATTATAACCGAATCCATTCAAATTTTGATACAGTATAAATGGTGTTGTCTATAGTTCTTACGATGTGTATTTTATTACCTTTTCTCTCTCTCAGATGATAGAGGATTGCTCTCCTCGTCTGGAGCATATCCTCTCCTCACCTCCTACTGGGACTAGATCCGGCCCACAGTCTCCTAGCAACAGCTACCTGCTGTCATGTTTCACAGTAGGTAAGGTACCAGCAGTGTTGTCCAATGGATGCTCACAGTAACAAATAAAATTTAATATGTACATTTTAATATGTACATAATATAATAATCAACTAAAATTTTATAAGATCAGCTAAAATTTTGTGTCATGTTTGTAACTGATTTGCAAATGACATAACTATGTAAAGTTTAATGGGTTGGAGTCTTGTTTTCATGTTTCTCTGCTGCAGAGGTGCCCAAGAGCACGGCTGACCTGGATGAGTCTGTCACTGACCACACAACTGAACAAGGAGGTACATTATATACGTTATTGCAATCTACTGGTCTGCTATACTGGTACTAATTTTGGTGATTTATACTTGAGTGAAAACAAGCAAGACAAAATACCACGTGCTATGATTGTGGCGACGAATGTGCTGTGTACTAGCGAGGCAGTTCTATGGAAGTCGTAATCCATTGCCTTCGTCTCACACATGGCTGATTTTAATTTCTGGTCTTTTTCATGTGAGAATACCACGAACACACGGCAATATGCTGAACACCAGCGCTCATTGTGACTCAACTGTTCAGGGCTCAAACTCAACTGTCTTATTGTTGCAATTACAGCAATTTTAACAGACTCATACAATCATGTATTGTTCTAAGGTCATACAGAATCATGTATTAGTTCACAAGGTCATGACAGTGAACACTAGCTGTTATTCGCGAGAGAGTACGATCACTATGCTGTTGCTGCAAGAATGTCATTCCTGCTTCAATAGCGCAAGATCCCTCCTGCAACTACAGTAGCACTATTTCCAAGTATTATTTGTGTGGGTGTGGCTTTACTGTATTGCTTAATAATTTTTGCAAATCCGCTGTAATAGCAAATATTTGTACCAGCAAAAGTTAGTAGCTCTAAGGTTGTGCTCACTGGATCGTGTGTGAGTTGAGTAGAACTAATGGCAACACTCAAACTAGTGTCATTTAACAAAATTGATCTAGCTGCTTTACATACAAAATCCAAAAAGTGGCCGTGATTTATGTAAAGAGGTTTTTATGCCTCGGTGTGCGGAGCCACGGGTCATACAGTAGTTGTGTTGTGTATCTGTGTATGTATCTGTCTGTCTGTCGGCAGGATTTCTTGTCGCAAGCTGAAAACTAAGCGCTGAAACGTACAACACAAATATTTGCTTGAAAATGAATTTTAAGGATTTTGGTTATAAGGCTCTGTTCGTGAGTTATGGCGTGATTGCTTACCTCGATTGCGATCGCTGGCGATCTAGTTGCTGATGTAAAGTCAAAATTGTCTACTGCTGGCTGCCTTACAGCTAGTGAGTGGCAGTCTTGTATATGAAGCTGCGTTCTCGAGTTATGGCGTAAAGGCTTACCTAGAGTTATGGCTTACCTCACGATCGATGGTCGTTGCTGGCGATCTATAAACTGGACCTTAGGAAGCAAAATACAAACCGAGGTCGGCATACAAATATTTTATTTACCGTCATGATAACAGCTCAGTAGCTTCTCCTTTGGAGTGACAACAATGCTATCAGCAAGTTTGCGTATTATTTAGTCTTTGGCAAATGTTTATCATATTCTTATTCAGCAAAAAATTTGACCAAGTCCCACACTAGTAAGAGACCGGTTAGCTCAGTGGCTAGTGCATTAGGTTTATAACAAGGGTACCTGAGTTCGAACCCCGGGCGGACTGTGTTGTAAAAAAGTTAAAATACCCTTTTTAATTGAGAGTGCTGCCAGAGTCGCGGGTTCACACCCTTCGCAAGAAGGAGTGATTGGGATCAGTGTGAACTCCTCCCCAATAATGACTGTGAAAGCAGAGTGAGGTGGTGGGGGAGGGTGCTGCTATCCATTGATCTGTTAAGGCTGTTTTTATTGATAAAATGTGTTTCGTTTTGTCATAGAGCAGCGCATGCCAGCACATAATAAGCCAATAATGTTTTAAGCTTATTGTACTGGCTGGAATGTCCAGAGTGGACATTTCACTTTCCATTTTGTAAGAAGTTTTAATAGTAAGTTATAACCATAGATAATACATTGGAAGATGCATATTTAGCTTGAACCAGTAACCAGAGATATTTATTAGTAGGGCTGAAACGAATAACAAATTTTCATGTTCGAAAGTCACTAGCTAAAACGAACGAATAGTCGAATACTCTATTATCGGAATAAAACTAGCTCTAGCAACCAGTGCGGAAGAACAAAATATGTTTGAAAGTTGTATATCAACATAAAGTCAGGGCTCAGGCTTGATTAGTGGACTGGTTACAAATAGCCCAAAGTTTCCCAACTGCTAAAAGACTTCAAACGAATATTCGAACAGCTGCAATAACATTCGAATACTGTCAAAACGATTGAATAGTCGAATAGTACAAGTATTCGTTTCAGCCCTATTTATTAGTGCAGTGATGATCCTGCTACAATCGATTGTAGTGATCAATTGTAGCAGGATCACTACAATCGTACATGGGGTAATATTGTCTATGCTACAACTCTGTTGTGTGTGCCAGGATATGCGGCAAGCTTGTATTGTAATGTATGTGAAATGGTGACGTAGCTTTAAGCATTGATCATACTGTAATATATTGTAATACATGTATGCGACAGCTCTTTATGCTTTGTTAGAAGTTATTTAACTAATCATGTTTTGCCGACAATACTGCTGTTTGTCTACTTGTTGTTTAGTTGATCGTACACTGACTGTGTTTGTGTGGAAGTCCCAGTACGATCCTGCTGCTGGTAGTGGAGTGCAGTCTGAAGAATTAGCAGAGAATCTGTTCATGGCTGTGTTTGATCTGAATCGATGGTACCACGCTCAGATGCCGGCCATTGTGAGGTGGAAGCTGCAGTCAGGGTGAGAGAGAGACCAGTGAGAGAGAGAGAGAGACCAGTGAGAGAGACTGCACGTAGAGGTCGGTACTAAATATCTATGCTGATTGCTGGTTTTTTTTAATCTCTCAGGTCCCTATGCTGTCCATTCCTGGCTCTGTTCACTCTGTCTTCACCGTCACAGATCAACAATGCTTTGGTTAGCTCTTGCTCTCTCTCTCCCTCCCTCCTTCCCCTCCCTCCCTCCCTTTCTCCCTTCCTCTCTCTTTATCTCTCTCTCTCCCACTCTCCCTCCCTCCCCTCTCTCTCTTTATGTATCTTATCTCCCTCTCCTTCCCTCCCTCCCCTCCCTCCCCCTCTCTCTCTTTAACTATCTCTCTCTCCCTCTCTCTATCTCCCTCTTCCCCACCCTCCCTCCCCCTCCCTCTCTCAATCTTGCTTCTGTCTCTCAGGATGTGGCTGTTAGTCAGTTCTCCCATTCCTTGCTGGTACCTCCAGTTCCTGAACCATACTTTCAACCATCCTCTCTCTCATTTGGTGAGCAATGACTCGACGCTGCTTGATATGAGTTTTCATCTGATGATTCCTGGTTTCTTCTCTCAGTTGTTGATGTGCTTTGTCCTTCATCATTGATTAGATATAAATTTACAGGACAGCAACGACATGTGAGTGACACACACTGGTTATGAGTGGGTGAGTGAGTAGTGTGAGTGAGTGAGTGATTGTGTGGGTAGGTGAATGAGCGAGCAAATGGGTGAGTGAGTGAATGAATGTGTGGGCGAGTGAGCGAGCGAGTGGGTGGGTGAGTGAGTGAGGGAGTGAGTTTTCTATTTCTAACTATAGGTACTAAAGGAGGTGACTAGGTTCGACTCGTCCATTATATTAGCTCCTCAGAGACTGTAATCATTTTGTCTTCTTGCTGGACTACTTCCCAATGAGCCAGACCAGGGAATGGCTAACCTCACTGTAAGCTAGTGTAGATCACTCATTCTCTCACTCACTCCCTCACTCACCTACCCACTCACTCATTCGCTCTCTCTCTCACACATACTCACCCACTCACTCATTCGCTCTCACCCACTCACTCACTCAGCGAATTTCCGTAATACGATCTAGATTTTTTGTTAAAGAATTTTTTCTGGTCTAGGTTTGCTGTTTTGCCGTGTTAGCAAAGGAGTATCGAAAAATCGCTCTGTACGTCTGTGCGCACTGGAATTTGTAAGCTGTAAACGAAGTTCTTTCGGGAACAAGCAAGCCAAACTGGAGATAGCAGCAACAGACCGGTCAATACTGGGCTCGCTCGCTGCTCCACGTTAGCTAACACTTCAATTCGTGACTGAAACTTGCTATAATCGATGTATATCAATAGACAAACAAAATGCATACTGGAGCATGCCTGTACAAAATACTATTGCTGGAAAATAAAGCCACTTGTAAAGTTATGAATCTCATTGAATACTGATAGTATAATTATTCACAATGCTGTGATCCTTTAACCCTTTAACCCCTATTGTCGCCTTTTGGCGACATACATACTTGAAGAACCATAACTTTATCAAAAAGTGTTAAAATATCCCAAAATTAAGCCAAATTGAAGAATACAAATAACCGCAAAAAATTGACCGGTTTTCGGCACGCCCCCTGCGCCAAACGTTATGGCGACGGCATTTCTACGGCTTCAGTGCAAATTTCACAACATTTTAGGAAAAACAGAATGGCTGCCAAGAAAATTTGGACATTTTATGGCTTCGGGGTGCTCGCAAACACATTTTTGTGCATTCTATGATCTGGGCTACATTTTGCACTCACCAAAACCACTGCTATTTGTGTGTACTTTTCAGTAGCCAGCCCCAAAGTACCAACTTTGAGCAAAATTTGACGAGGTCATTGCACTTTATCGGCTTCACTTTCGAAGTGGGAGGGGCATATCGACCGACTTGAGTGTGGGCAATTGCGGCTACTCACTGGGGTAAAAGGACGCAAATTTGAGACCAGTAGCACAAAAGACACACGAGATATTCACGAGAGAAGTGGTCAGCATTTACGAGGTTAAAATTTCAGCTGGATAATTTAGTAATTAAAGGGTTAAGGTGTGACTGAGTGTGTGAGTAACCTTTATCTTCTTGTCTACAGCTGAAAGAAGCTGGGCTCCTCATGGTGGACCTGAAGAGCAGGAACCCAGAGGCACATCACATATCACTTAAACTTGAGTGAGTCACGTATGCATTCACAGCAGTTTCTTATCACAGAACAAGCATGTCTATAGTAGGGTTGTTTGACAAAGCTAGCATGTTTGGTGTAGACCAAATAGATGCTGTTTTGCTTGCCTATGTCTTGAGAAGCTACAACTAATGTGTTTCTGGTGATAGAAGATGAGCTTATAGTGTGCTATAGCTGTCTATATCAGCCTATCTATCTTTGCCTGTTCAGTTTATTTGTGTCTGTTAGTCTGTCTGTCTGTCTGTTAGTCTGTCTGTCTGTCTGTCTGTCTGTCTAGACTAACCCATTTCAAATATGTCTAATATATGCTGTCTACACTAGATAAGTATTGAAATTAAACAGCTAAAAATTGCACTAAAATAGCAATCCAATTTCAAAAATGTTCACAACATAAAATTATGTCTTGATATGTCTAATAGGAGGCAGATAGATGCACAGGATCAACAGATACTGGAACTGCACACAGACAACTCGAGATTAAAGAGTGATAGACTGAGATTACAGAAGGTATGGACTATTTCACATGTGTGGTTTTCCGGGAAATAATTTTTAACAAGTTTGACAAAACTCGTGTACTGGGTTACAAAGCATAGAGCCTGACCTTATAAGTGCGTTTGCATTGCATGTTTGTTTGATTAGTTTGTCTGTCGTGTTTACAAAAAAATAACGTCAGCTACTGTTGGATTGCTTGCAGTGTTTGTTTGTTCAACCACTCACTCATTCACTTATCTACCTCTCTCTTTCCTGCTTTCCTTTCCCTCCTCATTCCCTCCCCTCTTTCTCTGTTTCTCTCTCTCTCTCTCTCTCTCTCTCTCTTTCTCTCTCTCTCTCTCTCTCTCTCTCTCTCTCTCTCTCTCTCTCTCTCTCTTCCTGTCTCTCTCAGCTTGTCACAGATTCCGAAACTCACAGACGCCAAGAGCTCAGTGACATGCGTGACAGACACCGTCAGAAATTTGACAGAGCCACAGCTAAACTAAGAGAACAGTACAAACAAGTTTGTAGAACAAATAAAAACTTAGAGACTCAGCTCTTAAGAAGCTCAGTGAGTTGGTGTGACATTTGTTGGTGTTCATCTTCACTGGTTGTTTACAGGATATGATGAAACAATTGGATTGTGAGCTAAGATCCAGTCAAGGGATTATCGGCGAGTTGAACACAGCCATTACTGATGTTAGTATCTGTTCGTTTGTTGTAGAAAGGGTCACCACACGTACACTTGCATGTAGTTCTTGTACGTTATGGTAGAATCACTACTTTTCATATTCTCTCTCTCCCTCCCTCCCTCTTCTCTCTCTCTCTCCCTCCTTTCCTTTCCTCTCCCTCTCTCCCTCCCTCTCTCTCTCTCTCCCTCGCTCTCTCTCTCTCTCTCCCTCCCTCCCTCCCTCTCTCTCTCTCTCTCCCTCTCTTTGTCTCTCTCCCCCTTCTCCCTCCCTCTCTCTCTCTCTCTCTCTCTCTCCCTCCCTCCCTAGCTTGTCACTGAGAATGAAGCACTAGTTGAAAAGAACCTCACCCTGAAGGAGGTACGGAGGTACAACAATAATGAATCATCCCCAGCAATGATTTTGTTGGTTACTTCAGTGTTACAAAATGAAAAGAACACTTTAGTTTGCGTGAAAAGTATATTACTAATTTCAATGCATGACCAGTTAGCTTAATTTCTTAAAAGTACATCTGCTCCACAGCCTTTCTCACTGCTACATCCACAACTTAACTAATTCAAGGCATGCTTTGTTGGCTATTGGTTGTGTCATCCAAATAAGCATCTATTTCTGCTGCTGTCAGTCCATGCAAATCCCAAAGATTCTGGAGAAGGCCTCCACTGTTCACTTGCAGCCCAGATACTGCTCAAAACTGCTACTCATTAAGAAAGGCTGTAAGATAGTATGAAAGGCTGTAAGATAGTGCAAGAAACTCTTTAAGATAGTGCTAAAAGACTGTAAAATAGTGTAAGAAAGACTTTAAGATAGTGCTATAGTAAGATAGTGCTTGAAATACTGTAAGATAGTGCTATAGAAAGACTGTATAAGATAGTACAAGAAAGGCTGTAAGATAGTGATGTGACAGTGAGATAGCATAAGAAAGACTGTAAGAAATGCTGTGGAAACAATTTTGGGAAGCAATTCCATGTTTCCCAGGCTGTCTTTACAGCAACATTAACAGTTTTGAGCTCATCGATGAAGCAAGAATGGAACTATTTGTCGAGAAAGCAAAACTATGGAATACATTCCACTAACAGCCAATGCTCTATTGCAACATGCAAGGTGAGCTGCTTATCAGGTTAGTATCTGAGCTACAAGTGGATAGCGCGGAGGCCTACTCCAGAATCTTGGGGATTGGTGGACTTGCAGCAGTAGAAATAGATGCCTATTTGGATGACACAACCAATAGCCAACTAAGTATGTCTTGAACTAGTTAAGTGTGGATGTAAAAGTGAGAAAGGCTGTGGTGCAGATGTACTTGCAAGAAATTAAGCTAACTGGTCATCCACTGAATTTTGTAAATATACTTGTCAGTACTATAAAAATTAAAAAGATTTCTATCGAAATCAAAAGGATGTAGGGTTGTGAAATCTACCACTGCATGGTCAACAATGTAAAGTAACAAGGAACAAGCATGGAATGGTAACACGATTGACTTGCTAACAGACCATAGATCCCTACATCAGTGGCTGCTGTAGTTGAATATAGCTAGTTCAGCTTGTTGCTGTTGACTGACACCTGACGTGCATTCAGCTTGTGACAGCTTATGTACAGCCACTGATGTAGGGATCTATGGTCTGTTAGCAAGTCAATCGTGTTACCATTCCATGCTTGTTCCTTGTTACTTTACATTGTTGACCAGTGGTAGATTTCACAACCCTACATCCTTTTGATTTCGATAGAAATCTTTTTAATTTTCTTGTTTGTGTCCTTTTTTTCTTTTTCAGTGAAGTGCAGTTCAATATCATGCAATTACTGTGCCATCTTTGTTTCCAACATTGGTTTGGCTTTCCTGTTGTTGATGGCTTTTCTTTATTATTAACAATTTTAAACTTGTGGCTAAATAATTCTTATGCTGTAGATATCAGCTCGCTTACGCATGCATGAATACAGTGCATACGAGCCCCGCCCACACTTGTTTACGGCGGTTATAATTATCTGGCAAGGCAGAATGGTGATTCTGCGCTTGCTAGCTTACCGTTCTTCGAAGACTCCATGCAAATATGTGTTCTCCGTGATCTATACGGTGTGGCGATACTCAAGCTTGTGCTTGGTCACGTGCGCTAACCACAGCTTGGTCACGTGCATATTGCGCAATCACTATAATCATTAATGGCGTCTAACACTTAGCTGACAATGGATCACGATCGAGAAATCGCGGAATTTATATCGCCGTTTCGCTAAAAACTAAGTTCAAAAGGCACATGCCAGGAGAATTTCACGACTGTTCGTGGGTGTTTTGGTCTCGGCACTGCTCACGTAAAGGTGCTAGGCGAGTGGAAGAAAGAAGAAGAAAGAAGAAAACGAAGATGACGAAACTCGATTTTCACCGTTTCCAGGTTCGTCACTTTAGTAACAATCTCGAGCAATCTCCTTGCTACTGTAAGATGGGGCAACGCCAGATAGCAGATTTAAGTGTCTTTGGACGTATAAAATTCATCACCAGGCGAAATACCAGCGTTTGAACGCTAATACATTGTATGTAGCCGCCATCTTGTTTTCTCGTTCAACCCTACATAATTATAATGCAAACTCAGTAAAGTGTTCTTTTCATTTTGTAACACTGAAGTAACCAACAAAATCATTGCTGGGGATGATTCATTATTTAATAATTATTATACCAGTAGAAGAACATAGTGGAGTAAGTTTTAGCCAGTTGAGAAATGGTTTATGTACAAAATGTATGTACTCATTAATTATTCATAAACGTTAAAATAAAAAATTACCATAAAAGTTGTCAGAATGCACTACGCGGTTGGTTCCTATTAAAAAATCAAAGTTTAGTACCCAAGGACATGCAGGAAAAAGTTTGGTGCTTTTATCCGGCTGGTCCCCATTCCTCCAAAATAGTCCAAAAATCTGCCCTACAAGTAAGAGTGGACTGTTGCCAAAGTTGATTCTGTGATAGTAGTCTTCGCGAGAGTTGATTCTGTACTAGTAGACCTCGTTAGAGTTGACTTTGTACGAGTTGATCTCGTAAAGTTGAAGTGGTGAATAAATGACCTCTTGAGAGTTGAATCCGCTCGGTTGATCCAGTATTAAGAGTTGAATTCGCGAAGTTGACCTCACGACAAGTTGACCTCGCGTGCTACCCCCGCTGCCAAGAAGAAAGCATCGAAGTGTTTCTTTAGCGGGACCTGCATGGTCAAAGACTGGTATCTTTCATTAGGCAACAAAGAGATATAGCGCCTATGCTAGACTGTCACATGTATGTTGTTAATGTACAAAATTACAGTGATTGTGATGTGATTGTTTTTCGTAGGGTACCACAGGACAACCAAGTTCAGCAGCTGCAGTAGAGCCCCCTCAGCATAGATCAAGACTTCCTTCTTCTAGTACACAAAAGAAACCACTCACAACTCGCCGAATTAAGAGTTTAACAGGAGGAGTGGTATGTTAATGCATTAGTCTGCACTGTGATTGATTTTTTGCAGCTTTTCCCAACTACAAGTAGGCGTAAAGAAGACAAGCAACCACTTCTTAATGAAGACTATCCAGACGATTTTGAAGAATCAGTTTCAGAAGAAGAGTATAATGGATGACTTTGAAGAACCAGCTGTGTCTGTAGAAGATAATTGTAAAGAACCAACTGTAGAAGATAATTTTGTTACTTATTGAATGAATCATTAATTTTTTTCTTGGGTGTGAAAATTATGAGACATCACAGCTTGATGACGTAATTATTGGTATGGCTTTGAAATTTTAAATGCACGTGTCTGACAGTGACGCCCATTTGACAGAGCTGGAGCTGATCTGCATGAACCTATTCATTATGCCTCGGTGGGCGGAGCCACGGGGCATACAGTAGTCGTGTTGTCATTCTGTCATTCATTATGCCTCGGTGGGCGGAGCCACGAGGCATACAGTAATCGTGGTGTCAGTCATTCTGTCAGTCTGTCGCAACGATTTCTCGTAGCTCGCTGAAAACTAATCGCTGAAACTAGCAACACGGGTAGAAATCGATACTTGCTCGGATTTGTATTTTCAGAAGTTTGATTTTAAAGCTTAGTGCGTAAGTTACCGCGTGAATTGCTCTCGGTAGGTTCGGTTTTGTAGCGCTCGTTGAAAGTTAAGCTCTGAAACTAGCAATGGAAGTAGAACATGGCATTATCTCGCTTTTGATCATGTGTAAGCTTTACACGAAGCTTAGTTCCAGAGCTATGGCGTGATTTGCTCACCTCAATGCCCGTTTCTGGCAATCTGGACTTCTCCAAAGGCAAAGCTGTCCACAGTTGACTGCTTAGTAGTTGATAGGTTATAATTTTACTACAGGATAGCAGCGCAGGCACAGAGAATTTGAGAGAAATCGTGTAAGCAAGCTATGGAAGCTATCTCGCTCGTGGTATGCGTTGCTGTGCATGCTAAACACTGTAGACACGCCCAGTTTATTGTGGTTAGCACTGATTGGCTTCTGATTGCATAGTGTTGCATAACTAAATCACATGCATGCATTGTGATTGCTGTACAGAAATCCTGTATACATGCATCTGCAGTTGCTGTGTTAGTGGAATGGTGGATAGTTGTGTTTGTGGATAATTGCTTATGGTGTTAGTGAAAGCTGGATAAGCTTACCATTTGCTCTATAATATCAATAATTATTTTGTCAGACAAAATTTATTGTATAATTATCTGAAATTGTGGCATTCCACCGAGGCATCTGCACCTTTGGTGCTTCATTCATTCATTCTGTCAGTCTGTCGCAACGATTTCTCGTAGCTCGCTGAGAACTAATCGCTGAAACAAGCAACACGGGTAGAAATCGATACTTGCTCGGATTTGAATTTTCAGAAGTTTGATTTTAAAGCTTAGTGCGTAAGTTACCGCGTGAATTGCTCACGGCTGGTTCAGTTTTGTAGCGCACGCTGAAAGTTAAGCTCTGAAACTAGCAATGCAAGTAGTACACGGTATTATCTCGCTCTAGAACATGTGAAAACTTTATACGAAGCTTTGTTCGTGAGTTATGGCGCAATTTGCTCACCGGCTCGCGATCGAGCTGTTGCTGGCGATCTAGAAAGGCAAAGCTATCCATAGGTGACTACCTATAAGCTTATAGGTTAGAATTTCACTACAGGATAGCAGCACAGGTCCAGAGAAATTGTGTGAGCAAGCTATGGAAGCTATCTAGTATGCATGGGCTGTACTGAACATTATTGTAGACACGCCCAGTTGAATTGTGGTCAGCACTGATTGGCTTCTGATTGCATAACTATATATTGCTGTACAGAAAGGCTGCAGTTTATTATGCCTCGGTGGGCGGAGCCACGAGGCATACTGTAATCGCGTTGTCTGTCGTTCTGTCAGTCTGTCTGTTACACCATTTTTGCGGCGCACGCTGAACGGTGAGCTCTGAAACTTGCAATGCAGGTATAACTCGACATTATCTCGGTTGTGTATTAGCGAAAGTTCGATGCAAAGCTTTGTTCTAGAGTTATGGCGCGGTTTGCTTAGTTTGTTTACCGTTGCTGGTGATCTGGACTTCTCCAAAGGCAAAGCTGTCCACACTTGACTGCCTAGAAGCTGATAGGTTAAAATTGTACTACAGGATAGCAGCGCAGGTCCAGAGAAATCGTGTAAAGCAAGCTATAGCCGGACGCTATATATCTCGCTCATGTGCTGTGCTAAATACTTTAGACACGCCCAGTTGAATTGTGGTTAGCATTGATTGGCTTCTGTTTGTATTACAAAGGAACTGCATTGCGATTGCTGTACAGAAATCCTGTATACATGCATCTGCAGTTGCTGTGTTTGTGGAATGGTGGATAGTTTTTTTTTTTTTATATAGTGTCATTCCACCGAGGCATCTGCACCTAGGTGCTTCATTCTGTCTGTTACGCCATTTCTGCGACGCACGCAAAAATGTAAGCTCTGAAACTTGCAATGCAGGTATAATTGGATAATATCTCGCTTTTCATCGTTTGAAACTTGTATACGAAGCTTCGTTCTCGAGTTATCAATATGGCGTGATTTGCTTACTAACAAAGGCAAAGCTGTCCACAGTTGACTGCCTAGAAGCTTATAGGTTAGAATTTTATTACAGGATAGCAGCGCAGGTCCAGAGAAATTGTGTAAGCAAGCTATGGAAGCTATCTCGCTCGTGTGCTGAACACTGTAGACACGCCCAGTTGAAGTGTGGTTAGCACTGATTGGCTTCTGATTGCATAACTAAAGCACTGCATTGTACAGAAATCCTGTATACATGCATCTGTAGTTGCTGTGTTTGTGGAATGGTGGATCAGTTGTGTTTGTGAATATAGTGTCGTTTCACCGAGGCATCTGCACCTTAGGTGCTATTTTTGTGTATGTTTTTATAAGTTGTCAGTCACTAACATAGTGTTCAACTAGCAACAGCAGACTTTCATTACTGCTTGTGTATTTCAGTTCAGCGTATTTAGTCAGACAGGCATGTATGCATAACATTCCACCGAGGCATAAGCACCTTCGGTGCCTAGTTTCTGCAGCTACAATAGCAATGGCGCTACCAATCTGGCAAATACTTCTGATCATAGTTTCCACGGTTCTTATCGCAGCATCGCTAGCGGGTATTTTTGTCGCTGATGGACTCTTGCTGTGGAAAATGCGATATCGCTACCCGTTGCGATATTGCTATGACTGGTGTTCCAGATCAAGGCCGTAGCATTTGTAATGGGGAGGTTCGTTCTTGTTAGCGGCGCAAAGCGCCGCCGAAATTTTAGCTAATTGGGGCGAGCCTGAGCGAGCCCCATACTGCTGGAAAGCGCTCCCCCGCGAGCTATCCATCCATCCATCCATCCATCCATCCATCCATCCATCCATCCATCCATCCATCCATCCATCCATCCATCCATCCATCCATCCATCCATCCATCCATCCATCCATCCATCCATCCATCCATCCATCCATCCATCCATCCATCCATCCATCCATCCATCCATCCATCCATCCATCCATCCATCCATCCATCCATCCATCCATCCATCCATCCATCCATCCATCCATCCATCCATCCATCCATCCATCCATCCATCCATCCATCCATCCATCCATCCATCCATCCATCCATCCATCCATCCATCCATCCATCCATCCATCCATCCATCCATCCATCCATCCATCCATCCATCCATCCATCCATCCATCCATCCATCCATCCATCCATCCATCCATCCATCCATCCATCCATCCATCCATCCATCCATCCATCCATCCATCCATCCATCCATCCATCCATCCATCCATCCATCCATCCATCCATCCATCCATCCATCCATCCATCCATCCATCCATCCATCCATCCATCCATCCATCCATCCATCCATCCATCCATCCATCCATCCATCCATCCATCCATCCATCCATCCATCCATCCATCCATCCATCCATCCATCCATCCATCCATCCATCCATCCATCCATCCATCCATCCATCCATCCATCCATCCATCCATCCATCCATCCATCCATCCATCCATCCATCCATCCATCCATCCATCCATCCATCCATCCATCCATCCATCCATCCATCCATCCATCCATCCATCCATCCATCCATCCATCCATCCATCCATCCATCCATCCATCCATCGTATTCTCTTATACCTCTGCATTGTCATCCCAATTGCTTACTATATTGAATCAATTGACTTCATTCCTGAGAAGACTTTGGGCTTGGTGGGTCTTATAGATGACATGCTCTTAATAACAGTCTGGCCGACATACCTGACAGTCTACTATCATTACTATGTCTCAGTGAAATAACTGCATTTATTATTGTTTATTTCATTGCATGTCTGCCTGGTACATTATTCAACATTATGTGTATTGTATAACTTGTTTATTCACTTTTCTCATATCAATACACAACTGTAGAAATTTACCACAATTTGTAATTGCAGCGTGGTATGAATTTGTCACAATTACACTGAGTATTAGCAGACTAACTGCTAATAGGCATAAGGACCCGACCTAAGGACCCACGATCTTTAACCCGTCCGCCCATTTACCATCGCGATCGCGCAGCGCAGCGAGTTCTCGTCTTCTCTTCTACTACTCAGTTCACCTTGTTACTTGATGAAATGTTACTGTACTACTCTGGCAGTATATACTAACTCTATTCTTGCACTCAGAATAGTTAGATCTATTTAAAGCATGCTGGTGATGTGTTACAAGCACTGTGATTACAGCAGCAATCATAGGTATTGTATTCGATAAGGACCCACACTTGTAACTTGATGTAGGAATAAGCTAATGTCACTGGGCTGCTCTGGCAGTCTCTACTAACTCTATTCTTGCTGTGTGAAAAGTCAGATCTGTTTAAAGCATGCTGGTGAAGTGTTACAAGCACTGTGATTACAGCAGTAATCATAGGTATTGTATTCGATAAGGACCCACACTTGTTACTTGATGAAGAAATAAGCTAATCTCACTGTACTACTCTGGTAGTCCCTATTCTTGCACTCAGAATGGTTAGATCTGTTTAAAGCATGCTGGTGATGTGTTACAAGCACTGTGATTGCAGTAGCAATCATAGGTATTGTATTCGATAAGGGCCCACACTTGTAACTTGTTGTAGAAATAAGCTAATCTCACTGGGCTGCTCTGGCAGTCTCTACTAATTCTATTCTTGCTGTCTGAAAAGTTAGACCTTTTTAAAGCATGCTGGTGATGTGTTACCAGCACTGTCATTACAGCAGCAATCATAGGTATTGTATTCGATAAGAACCCACACTTGTTACTTGATGTAGAAATAAGCTAATCTCACTGTACTACTCTGGTAGTCTCTACTAACTCTATTCTTGCACTCAGAATGGTTAGATCTGTTTAAAGCATGTTGGTGATGTGTTACCAGCACTGTGATTACAGTAGCTGACATTAGCTTATTTCTACATCATGTTACAAGTGTGGGTCCTAAAAGAATACAATACCTGGATTGCTACTGCAATCACAGTGCTGGTAACACATCACCAGCATGCTTTAAAAGGATCTAACTTTTCACACAGCAAGAATAGAGTTAGTAGAGACTGCCAGAGCAGCCCAGTGAGATTAGCTTATTTCTACATCAAGTTACAAGTGTGGGTCTTTATCGAATACATACCTGGATTGCTACTGCAATCACAGTGCTGGTAACACATCACCAGCATGCTTTAAAAGATCTAACCTTTCAGACAGCAAGAAGGGAGTTAGTAGAGACTGCCAGAGCAGTCTAGTGAAATTATCTTATTCCTACATCAAGTTACAAGTGTGGGTCCTTATCGAATACAATACCTATGATTGCTACTGCAACCACAGTGCTGGTAACACATCACCAGCATGCTTAAAAAGATCTAACCTTTCAGACGGCAAGAATAGAATTAGTAGAGACTGCCAGAGCAGCCCAGTAAGATTAGCTTATTTCTACATCAAGTTACAAGTGTGGGTCCTTATCGAATACAATACCTGGATTGCTACTGCAATCACAGTGCTGGTAACACATCACCAGCATGCTTAAAAAGGATCTAACTTTTCACACAGCAAAACTAGAGTTAGTAGAGACTGCCAGAGCAGTCTACTGAAATTATCTTATTCCTACATCAAGTTACAAGTGTGGGTCCTTATCGAATACAATACCTATGATTGCTGCTGTAATCACAGTGCTGGTAACACATGACCAGAATGCTTAAAATAGGTCTAACTTTTCAGACAGCAAAAATAGAATTAGTAGAGACTGCCAGAGCAGCCCAGTGTGATTAGCTTATTTCTACATCAAGTTACAAGTGTGGGTCCTTATCGAATACAATACCTCGATTACTGCAATCACAGTGCTGGTAACACATCACCAGCATGCTTTAAAAGGATCTAACTTTTCACACAGCAAGACTAGAGTTAGTAGAGACTGCCAGAGCAGTCTAGTGAAATTATCTTATTCCTACATCAAGTTACAAGTGTGGGTCCTTATCGAATACATTACCTATGATTGTTGCGGTTATCACAGTGCTGGTAACTCATCACCAGCATGCTTTAAAAAGATCTAACCTTTCAGACAGCAAGAATAGAGTTAGTAGAGACTGCCAGAGCAGTCCAGTGAAGTTATCTTATTCTTACATCAAGTTACAAGTGTGGGTCCTTATCGAATACAATACCTGGATTGCTACTGCAATCACAGTGCTGGTAACACATCACCAGCATGCTTTAAAAAGATCTAACTTTTCACACAGCAAGACTAGCTAGAGTTTGTAGAGACTGCCAGAGCA
Organism: Haliclona indistincta; assembly: GCA_964017065.1. NCBI lineage: Eukaryota > Metazoa > Porifera > Demospongiae > Haplosclerida > Chalinidae > Haliclona > Haliclona indistincta. The sequence goes on along the minus strand of OZ024790.1, from coordinate 4,104,472 downwards.
GTCTAGTGAAATTATCTTATTCCTACATCAAGTTACAAGTGTGGGTCCATATCGAATAAATTACCTATGATCGTTGCGGTTATCACAGTGCTGGTAACACATCACCAGCATGCTTTAAAAGATCTAACCTTTCAGACAGCAAGAATGGAGTTACTAGAGACTGCCAGAGCAGTCTGGTGAAATTATCTTATTCCTACATCAAGTTACATTTGTGGGTCTTTATCGAATACAATACCTATGATTGCTACTGCAATCACAGTGCTGGTAACACATCACCAGCATGCTTTAAATAGATCTAACTATTCTGAGTGCAAGAATAGAGTTAGTATAATTTATACTGCCAGAGTAGTACAGTATCATTACATCAAGTAACAAGGTGAACTGAGTAGCAGGGCCGGCGGACGAAATTTTAGTTGAGGGGGCATATAATTAATATTCATTTATTAATTGAACACACCCATTTAATTACTTAACCACACCCACTTAATAGTTGTCGTTTGCGATGGAATTTTTGCCGTGGTTGCCATGATCGAAGGGATTACAGCTGAAAACAGCGTCTAAGCTACTTTTTACAGCTGGGGTTGTGTCAGTATAGACATGCGTGCTTATCATAATCGTTATGAATTGAATTATTATGTATGAATCTAATTAATTTGTTGTGAATATAATTAGCTACCCAGAAATGTTGGTAGGGCAGGTGCCTACCCTGCCTACCCCGTTCCGCCGGCCCTGAGTAGTAGAAGAGAAGACCTCGCTGCGCTGCGCGATCGCGATGGTAAATGGGCGGACGGGTTAAAGATAGCGGGTCCTTAGGTCGCGTTTTTTGACTGTTACAGTTGTTTGCGAAGATCTTGCATAACGGAAGCGAAAGCGGAAGTATCGTTAGCCAATCAAACGTACGTAGGCGTGACCAACTGAAGCTGTACACGTGACGAAAAGTGAATTTGATTGGCCAGTGTCACACTTCCGCTTTCGCTTCCGTTATGCCAAACAACTGTATAATACCTCGATCTGCATCATGAATATTATTATTTTGGGCGGGGCTGGTTATTTGCCTCCATTTTTTTACTTTACCGACTTGGGTGCTGAGCGACTGAGTCAGCAGTTAGGCTATTTGGAACAAAGAGTCAGAATCATGATCAGATCATATGCTCAGCTGTGATTGTGATGGCGAGAAACAGGAGTGAGCAGCTCAGGCTGGTGAGTCAGGACTGCATGTGATATAGATTATTGATCGATAGAAGCATGAGACAGTATCGGGGTCATGCCTCGCCTGACTAGTCTATATTATTTAAGTAAAACAGCGGATATCACTATTCTGAATCTATTTGGTTGCCTCTATTGTGAGTAGGAAAGCTTTTCAAGGTCAACTTCCTGACTTGTGGGCGTGGTCGTGTTTGGTCACCTTTCCTAGTAGTAGTGATGATTACTGTGTAGTCATGCACACAGTACTGTGGAATCACTCAGTATTACAGGGGAACTGTGGTACATACACTGCTAATGAGCTGGTTTTGTGGTTTGTGTGAGATCATGTTGGTATGATCACCTAGCTGTCAGTGGTGCTATGCTCTAAGTATAGGTTAGAGACTGAGGCCAAGGGATCTACGCGGTATAGAAACCCGAGGAAGCCATATAGAACCCGAGCGCGTAGCGTGAGGGTTCTATGGCGACGCGAGGGTTTCTATACCGCGTAGATCCCGTTGGCCGAGGTCTCTAACCGGCTTAGAGTATAGCAGCCGTTGCTATACAACAAGGAATTTTCGACGCTGCGCAAATGTTTTGTAAAGAACACGGCCTTACTTCAGCGATGGAAAAACACAGGCGAGTTTAGCTAGAGTACGTCGCTAAACGGCTTTCCGTGTCTTGTTACACCTTGCTGGTACTCTGTCTCGTCTCCTACCATCTTTCTGCCATCGCTTTAGCGTCTGCTAGTGGCTTTCTGACGCAACAAAAAGTTAGTTTCTGGAACTCACTCGCGCTCACATGTGTACTAGCTTCACATCACGTGTTCTTGCAATAACAATTTTTATGGCTTGTTATGAATGCACTCTCACTAAGCAAACTGTGGTCTATCTGTTAGGGGAAGGACTCTATCTGTTCATGGATGGACTCTATCCGTTCGCGGATGGTCTTTACGGCAAATAGATCCTCGGATCTAATAAATCTGATTGGTCAATATCATTGAGCTATACTCTAACTACTCACACAGGATAGGGAGCTGAACAATGCTTGTGGTGCTAGTGGTAGACTGGAGGATGCTCGCTCCGCAATCCAGAGGGGAGCAGACCCAAATTGGAAGAATCCTGATAGGGTGAGTCTCCATCAGCTAGTCCATTGTGAGTGTGTGTGAACATGTAGTGGTGTAGTGTACCACTAGCTGGTAATGTTGTGTAGTCCAGAATGTCACAGTAAGAGAGCATGGTACACACTGCTTTGTGCCACATTTCCTGGAATACCAAGAGTCATATTATTAGCATGCATACTACCATGTTAGTATCAGTACAGTACATGGAAAGGTACTGGTAGCAGCTATTGAGAGCATGTTAATCCCACTGGGAGGAGGACACTTCATGATCCACTGCTGTCCATCCACAGCACAACATCATGCAGTGTCAGCTCATACAATGCATAATGAACAAACACAGTGCATGTGCTAGCAGTGTGTGCTCTATCCTCGAGCCTGCTTGTGAGGATATGCTTGATGGTGAATAATGGTTGAGATATTAGTGTATTGATCCACTCTTCTCATGTGCAGTATGGACGGACTTCTCTTATTAGAGCTGCTTGGTTGGGTCGCACAATTACTGTTCAGTACCTGGTTAAGGAGACATCAGCTCAAGTTAATGCCACAGATGATGTGAGTCATAGTATAATGGTGTGTTTTCAGCAGAAACAGCCATTTTGTTCCTATACAGTTGCATTATAAATGTATCAAGAGTTCATAACTGTTGCATGTACATGTATCCATGATCAGTCAGTAGTAATTACATGATGACTATATACTGTACTAGCTGTAGGATACTAGGACGACTAACCTAGTACCTTGCCACACAGAATAAGTGCCTAATTTCAAATGCATACGCTTATGCAGAATTTTCCCGACATTCCAGTATAGCCAGATATTCTTGGTCACAATGATTTGTGATACAACTGCGTCACTTTGTCTAGCTACTTTGGCTGTTTTATGATGCACTATGCTATTCATTTCTAGTATTGATAGAGCCACCTCACCCTTGAAGAAGCTCATGTTTCATGGCAGAATGTTTTTATACTTCTCCTTTTGTACGTTATTCGATGTATGCATTATACATTTGGTATACATGCGTTTCTTCATGATACTAGATTATAGAGTGGTATACTGTTGAACTTGTTCAGACTATAATAGAAATTTACATAAGATTCACAACTGAATCAGATTATTGATGGTTTGGATTAGCCTGTTCGGATCGATTATAATTCAAAAAGCTCTCAAGTTTTCCAGCAATGTCTATACAGACATGCTTGCTTTATGATTGAATTCAGTTGTCATCGTTAATCTAGGGTTACCAAGGTGTTATGTGATATACTAGGCTGGTTAATATGCTACATGAGCTAGGGGACACAGTACTGATGACAAGCATGATTAACTGCTGACAGATTATCATGTATCTATAACTGAAGTACCATGGGTTGCCTGCTCAAGGTAGTAGAGCTCCTGGTATGATGTCATCTGACTCTCCATGGAGAGTCAGATGACAGCATACATTGTATCTTTGAAGACAGTAGTATGTTTTTTCTGACAATGTCATTTGTTGCTACAGTGCACTGCTATGATGATGGATAATACTCCACTGCATGTGCTGTGCCTTTGATCTTTCGGTCATTATGAGCATTGTGAATAGGTTTATTTTATAGCTAGCTTGGGAAGGTTTTTTGAATGACATGTTTTAGTGATTTTAATATTTGGCACTCAGCATGTATTTCACGTTATGACAGTTAAGCAGAGTAAAATTCAGCAAAATTAATTTTCCTTTACTAAAATTATAGCTATACAGTATGTGATTGTTATTGTTATCTACATGTACTCCTCCTGTCCTCTTATAGCTCTCACGGACTGCCTGTCACTGTGCTGCTCAGGATGGTGACCTGGAGATAGTGAAGCTACTAATAGCCTATGGAGCCAACATACACCTGAGAGATAAGGTGAGTGTTATATAGTGGGCGGAGTTAATTATTTGCAAATTGAGCAATTGATTTTTATGAGCAACTAAATCACACAAGCTAGCTAGCTATAGTGGTAGTCACCAACATTAACAATGAAACTTCATTCATTTCATGTGCTAGTGATTATTATTGATGTCATGTTATCTACATGTACTCCTCCTACTAGTGTTGTTAAAGTAATGGGGTTTATTTCTAGTTTTAGTTATTATGTCTTGGTGGGCGGAGCAATGGGGCATACAATAGTCTGTCCATTTGTGTGTGTGTTTGTGAACATGGACCTCCTATTGTGTTGGCTGAGTACGTATCAGTGAGTATTCTCTGTGGTATCTATGGGCGCAGCGTTTCAGTCGTGGTTAACACTTGAGTTGATAACCAAAACCTCAACAAGAATAGATTACAGCAGAACACAACATCAGCCGCAATAAGAAAGTAAAGCAACATGAGACTAGCATGAACTCAACAGAAACACACACTCCTTAAATACAGAACTGAACATGTGCAACTAGAATCTTCCACAGACAATTCAATACCACAGTCTGAATCACTAGACTAACTAACCACTAAACATACTATCAAACCACTGAGCTGAATGATTGCAAGATAACATATTCAACATTGTATGTGACCATAGCCAGTGAATTTTGCTTCCCCAGTACAAGACCAGGTACCCGTTTTACAGATGGGTCGGCTGGTGGCCTGGAGGTAGTTTGATGCCTTTACCCTTCCTGCCCTAGTGGGAAGGGAAAGAGGCATCACATGTGGGCACATGTTCACGCCTCCTGTTGTGATCACAGCAGGATGCTCGTGCAAGATGCCTGCCCCTTCAGGAGATACCATCATGCTAGCACCGGCCCTAGAACCTGCTTAGTGCACAGGAATCTTGGCACGTAAGTTTCCATCCTTACTGCTGGGTCCGCATCACCACCTGCACATTCATGGTGTGGAACTTCTCTTAAAGAGGGTGGCACGTAAACTGAAGGCTCGATCTGTGATAGTACAGCTCACACAACTCCATAGGCAGCAGTGAAACTAGCGAGCGAAGTGTCTTTGAGTTCACTAGCTGCTTGACAGGTGAGCTGGTATGAGCAGAGCAGTTACAGTCACGCTCAGCTACACATTGGCATTATTTTGTTTGGCTTCAATACAACTTTTGTACAACAGCTTGTACAGCTGCTGGATAGCTACCACTAGCCCACTACCTGTGCTTCCATAGCTCTGTTGCTATGATCTGCTGCTTGCCTGCATGTTCCATGGATCTGCTGGTCACTTCTACTGCAGCTTGCATGCTTCCATGGTACTGCTTTGATGCTTCCATGGATCTACTGCATGCATACGTGCTGTCATATGCATCTGCTAATTGCATGCTAGCATATGCTACTCCATCGAGGCATCTGCACCTTTGGTGCTTTATTCTAAAGGAAACACTGTCAGTGTCTTTATAGTTATTGTTAACAAGAAAATTCAGCACATTTAGTTTTAATTATTGTTATTGTTAATCGTGTGGTATTAGTATTAGCGAGCCGTGTTGCTTTTAACGGAATTGCCTTCCTAGCTGAGATAAGGTCTTGAAACATGTTGTATAACAGCAATCACATGACAAAGATGCTATTAATCGTGTCTCACATTATTGGTGTTCGCCTCTTTAAACAACTTTACAATAATTAATTTGAATATTAATTGTAAAAGTTCTGTCTGATAATATTAGTTATGTATTAGTTACACCATGCCTACCTGTGGTGTATCACGAATACACGAAGCAATTCCCATGGTACAAAGTTTGTTATTGATGATTTGACCTCTACCGAAATTGGTTTTAGTTATTGTTATTGTTAACAATTACAACACTACCTCCTACATGTATCCTCTAATAGGACTCACAGACTGCCTGTCACTATGCTGCTTTGAATGGTTACCTGGAGATAGTGAAGCTTCTAGTAGCCAATGGAGCCAGCATACAGCTGAGGGATAAGGTGAGTGTCACTGAGAGTATTTCAATGCACTGTATACTGTAGAGCAGGCAGAGCAGGTGATGTTTGTGAGGCTACACAAACTGAGTGTTTGGTGTTTTCACTGTTAGATCTCTCCTGATGAGTTTGGTATACAATGAATTTAACCCTTCAAGTGCGGACAGCAATTCTAGCCTCTATTTTGTGAAATTCACCTACGTTTGCAACCATTTGACAGACAAACTAGCGCTGTGATCACTGTTAACTCTTTAGTGACTGAATTATTTTGACGAAAATCGACTTGCTCTAAACTGACAGTTTGTCTTGCATTTTCTACAACATGCAGTACGTTAGCTGTTCCAAACTAGAACTGTTGTTTCCTGGTATGTCAAAGTTTACGACCATGTACTAAAGTCTGAGTTGGCCACTCCCACTTCGGAACTGAAGCCGATTAAGTGCTGCGACCTCGTCATTTTTCAGCTAATTTTGGTCTTCGTTTAGCCCTTGTGACTGATACAAAAACCTGGTGGTGTCCAGGTGAGCAAACAGAAGTTTAGACCATATTTCATGCCCAAGTATGCATTTCCGGGCATCCTGAAGCCTTAAAAATGCAAAAGTGGAGAGGGGCTCCGCCCCTTCAAACCCCAGGTTAACGGGGGGTTACCCCCTTTAAAATTCCCCCCGTGCTGTACATTTTAGTGGGGAGGGCGCGCCGAAAAGCAGGTGGTTTTTTCAGGTAAAGTCATCTTTTGCAAATAAACTTGATTTGACCTTTCTAGAGCACTTTTTATGACGTCTAGAGTAGGTGGAGTCAATTATGGCGGCTAAAGCCGCTATAGGCCTTAAAGGGTTAATATGCAAAATCAACTTGCACAACGTGCGGGCTTGTTGTCAATGACAATTGCAGTTAACCACGCCCACTTGACGATTTACCAACTGTCGTAAGCTAGAATCACTCTCACTGGAGCAAAAAGCGCCGCTTCTTTGCTCAAAACAGCACGTGTGAGACAAAGTTAGTGCATGTATGGCCGCTTTTTATGCCAAGAAGCCCCTGTAGACCCAGTGGTGCTAGGTAATCCCGCTATAGCTCTGCTAGGCGGGGCCGCAGGCCCTGCCAATGGCTCACCATCACACCCCACATAGCTGTATTTGGTCTATAGGTAAAATAAACTATCTTCGAATTTTAACGCCCACTTCCGGTGACGTCAAACTTGCCAGGCGACTATAGTCGCCCGCCGCTTGTGAAGGGTTAACATAGTTTCAAAACCACAAAATTAAACTCAGAATTACTCACTACAAGATAGTCATCAACGTTATCATTGCCATGATGGCAGCTATGTACTATGTCTTCATTTGTGTGCTATTATTAATACCTCATTAATTACCTGCAGGATGGGAAGACTCCACTAGACCTAGCAAGGGAGAGAGGTCATCAGTCTGTTGTTGACTACCTAGTGACACTTGGTGAGTGTACAGATGAATGTACTGTCATTAGGGCATTTCTAATAATCATACATGTAGAATATGTAACAGAGAAACACATACATGCAGTCAATTAGATCATACTCAGTGTAGGTCTCAGTCTGAGTTAGAAAGTCTATGATTAGCAATTAATAGACCTTTTCGTTTAAGGCGATGGAATGTTGGCGCGTCATAGATGCGTCATAATTAATTGAAATTTTACATCCGTAGTATGGCTGGGTCTTCGCTTGCAGTGATTTTACATTACGTCAATAGAGAAATGAACTACTTTCAAACTGCGCGGGTTTTGCAAAGCCGCCGAATATTCCTAAATAAGAGCAATAGAATAAAACTTTCATCTTTCCTGTATACGCTTGCATTTGTTCCGTCGTTCTACTTACAGTGTGGGCCGAGTTCTGAGGTAAGGCAACATATGACCAAGCCTCGACGCTACATATTACCTAGCTACTAGCTAGCACCGACGAAGCTGTGTTGTAGTGTGTTTGTCGTATGGTGGATGTAGGCTTGGTCCAGGAACATCGTCTTCTGTAAGTACAACGGTGTTATCTGCACTGGTAGCTGCCATTAGTTCCCTGAGATGTGCTACTATAGTTTTCTGGAAGTCAGCACACGCAGTGAGTAGAGCAACTAAACAAAAACTAACAGACGCTAGGAAGGCGAAAGTTCTCTTCTGCTGCTCTTATTCTGGAATATTCGGTTGCGCTACAAAGCCCGCGCAGTTCAAAACTAGCTTATTCTCCATTGATCGAAATGTAAAAGCAGCTTCAGCTTTACTACGGATGTGACGTAAAAATTAATTATTGATAATTGCATTCTTCTGCTTCTTAACCCTTTAACCCCTAATGTCGCCTTTTGGCGACATACATACTTCAGACACCATAACTTTATCAAAAAGTGTTAAAATATCCCAAAATTAAGCCAAATTGAAGAATACAAATAACCGCAAAAAATTGACCGGTTTTCGGCGCGCCCCCTGCGCTAAACGTTATGGCGACGGCATTTCTATGGCTTCAGTGCAAAATTCACAACATTTTAGGAAAAACAAAATGGCTGCCAAGAAAATTGGGACATTTTATGGCTTCAGGGTGCTCGGAAACACATTTTTGGACATTCTCTATGATCTGGGCTACATTTTGCACTCACCAAAACCACTGCTATTTGTGTGTACTTTTCAGCAGCCAGCCCCAAAGTACTAACTTTGAGCAAAATTTGACGAGGTCGTTGCACTTTATCGGCTTCACTTTCGAAGTGGGAGGGGCATATTGACCGACTTGAGTGTGAGCAATTGCGGCTACTCACTGGGGTAAAAGGACGCAAATTTGAGACCAGTAGCTCAAAAGACACACGAGATATTCACGAGAGAAGTGGTCAGCATTTACGAGGTTAAAATTTCAGCTGGATAATTTAGTAATTAAAGGGTTAAGCACCTTGAAATCCTTCACCCTCTATTTCTTACAGAAACTGTCTCAAAATGATATTTAGGACACTTAGAGTTGATTTTCAACACTTTTGGAGCATTTCTAGCCAGATTTGCAAATTTTGACGAAAACTCATTAACCCTTTAACCCCTAATGTCGCCTTTTGGCGACATACATACTTCAGACACCATAACTTTATCAAAAAGTGTTAAAATATCCCAAAATTAAGCCAAATTGAAGAATACAAATAACCGCAAAAAATTGACCGGTTTTCGGCGCGCCCCCTGCGCTAAACGTTATGGCGACGGCATTTCTATGGCTTCAGTGCAAAATTCACAACATTTTAGGAAAAACAAAATGGCTGCCAAGAAAATTGGGACATTTTATGGCTTCAGGGTGCTCGGAAACACATTTTTGGACATTCTCTATGATCTGGGCTACATTTTGCACTCACCAAAACCACTGCTATTTGTGTGTACTTTTCAGCAGCCAGCCCCAAAGTACTAACTTTGAGCAAAATTTGACGAGGTCGTTGCACTTTATCGGCTTCACTTTCGAAGTGGGAGGGGCATATTGACCGACTTGAGTGTGAGCAATTGCGGCTACTCACTGGGGTAAAAGGACGCAAATTTGAGACCAGTAGCTCAAAAGACACACGAGATATTCACGAGAGAAGTGGTCAGCATTTACGAGGTTAAAATTTCAGCTGGATAATTTAGTAATTAAAGGGTTAAGCACCTTGAAATCCTTCACCCTCTATTTCTTACAGAAACTGTCTCAAAATGATATTTAGGACACTTAGAGTTGATTTTCAACACTTTTGGAGCATTTCTAGCCAGATTTGCAAATTTTGACGAAAACTCATTAACCCTTTAACCCCTAATGTCGCCTTTTGGCGACATACATACTTCAGACACCATAACTTTATCAAAAAGTGTTAAAATATCCCAAAATTAAGCCAAATTGAAGAATACAAATAACCGCAAAAAATTGACCGGTTTTCGGCGCGCCCCCTGCGCTAAACGTTATGGCGACGGCATTTCTATGGCTTCAGTGCAAAATTCACAACATTTTAGGAAAAACAAAATGGCTGCCAAGAAAATTGGGACATTTTATGGCTTCAGGGTGCTCGGAAACACATTTTTGGACATTCTCTATGATCTGGGCTACATTTTGCACTCACCAAAACCACTGCTATTTGTGTGTACTTTTCAGCAGCCAGCCCCAAAGTACTAACTTTGAGCAAAATTTGACGAGGTCGTTGCACTTTATCGGCTTCACTTTCGAAGTGGGAGGGGCATATTGACCGACTTGAGTGTGAGCAATTGCGGCTACTCACTGGGGTAAAAGGACGCAAATTTGAGACCAGTAGCTCAAAAGACACACGAGATATTCACGAGAGAAGTGGTCAGCATTTACGAGGTTAAAATTTCAGCTGGATAATTTAGTAATTAAAGGGTTAAACGAAAAGGTCTATTATCTCATACTGTGTGTGTACACAACAGCAACTATAATTATGGTCAAATTTGTAATAAAATTAGATTTCATGACAATGGAATTTGCGGATTTTGAATTAAGTCTTAGTTCGTTTCAAGTGATTTGCTAATAGACAGAACAGGTGTATGGAAGAAGAGGGCATGCAACTCTCAATCACACCCGTAGGATATCGAAATACTTATTGTTGCTAAAAATAAAAATTAATTAAACTGCATATACCTCAAGGTATGCACTCAGATTGCTATCTTCAGACTGCAATAGAATGACTTTCATGTAAAAACTTGCCTTCGTCTACAGGCGTGCAGCGCAATGCGTAATCCGCCCATATTGTCGTTTTATATCATCTTGAAGTCCAAGATGTTAAGTTCTCATATGCACCGAAAACCAAAGTTTATAACTGATTAAACTTTGATTTCAACTTACTTAAAAGCAAAAATATAGCACAGTTATGCCTGCAGGCCATCTGCCATCTGAATCAGTGCAAAAGACACCACTAGCGCAATAAACAGCAATTGTTTTAAGTGGCTAGTGCTTGGTGATGGCTATGTTTTAATGCCCACACACCGTGTCAACTTCCAAGTAACGATACGAATTTGAATAGAAGAGAATTATTCATATCATGTTTAAAGCGTTGTCGAATGGTAGGTTCATATTGAAACCTACCATTGAAGAAACAGAAGAACGTCAAATTATTTTGATTCACGTAGATGACTTCGAAATGGGCGTGTTCTGAATAAGAAGCGAGCAGCCCAACACAGCAAATGATTCTTCCAGGACTTATACGCTCAAACAAGAAGTATAAACTATCATAGTGCATGCACCCGTTCGCCACTCAGGTCAGCTAGCTATAATTGTAGCCTGTAGCTATCAGCCAACTACAGCTCACTTGTTGATAGGGTATGTCTGAGCCATAAACCAAAAGTACGACTAGTTCCACCTGGAGCACACATCCACAGACAAATTTGGTACCAAACAGCAGCTCAGGAAACACTCTATCTGATGCCATCCGTACCAGAAGGGAATACCCATTGATTAACTATTAGACGCGTTTTAATTCGCCTATGTGTTGTACGTGCAAGCTCGTAGTTGATAATTACATGACAATCGTATACACCAAGGTAAGAAAAACGTGAAAGTACGAGTGGTTCCGAATGTATTTGAATGCTAATATACATGCTGTATTGAAGCTGACACTCTTGGCAGTGTAATTCCGGCCGAACCAAGTTGATCATTCGGATCTGTGAGCCTAAAAGTAGAGAATTATATATTTTTCATACATGATTTAGTACCAGAGCTTGTTAACCCTTTAACCCCTAATGACGCCTTTTGGCGTCATAATTGACTCCACCTACTCTAGACGTCATAACTAGTGTGAAAAGAGCTCTAGAAAGGTCAAATCAAGTTTAATTGCAAATTACCTGAAAAAACCACTTTTTTTCGTCGCGCCCTTCCCACTAAACCATATAGAATAGGGGACGGGGGGATTTTTAAAGGGGGTGTCCCCCCTTTAACCCGGGGTTCGAAGGGGCAGAGCCCCTCGCCGCTTTCGGCATTTTTGGGGCTTCAGGATACCCGGAAATGCATACTTTGACATAAAATATGGTCTAAACTGTGCTGTTTGCTCACCTGGACACCACCAGGTTTTTGTATCAGTCACCAGGGCTAAACGAAGACCAAAATTGGCTGAAAAATGACGAGGACGCAGCACTTAAGTGGCTTCAATTCCGAAGTGGGAGTTGCCAACTCAGAGTTTACCAAATGGTCGTAAACTTTGACATGCCAGGAAAAAACAGTGCTAGTTTGGAACAGCTAGCGTACTGCATGTTGTAGAAAATCGCAAGACAAACTGTCAGCTTAGAAAAAGTCAAACTGTCGTCAAAATAATTCAGTAATTAAAGGGCTAACGAGCTCTACGTGATGTGTAATTCCTAATAAATGGTACTTTTGACAAAGGTTTTGATATGTATGCAATATATAGGGCCTACTGTACTGTTCCTTTACATCACCTTAGCTATAGTACCAGTCACTAGAAAAGCACACTATTCTAATAACTTTGCACTGTACAAAATTGCATGTAACTAACAATATGGAGTGTCACGCCCTCGCAACAGACGCCAATCCCTTGTAAGTATCTTGTTTACCTCCTCTGCATGCTCCCTTTGCATTACTTGCAGTACAACAGCTTGTATCTTTGTACAACAGCTATTACATGTTGTTTAGTTCACACTCACAATAGGCAAACACAATATGTACTTTTCGATTGATGTACTTTTCCAGTGTGTAAGTCAGTGCTGACTCAAACTTGTATAATTAAATTTCACTCGCTTGATAGAATTGTCCTTAACTCTATAGAATTTGTTCCTCCTTCGGATTGCTCCACCGGCTGCAATCTTTGCAGTGTTACTTCCGTCATTGCCTGCTCTTACTGGACTATCTCGAACACATTTGAATGAGTCTTTCCAGCCACTTGTTCAACTTATTGTGTCAACCTTCCACATGGTTGTAGGTTCGTAGTTGCTCTAATGGTTCCATAGATATTATGGTTCCAAGATGCAATTAGAAACCTCACATTCAGCCAAGTTGAAAAGGAAAGGAACAAGATAGAATAATGCATGCTAACTAAAAGTCACAAGTATCACTACATCAATGGCTTGCTGCAACGACCTGCAATGTAGTAGACCAGCCAAAATATCATGTTTCGCTAATATTATTGTAGACCAGTCAACCATCATTTGTTAAGGCCATGCACATGCAGCCTATACAGCACTATGTAGTGAGTAGTGTGGATGGCTGAACTTGTGGTTGGTATACACAATGCATGCATGGATATTACCTGACATTACAGAGAAGCTATTATCACAGTTTAATACCACATCCTCAGCCATTCACATGTTGACTATCATTGCAAACATCAGTAGCTTTCAAATGACCTTAATTGTCTAGTCAAAATGACATGACTAAATGAGCATTGTTGCTTTTGTTTTGTGGAGGTGCTCAGACGATATCTGATATTACGTGAGAACTGTGGGCCTGTGGTTTTGAATATGATATTGCCTCAATGTTACATACTTGTACACACTGTTGGACTAATAGAACACTTTTCGCTTGTTAGTTGACACTGTTGCTATTAGTTTAAACATGAAAGCATGAAGAATTACAACTAATTTTAGGTTTATTATGCTATGCAATCAAAATTCGTAATTTTAAATTTGATCTAAATTTGAAATTCAGTGAAATTTGAAGTAAAATTATAAAAATTTGAATCGAATTATTGTACTTTGCTTTCTTGTGCAGAAAGAGCCTCTGTTGCTTACACAAAGCTAGTCCAAAGGGCTATGAGAGAGGGTCGCACTAAACTGCTTATCATTAAAGCTCTTATTACGGGTCCTCCCGGTGTGGGCAAGACTGGCATCAGATATCTCCTGCTTGGCCTACCACCTCCTCCTAGAAGGACCAGCACACCGTTAGCAACACGAGCAACCAGAGCCATCTCTTTCTACCGCATCAAAGCCGATGGCAGCGGAGATGTTACATGGACAGAGCTTGATGACGATACCTACCTCAAATACATCGCAGAGGAGGTGAAGATGATTGAGCTCAATCCATCTCGTGCTGTTCCTCCTCAGCCAGCCACCAGCACCACTCCTGCAGCCACTGAAAGCAATGCACAGCAGCCGTCTGATGTGGATCACACTCCTCCAGTGCTATCACCAGCTACTCCACTGGTCTCTAGTTCATCACCAGAAGAGAGTGTTGAGGATAGTCTCCCGCAAGTTCCTCCAAAAGTGGAAGGTATGGCTTCAGAAATCGTCGATAAGCTTGTTCTTAACCCTGAGCTTTCAAGCGACAGAGAGAAGGTTAAGACCTTTATCCACTTAATCGACTCTGGTGGACAGCCGTCATTCATCAGCCTCGTACCTGCATTTGTCAGGGGTAGCACGGTCAACATAGTAGCCTCAAAGCTCAACCACTCTATCAACGATAAGCTCCAATACGAGTATGTGATAGATGACCAGCATCTTCGCCAGCCAACGAAACTAGATAAATCTCAACTTGAGGGCATTGAAGAACTCATTCGCATTTTCTCATCTGTCAAGCACTCAGAGGAAGGCAGTGGCCAAGGCTCATCAGATCCAAAGTTCCTTCTCATCGGCACTCACGCTGACAAGCACTGGTCACTATTTGACCAGACACTATCCGGTAAGAATCGATGGCTGAAGACGAGTCTTGGTGATCTGAAGTCAATGTGCATTGAGGTTAATCCTGACGGAGATATTCTTCTCCCGATCAACACTCGGGTCACAAAGGGTCGCAGTGAGGTGGCATCTTCTATAAGGCAGAAGATCATAGATGCTTGTGGCGATGCAGGAGTAGATATACCTACTAGATGGTATGTATTTGAACTGGAGCTAGATAGCAAGGCAAAGAAGGAGGGTCGGAGTGTTCTAGGTCTGGCAGAATGTATAGAGATAGGAGGTAATCTCAGTATGGGAGAGGAGGATGTGATGGCAGCACTAGTGTTTCTTGATGGCGCTGCTCTCTGCTTGTATTTCAAAGATGCCGTTCCTCACCTGGTCTTCACTGACCCTCAGGCCATTCTCAGTGAGGTCACCGTAATATTGAATCTCGGCATCATCGACCTCCACCTCATTCCCTCTCAGTATCCTCTCCTTTCAGAGCACATGGCATTGGTACGAAGGCTGCGAGACCAAGGGTTGTTTAACAAGAAGTTAGTAGATATTGTGTGCTCCAAGTATCGAGTGAACGAGGAGGGGAAGTGTAGTTACTCAGTGGACGACTTCCTGTCCATTCTACAGCATCTCCTAATTATAGCACCCGTGTGTATCGATGGAGAGGAACTGTTTTTGATTCCTTCCATCCTTCCTACCTGCAGATATGTTTCTCCTCTTGCTGTAAAGCTTCCTCCTCTTGTTCTTCTCTGTCGCACCAGGGTAATACCTCTTGGTATGTTCTCTGCATTAGTATTGGCTTTGCTCTTCGATGAGAAACTTTTTAGTCTTAAAAAGATTCTTGGTTGTAACGCAGTTCATCTTGAGTGCAAGGTCGGGGGAGGATTGGTGCAACTGGTAGAGTGCCATGCTTGGCTTACAGTTCACTTCAATGGGCACCTGTCAGCGGCTCCTCGTATCAGAGACGCCATCCACCACGCCATAGCCACAGTCTGCAAACAGCGTCACCTTGATACAAAGCAAATTGTGTTCTCTGATGGGTTCTTCTGTCCCTTCAAGACTTGTGAATCCATTCCTCATGCTTGTGTAGCAGACACTGCCTTCTCTCCGGCCCAGCTCACCTGCTCTGTTAGACCAGATATTGGTTCTGGTCCCTGCTCTGATGATGGGATGCTGGCATGGCTGGCAGCACCAGATGGTGAGTGGGGTAGATGATGATCAGCATGTTAGTATCATAGTGTATCTATTCTTGTAGCCAGCACAGTCTCTGCCTCATCAGCCACTGCTACACCACAATCACCTCCTCCTCCAACTGGTGAGATGTTATGTTTGACACAGATTGTTTGATGATGGTCTATTTCATGTAGTCTCTGCCTCAGCATCAGCCACTTCTCAGTCTCCCTCCATCACTCACACTCCTCCTCCAACTGGTGAGCTAACAGTTGGTGCATGTCATGATGTCACTGATCATATTGTTTGTCTGTGCAGGCACTGATACAGTATCACGATTCCAGTTTATGGAAACAGTAGCTAGCAAGATACCATCCAAATGGAAGAGAGTGGGTGTGTCTCTTGGAGTAGACCAGAGTCAGCTTGATGCTATCAATATGCGTCGCCTTGCAGATCCTCTTGAGTGCTTTAGTGATGTGTTCACATACTGGCAGCAGCAGTCTACTCCACAGAGTCCAGCCAACTGGGCTACTCTTGTGACTGTGCTACAATCTAACTATGTAGGAGAAGAGGAACTGAGTGACACTATTCAGAACACATTTATGTGACTACTATAATATTATAAAATTATGTAGTAACAGCTTAGGGTTGTTTTGCAATAGTTTTTCAAACAGCAATAATTTTTTGAAATAACGTTAACGTTATTTGGACAACTTGCTACATCTTGCAACTGGTATTGTACATTAAGACCACAAGTTGCATGCTCATGCAGTACACGAATCCGTGTTTCACTCCAAGTTTCAGAGTTGTAGCTTGCTCCCAACTTCTGGTACTTCATGAAGAGCTAGTGAGCTGTCTGCAAAGCTTCATTTTTTCCCTCCTCTTTAATTGTTTCTATCATGCAGTTTTTCTTTCCTTAATAAAATTATAATTATAATCCTACATAGACTTTAATGAGGTGGACGTCAGCCAGCCTGCTGATTCATAGTTGTGCAGCTCCTGCTCATCAGATCACCACAACACAGAATGAATCTAGTAGTACTGGAGGAGGCTCTCAGTCTATAAGACTATATACACTGAATTTGTAATGGTATTTACAAATATTAAAGTGTAGAGGTTCATCTTCATATGCACTACAGAGTAGAAATCATTCATTGCCTCCCCGTGGATATTGTAACATGAGCTGGTAGCCGTCACGTATGAGAGATGACTGCTATTAATATAGCCAGTGGTAAACCCACCAAATATAGCTGTTTTGTCAACAGATTTAAATATACTGGTGTCAAAAAAGGTAATATAATGGCTTATTCAGATAGAAAAATGATTAAACAAACTATGTGTATTCATTGTAAGACAAACTATGAATCATTCTCTCTCACTATCAGTTGATGTATAGCGATCATCACTGACTACAGACTCTTCTTCCTCATCCAGCAAGTTCACTTCCTCTCAATACCTGGATCGAGTCGCTGGTAACTACCACACCTAGCTCTGCTGATACACAATGTCCTATGTATCCTGAGAGAGTCACTGGCTGGTAGCAGTATTAACAAGAACCCACCCACTACCAGATCAATGGCGGTTATCTTCCAGTTAGCTAGATCAATATGGCGTATCAGAGCATCAACAACAGCATTGAGTGGTATTCCCAGTATGGTGCCGAGGGATATGAACAGAGGGAACGTGTACGCTATACCAAAGTTGATAGCAAAGTTAAAGACCACACCCAGAGCAGAGCTAAGGCAGAGAAACGTCCATGGTACATCAGTGATGACCTCAACATTAGTGTAGTGTAGAGCAAGAATTATCGGCTAGAAGAACAGGAAGTTAAACAATCCAATAGAAGACACAAACAGACCCATCTGATAGAGTGAGGCATCCTTTACTCTCCACTTCAGCAGTGTCTAAAGCAACATTATTGCTTCACATTGTGCTGAGAGCTATAATGTCTTACTTTGTATAGAGCAGCACCTACTGCACTACCTAGTGATAGTAGTACTCCTAGCCAGCCAGCACTGCCGAATCGATCCTCATAAGCAAACAGCACTATACCTCCGACTGCAAATAGCACTGCTATAAACTGCAAGGAGCATGAAAAACAGAGAATAGCTATAATGATACAATCAAAGATTTATACAGTATAGCGGGAAAATTTTGATGAATGAGTGAGAGTGAGAGCAATTTTCTAATAATATTTTTTATGAATATGGCTGTCTATTTTTGTACAGTAAAACAGAATTTTCAGGAATAATGCATGTGCATGTAATTCAGTCACAACTAGGCACCGAAGGTGCTTATGCCTCGGTGGAATGTTATGCATACATGCCTGTCTGACTAAATACGCTGAACTGAAATACACAGTACAAACAGTAATGAAAGTCTGCTGTTGCTAGTTGAACACTATGTTAGTGGCTGACAACTTATAAAAACATACACAGCAACAAACTGCAGCTGTTATACCTTGCTGTACAGCAATCACAATGAGTATAATAGTTATGCAATGCAATTCCTGTATGATGAAATTAAAGCTGAAGAGCGCTGCAACAAGCTGCAATACAGCACTGTTTGCTAGTGGGTTGCAACTATGCAATCAGAAGCCTAGCAGTGCTAACCACATGGAATTCAGTTGGGCGTGCCTATAATCAACACAGCACGTGAGCGCTGGTTGCTAGCTTGCCGCTGGAGCTGGCGCTGCTTAGCGATAGCACGATTGATTTCTCAGCACTCACTGTACTACCTTGAGTAAAGAATTGTCTTACAAGCTGTGAAGAAGACTATAGTAGACAGCTTTATCTTCAGCGAAGTCCCACAATGCTGAGCGAGTCCAGCAATGCCATTCAAGGTAACGAAGCTTTGGAACCAAAAGTCTATCAATTCAATTCCGAGGCAACACCGAGTTGAACATGTATTGCAAGTATCAGCGCTTAGTTTTCCGCCGACGCGGAGTTCTGCCTGCGGACAGAATGAATGAATGACAAACCGACCAACTACTGTATGCCTCGTGGCTCCGCCCACCGAGGCATAATAATATAAAGTTCAATAAAAAATTCTCACTTGAAACTTCTGCTACGTATAGCTACGATGTATTTTGTGTAAGAATAGATTAAACCAATAACTAAGCATAGGCAGACCCACGAACGGATACACAGACACATACAGATATGCAAATGCACATGCATACAGTACTCACTCTGAGCACTAGAGGAGGTTCTCTGAGTATGACAATGGACAGAAGGAACACAAACACAGGAGCAGTAGAGAACAGAGCAGTAACATCAGTGGGTGGTATAGCAAGGAGAGCACGTGAGTACATGTAGTTAGTAGGTAGCCAGATCATAGTGAATAGCACAGTAGAGGATAGCAGAGAGAGTACAGTGATACCATGAGGTGAGTATACTAATACACTATGCCTATAGAGCAAGGAAACAGTGCAGTAAAAATAGTGAACTACATGCGGCTATAGTTGTAAATGCTATCATCACTTTGATAAGAGATCAATTTAACCACATTATTAAGCTAGTTTGTATTGTTACTACACACTCAGATGAAATGAGGAAGAGAGTATAGTGAAGACACACTATAGAATCTCTATCAATGAATGCAGCTCATTGTGATACCTGAGGAACGAAGCAGTATTAGTGTAGAGGTATTGACACCATGTGTCATCATGTGAGGAGCTGGTTGCTCTTCTATACAGCAGCTGAGCCAGATACCACAGGTAGACCAGTGGATACACACTCATCATGCAGCTGGTACTGACCCATACGATGAAGAAAGGTGCTTTGAATGGACCCGATAGAGTGGATCGAGCTGCCTGTGTTGATCCAACCAATGATATAGCTA
Organism: Haliclona indistincta; assembly: GCA_964017065.1. Classification (NCBI taxonomy): domain Eukaryota; kingdom Metazoa; phylum Porifera; class Demospongiae; order Haplosclerida; family Chalinidae; genus Haliclona; species Haliclona indistincta. The sequence continues at coordinate 4,084,723 of OZ024790.1, read as the reverse complement.
TCACTAACGCAATCACTAATACAAACACAAACTTATTCTTGCTAGAGAGGGAACTGGCAGGCTGGAATATTGCTGTATGACCAGCTGACAGCGGCCTGTTGCTGTTGACTGAGCTTGATGATCGATCTGCCTCCATTAGCATGTATTGGTATATACAGCTATATAGGAAATCTGTATCCATAGAGAGAGAGAGAGAGAGAGAGAGAGAGATATACGGTCAGATAACATTGTACACCTGAGTGATCATGTGCACACTTGCTCACTGCGCACTGAGGTGTATCTATGGTGCTTTTCTGCTGCTAGCGTCGTCACAAGATTCACAATTACGAGCCACGCCCTCTTGCACAACACAGCTTGCTTACAAAAAGGTCACTGAGCGACATATTGCGCTTACAGATCTTTGCAGAAAATCAGCTAGCCCCTTAGCTAGTGGACACCAGGACACTTACTGAATCCAAATTAATTTTATCGATTTCTGTGAGGTGTAAATAACTGGCTAGCTATGAATATGCACAACAGCACTGCTCTTTCATATGATGGTAAAACCATGGTTGCAAGAATTGGTTGTAACTTCAATAGTGTGTTGGCACATGAAGAAATGGTCTGCATAGTGCATGGATACAGTACGCATAATAGAATTCATTATCCACACATAATATCTTTCACTTAGAATTGAGCACGTCCATGTGCTTTTAGACTAATGAGAGAAAGAGCGCTTTGCTTGGTTTCAGTTGTCTTCAACAACTTGTAATCGTGTAGACCGTGACAGATTCACAAACTTGCAGCAAATTTAATTCCGTCTTAAATTACCTTCACTGCAGTGGTAAGTTGCAAGAAATAGTTATCAGTTCACTACATGTAATAAATTTTAAAATCTCATCACTCTGCAGTACGTGTGTGAGGCAAGAAGCCAAAGGCTGGTGAACTGTACTTGTTCCTGGCGACTGATGATGCCAAGCAAGGTAACCTAAAAAACATTTTAAAATTTATTATGCATATCTATGATATTTACTGTCATGTTATGTTTGGTAAGATGACTGGAGATGTGATCAGTATCGCTGGATAAATCAGGGTGTGAACAAGCTTCCGAGAAAAGAACCATTGGTAAAGAAGTTCTATTGACTTGCCTTCTACTATTGAAATACAGCTGGCAATGATCTACCGTGATGCAGTTAAAGACAAAGAGCTGGCTGTAACATCACTGTCGGTGCAACAGCAGAAAAAGGGATACGATTGTGGGCTTTTTGAATTGCTTTCATGTATCATATGGCTCGGGGTGATGATGTCACTAAGATTCACTTCAATCAGTCACTGATGAGACAACACCTACTCAAGTGCTTTGAGAAACAAAAGCTTTCACCCGTTCCCATTAGCACAGGCGAATAATAACATTAAGATGAGCACCACAAAGAAGTACTCCATATTATACCTATCTTTTGTCCATGCTTGCTACCAGACTCTTATGATGAGGAGACGGTGGAATGCAGTCGATGCAAGGAGTGGTACCATTTTAAATGTATTGGAAATCCTCAGAGGTTGTTACGAAAATGGTTCTGTTCTAACTGCAAGTAGCTAAACTATATTTTTTCCATTTTTTCATTGCTCAGTTTTATTTTGTCACCACGCAATAGTACAACGTGTACAATGTTGGTTTTATTTCAGTACAATCATTTTTTGGTTTTAATTCATTATAATTTTATGTACCTTTTCGCTGTTAAGGAAAATAACTCACAATAATAATATTAGTATTACCCGGAAATAACATGCAACAATGTAACATTAATTTCAGTATGTAGACATTACTGCACCTGTAGATAAATGCCTGCAACATATAGAGGCCTTTCACAACAGCGACTAGGTACTAGGCTAGACTATACAGTAATAATGAAAGCCGGGATTTTATTTTCGTCCCGCGTTCAAGTTAGTATGCGGGACGGGACGGGACATCCCGCCTGAGTCCCGTCCCGTCCCGGGTTTTAGTAAGCACTGTCACGATATGTGTTTTATGATCGAACTTATCACATAATTCAAATTCACTGCAATGATGTCACTAGTGAATAGCTATGGTTTCTCCAGTCATAATTATTTTAAGCTCTGCAATTAAACATAGAAATTCAGCATAATAATTATTATGATATTTAGGAAAAGCATTTAGCTCAACTGTCATGGAATAATTATTATCTCACCAAAGAGAGACTAGCTAGTTTCATTTCTAGTAACCTAACTTGGTAACACTGTGATTGTTAACACTCGACTGCATGTACATATTCATGAGTCTACATTAGTTAACAAAGATGATTGGAAGGTCAATGGGTGATTGAAAAATAGTTAAAAGATTCTAGTTCTTCTCACTACTTGAAAGGTGGTTGTCAAACGAGTCCTCAGGTTCTCTTGAAAGGTGATCATTGTCTAGTTCAAATAAATGTGACTCAGTGGTCCATTGGAAGCCCAAACTCTTTCTTGTACCCTTTGGTACTGTAGGCACTGCTTTTGTCAATGAAAATTGCTGTCTTTTTTCAAACATTAGCCGATAGATCCAGTCTCGAATGTGTCTGCATGAAGGCCATCGCATTACAAATTAAAAACAGCAAAAGTAGCAAGACAAAAGATTAGTCTGTATCGGGGTCTGTATAAACGAACACCCACTAAGCTGTGATAACTGACAGCTTCTTGGTGTAATAGTATCAGCTTCTTGCTGTAATAGTACAGTGACTACACCAACTAAAGAAAAAGTGTTTACGTGCTTAGTCTTCACTGGGCGAGCTCGTCGCTCCGTGATGGCTAGCACCGAGGCTAGCACTGCGTTGCTGAACTTTGCTATATTCGACGCCTATCGATAGGCAAGCAAACTGCACACAGCGACTCTGTCAGCACGAATACCCTTGGCTAGAAAAATTCAGCTACTTGCACAAGTCATGAATATCATTAATTTTCTATCCAAATTTACGCACGTGTGTCTGATAATTAATTCAGATGAGCAACTCGGAGCAGAGGTCATGAGACGAAAGCCTGGCGAGCTGACGCTTCAAGCATAGCCAAGCTGAACCCTGACCTTGAGAGCAACGTCGCTAGTTAATTGGCTCTGCTCCAGACGTGGCATGCTGTTGCTGAAGACGTTCGAGTGAGGGTGAACCCGGGACTAACCAGCACTAGTGACGAGGATAGGCGCATGGTACGTTGTTACTGTAGCATACTGTAGTTGTGTACTGTGCTACTGCTGTATATGTCAGCCTCTAGTGGAGCTAGTCATGCCCCATAGTGCCTGAACTAGGCTATCCGTGCCTATAGCTAGTCCCTCTTGAGCGTGGGTTGCTGTATGTGGGTCAATGGTTTATAGTGGCAGCAGGGTATGTGTAGAGTGTTAGTAGTCTGTGAGTCATGATACCGCGTGTATTCACTGGTAGCTAGCTTGGGTCCATCATGGCTAGTCTCATTAGCGCTTCACCAAACCACTAATGTTTTGTGGTCACAGATAATCTTGTTCATTTGCTAATGGATCTGTTTATCAACTTCTGTGCAGTGTGCTAGTAATTGGAGCCTATGGACTGGACACAGTACAGGCTGGAGTATCTGGACGCAATAGAAGCTAGAGTATCTGGACACTGGATCATTTGAACACAGTTCCTTTCGAGACATCGACCATCTGGATATCGTAATACCTTCATGGACAAGAGATGGTTATAAAGGTGAGTTTAGTACGTTACGATACATCACTGGATACTAAAGGTTAGTATAAAGTAGTCTAGATAATGGTTTAATGGATTGCGTTGTGCTGAGTGCTTTACATGTATTCTCTGCGTGATGTTTCCTTGCGTGGTATCGCATTTTGGTATTGCATTGCATTTCAACGAATTTTAATTGTTGCTAATTTCTACTCAAATGTATTTCTATTAATGTAACTGTAGCGAGTCGCCGTAGATATGACTTCGAATATTATTATACTGAATAGCAGAATATAGACTGAACCAGCAGCAGCATGCAAATCATTAAATACATAAGTGATTACTGCTCACATTAATAATAGTTAATAGTTACTTAACACAACATGTCCACGTCACATCTCCCTTTCCGAGTATTTAGTCGGAGTATCTAAGGGGGAGTTTAATCTCAGTTCCCGTCTTTGAACGAGTCATGATAACACGCTTCTCAGGACTTGGAGGTGGTGAGGTAGATGGTATGTCCTCTTGTTGTGGAACCTCTTGTAAATGGCGGCGATTGCGGCGTAAGAGTGAACCATCAGATTTCTGAACGAAGTAAGACCTTGGAGCTTCATCACGGGACACAACTTGTCCTTGCTCATTCTTTTCTCCTGAGCGGATCCATACGGGTGTCTCATCAGGAAGAGATGGAAGTTCACTAGTTCGATAGCGCTTGTCGTAGTTCTTCTTCTGTTCTTTGCGATAGCTAGCGTCAGATTTTCTGAAAGAGTCCCAAGTAGGTATAAGGTGATAATCACTTTGTGGTAGGGTAGTTCGAAGTGATCTTCCCATGAGAAGTTGAGCTGGGGAGAGATTGCACCAAGATAAGGGAGTTGTACGATAACTGAGGAGAGCGAGGTGGTAGTTCGGAGAACGCCGTAACAGTTTCTTGGCTGTTTGAACCATTCGCTCTGCAAAGCCGTTCGACTGAGCATATCGAGGGCTGCTTGTGTTGTGTAGGAACCCGAACTGGTTGGCAAAGTTCTTGAATTCCTCGGAAGAGTATTGGGGACCATTGTCACTCCGGAGATATTCTGGTATGCCGTGTCGGGCAAACATGGCTTGCATGGCTTGTATTACTGTTGACGATGTAGTCGAGGATAGCTTGACAACTTCGAGATATCTTGAGTAGTAGTCGGCAACAAGGAGGTAGTGACTTCCTTGGAGTTCGAATAGGTCAGAGCCTAGCAGTTGCCATGGATAGTCAGGGGTAGGTGTTGATATCAGGGGCTCTCTTCGGTGTGATGCTTCTTGAGCACAGGTCGGACAGTTGTCTACCATTTGAGCAATTTGACCGGAGATGCCGGGCCACCATACTGAAATCTTGGATAGTAGGCGACATCGGGCTGCTCCCTGATGGCCTGTGTGAATCTTCTGCAGAGTTTCAGTTCGCAGTGACTGTGGAACAAGGATTCTCTGATTATACAGGAGTAGCTTGCCTTTCAGAGTGATAGAACTCCTTGCTTTCCAGTAGGGTAAAAGATCAGGTGGAAGTTGTTTCTTGTCAGGCCATTCAGATTGACAGAACTTAACCATTCGACAACAGGTCTGGTCTTCCTCTTGAGCTGTCTGGTACTTTAGTAGACGTTGAGACGAAGCTGGTAGTCCTTGAACAGTGGTCAATGCAAACAGTTCAGCTTTCTCCTCTAGGCTGTGTTCGACAGTGCGTAGAGGTGCTCGAGATAGTGTGTCAGCTGTATAGAGTGTTTTACCAGGGACATGCTTGACAATATAGTTGAAACGAGAAAGACGGAGGCGAAACCTGAGAACACGTGGAGGGAGATCCTCCAGTCGTTTGGTATTCATGAGAGGGATCAGAGGCTTGTGATCTGATTCGATTTCGACTAGTTTTCCTAGTATCAGATTCTGAAATTTCTCACATGCCCATGTAGCTGCTAAGGCTTCTTTTTCAATTTGTGCGTATCTCCTCTCTGTGTCACTAAGGGATCGCGAGGCATATGCTACAGGTTTCCAATCGTCTGAAATCTTTTGCATTAGTACAGCTCCTAGGCCATAGGACGAGGCATCAGCTGAGACTATGGTTTCAGCCGTAGGATCATACAGAGTCAGTGTGGGTGTATTAGCTAGCTCTGCTTTTACCTTGTGGAATGCATCATCTTGTTCTTTTCCCCAGTTCCAGGAGTTTTTCTTGCTTAGAAGCTCCCGTAGAGGATGTGTTAATGTGGCTAGTCGAGGTGAGAACTTTCCCAGGTGGTTGACCATTCCCATGAATCTTCTGAGTTCAGGGACGGAGGTAGGTTGTGCCATCTTCAGAATTGGTTCTGTCTTTGTAGGGTCAGCTTGGATCCCAGACTTGCTGATGATGTGTCCAAGGAACTTGATCTGGTCGGTGGAGAATGTGCACTTCTCGGAGTTGAGAGTTACTCCAGCAGTTTGCAATCTTTCCAGGACTTGCTTGAGACGGGATGAGTGTTCAGCTTCGGAACTTGCGAAAATCAGCACATCATCCATGTGACATAGTACTCCTTCGAGACCTTCTAGTAGATGGTTCATCCTGCTTTGAAAGAGTTCTGGCGCGCTTGATATGCCGAAGGGGAGTTTGTTGAATTGGTACCTTCCATATGGTGTGATGAAGGTGGTGTAGTGGCGAGTATCTTCTGACAATGGGATTTGCCAAAATCCACTGTTGGCGTCTACTTTGCTGAAGACGGTAGCTCCAGTGAGGTGAGCCAGTGTGTCGTCGACGGAAGGAATAGGGTGAGGTTCCCTGAGTACGCTCTGGTTTAGATTCTTGAGATCCACACATACTCGAACTGCTCCAGAAGCCTTCGGAACAACTACCATTCCGGCACACCAGGAAGAAGGGTCTGTTACTTTGGATATTACGCCCATCTCCTCCATTCTGTCCAGTTCTTGCTTTACTTTAGCTCTCATTGGAATGGGAACGTTGCGAGGTGTGCAGAGAGCATACGGAGTCGCGTCTTCTCTGACTTTAATGGTGTATTCTTCTCCCATCGTACCGAGTCCCTTGAATAGTTTTGGATAGCTAGTCCTTGGGTCCCATTTGGAGTTGACTGCATCCAAGCGAGTGACTAGTTGAAGAGCGGTGATTGCTGGTAGCCCTAAGAGGTTAGAGCGTAGACCTCGAACAACAAAGATAGTAAGCAGGCACTTCTTGGCAGCTTTCTCAAGCAGACCTTTAAATTCGCCGAGTGTTTCCAGTGATATTCCTGTTGGTCCTTGGAGCCTTTTCGATGTTTTGGTGAGTTGGGGCACTTGTCTGCCTAGGCTCTTGTACACGTCTTCTGTGATCACAGTCACTTCTGCACCAGTGTCTATTTTAAACTGGACTTCTTGTCCCTCTAGGCGAATAGTAGACCTCCATACTGATTTTCTCTCAGAAGCTACTGCATCCAGGAAAAGGGTGTCAACTGATTGGTCATCTGTGGTTGTCTCTGCTACAGTCTTAGAGAAACATTGGGCACTGTAGTGTCCTTTGCGGTTGCATTTGTGGCAAGTTGCGTCTCTTGCTGGGCAATTTCCTCCTTTGGGATGTTCCTTCCCACCGCACCGTTTGCACAGGCGCTCGTTAACACCTTGCTTAGCTCCACCAGGTTTGCGACCTTGCTGGTGTGGCTTCTTAGCTCCAGCTCGTCTCTGGCTTCTTCGCAAATCGTCGACAGCGATCGGGTTGCCTTTGCTACCGTCCCCTCGCAGGATTGTTTGATGTTCTTTGACGGCCTCTCCTTGTCTGCATTGCTTCATGGCTTTGTCTAGGTCTAGCTTGCTGTCCAGTTGCATTTTCTGAGACAAGGCAGTGTCGAGAATCCCGACTACGAGACGGTCTCTGATCATCTCGGGCTTCAGTTCTGCTGAATATGAGCACGTCTCGGCTAGTCTGTGTAAGGCTGTGATGTATTGGTCCATCGTCTCGCCGGATAGCTGGTTGCGTCTGTTGAACCTTGCTCGTTCGTAGATGACATTAGTTCGTACTCCATAGAACTCGTCCAGCTTCTCCATGACTTTTGTGTACTTGGCACGGTCTGCGTTAGAGATTGCGGTTGTAGTCAGAACGTCGTCTGCGTCTTCTCCCATGCAGTAGAGGAGTGTGGAGATCTGGCACGTATCATCTTTAGTTGAGAGTCCTGATGCGAATCGATACTGTTCGAATCGACGTTTCCATCTTGGCCATTCATCGGGTTTGTGAAATTCGAAGGTTGGTGGTGGGTCTAGTTTTGCCATTTGTAATGCGCACCACTTCTGACACCATGTAGCGAGTCGCCGTAGATATGACTTCGAATATTATTATACTGAATAGCAGAATATAGACTGAACCAGCAGCAGCATGCAAATCATTAAATACATAAGTGATTACTGCTCACATTAATAATAGTTAATAGTTACTTAACACAACATGTCCACGTCACAGTAACTATGTTTACCATTATACTTGGTAGACTACAAATGTAAATTTGCGTTAATGCTACAATTGGTAGCTGTCTTCTAAGTGTTTTGCGTGGTGTTGATTTAAAATAATGTTTTGTTACAACACGGCAGGAACCAACTAGAACAAGTGTTATTGTTAAGACGATAGGTCTGAACTAAATGTTGACTAGGAAGACTGCATTGTTGCTTGCACAACAGTATTGTGGCTCCACTGATATATTTGCATTGTTGCTCGAACTAATGTTAAGGATGTATATTAACACTGTGTAGCTGTTTTACCATTGCATTTGGTGGACTACAAGTTGTAGTTATGGTTTTTGTCAGTGTGATTCAATGTACATGATGATAGGTTACCTCCTGATTGCGTGTGGTGTTGCATTGTTGCTTGTGCATTGTTGCGTCAGCACTGTTGCGTCCTGGCTAATTTATCTTGTTATGTGTTTCAAGAGTTGTAAATTGTATTTGGTGGATTACATCATTACTAATGATTGGTTAAATAGATTTTGGCTACGATCCTCGCCTAATTCGAGACGATTTATTTTTTGTCTAGTTTTTTATAAGTACATGTACTTATAAACTTTTATCATGTAATAATAATTGTTGTTCATTGAATTTAGAGAGATTGCTTGTTCTCACTACAATTGTCAGCACGTAGTTGAACCCTCTTGACAGAATACAAAAGACGCACCATTCGGAATATAGATGATAGCTACCAAACATTGTCTAGTATGTATCCTTGATCGGGATTTAATGTGTGTTTATTGTAGAGCGCCTCTTTAAATTTTCAAATTTGGTTCAATTGTCAATACTTTAGTGCTGTTTCACAAATTGTGTGCTTTATAACCATCCCATTGTTCTTTACTGCTCTCTTTACTGTTCTTCGAAAAGGCTGTTTCTCTTTTAATGGTTTCTTGTGCTCAGTTAGTCTCAATTTGAGATTTCATTCTGTTTGTCTATGTATACCTGTCCACATTCGCATGGTACTTGGTAAACTATACTCCATTGATGGTAAACTATACTCCATTGATAACAATCTCTAGCAATTAATTTTTACTTTAACAGTCGTCCAAGTGTAGATTGTGTGCTGAACTCCGTGTGACATCCTATCACTCTTCAAGCATGTCTCTGTTCTAGCATTCTTGCATCTGTCTTGACTGTCTCTGTTATAGCATTCTTGTGACTATCTATCTTGCGACCTTCATTTTCTAGCATGATTCCCAATGACCCTTACTTCATGAGGGCTCAAAGCCAGATTTTCTAGATAATTGCAATTAATTACAAAAATCAAATTAATTATTGACATTAATATAATTCTGGTTTAATGGTATTGTATTGTCCTGCTTGTGGTCCTTTACACACAGTTAATAACATAATTATACATAGTGGTCATAATACTAATTCACCAGACATAGCTTGTCTGTTGGAACTGCTGTTTGAGTTGCCTCTGTTGTAAAAAGGAAGATGTAAATAATTGAATGATAACCAGCTCTTCATGGAGGAGTTTGGCTCTATACCAATGCAGCCTCTATCAGCTAGAGATGTATCACAGGTACCACACAACAAGGAGAAGAATAGATATGAGAACATTTTACCATACGACCACGATCGTGATACCATACGATACCATACGATCGTGTGAAACTCAGCGTGATAAAATGGCAGCAGGGATCGGATTACATCAATGCTAACTACCTGGATGTGAGTAGAGAGAGAGAGGAAGGGAGGGAGAGAGAGAGAGAGGGAGAAGAGAGAGAGAGAGAGAGAGAGGGGGGAGGGAGGGAGGAAGGGAGAGAGAGGAAGGAGAGTGAGAGAGAGAGAGAGAGAGAGGGAGGGAGAGAGAGTGTGTTTGTTGCAAAAGTTATTACAACACAAATATCGTACGGTACTATGTTTGCCTATGCAATTTGTCCTAATATGTGCCTAATAAAGAAGGCTCAATACAAGTATATTAAGGGACAGCAGCTTAATATGTTGACAGACATTATTATGCGCCTATACTATAAGAGAATAACGCTCAGACCAATTCACTATGATCATTGTATAACGATTTCTATGTAAAGTTTGTGTTACTGGGAATTAGTTATTGGTAGACATGATTCTAGCGCCGCCAGCCCATGTGTGTACTTCATTACATCAAGCCTGTTGTAGGATGCCTGTGTTTCCTGGTTAGGTACAATATCATGTACCAGTACAGCATGGATATCAACTGTATTTGGTGACTATGGTTTAGAACTTTACATGTATGAGCTACAAGAAAGAAAAAGATTTCTTGCGAAATCAAAAGGATGTAGGGATGGAGATGCAATCCCACTGGTCCACAATGTAAACCAACAAGGAGATAACATGGAATTGTAACACGATTGACTTGCTAACAGACCATAGATCCCTACATCAGTGCATGGCTGCTGTGCTGCTGGCTACAGCCAGTCAGCTAGCTGCATGGCTGTTGATTGACACCTGACATGGATTTAACTTATACGATGGAAGGTTTGTAAAATTCATATCTTTTGTACAGCCACTGATGTAGGGATCTATGGTCTGTTAGCAAGTCAATCGTGTTACAATTCCATGTTATCTCCTTGTTGGTTTACATTGTGGACCAGTGGGATTGCATCTCCATCCCTACATCCTTTTGATTTCGCAAGAAATCTTTTTCTTTCTTGTTTGTGTGCTTTTTTATGAAATGAATGTCAGTGACATTAAAACTAAACATGTGCTATGCTGTCTAATGCCGCTAACATGGCAGCCAAAGGCTTTGTCTGAGATTAATGACTTACTGGGGTACGAGACTGGTGTAAGCTAAACGTTGTAGACATTTGACCACTGCATGGGTAAAATACATTTGTGAACTCATAGCATAATAAGTAGCATTTTGGTACAGAAACGAATTTGTTGTTTTTTTTAGTCGACATCTTTGGGTGAGATTATTTTTTAAAGTTTTAATACAGTTGATGATTTGTATAAGCCTTATAGTAGTCCATTGTCTGTTCTGTCAGGTAAACTGCTAATCTTTCCATAATTATAGTCACTTACAACCATTTTAATAACATGCATTTAAGAATAGTGATAATTGTGAATTCTGTATTGTAGATGCCTGGTGCTGTTGTGGACGACCAAGAAAATAAGCAAAAGAGTGTTAGGAGCAAGTTTGACAGACGTAAAATGACGAGTGTTCCCTGCAGCGGGCTAACAAGGAAATGTTCAACCAGATAGCCAGAACTAGGAAGGAGACTTGGTGATGCTAGACGTACTGAGTGACGAACTTAGCATTGTGTTGCCACTGTACACAGTGTATCCGAGTCCTCCAAGCATCTCCTCGTTCACTTATCTTTTACTCTGCATAGATATTGCTACTATAATAGTTATACTGTATTATTGCAATGATAAGCGAGGTTTCCTCAATGCCATTGACCCATTGTACCGCACGAATTGCCTCACACGGCGCTGGTTTAAGCGATCTATGCTTGAATCGCGGTAGACTATGTTCGACAGCATCGTCAACAGCACGACTGTTACCTTTCACCCACCGTAGCTGTTTGCCCTTGCCCTAGCCTGTATTCATGATCAAACCCAGCCCATGATCCATAAATATTACTGCTCAAGATCTTGAGCAGTAGAATCTGATTGGTCGGTTGGGAAACTATGAATGGCAATGTTTGCTAGACCCTACACGCTTTCCACCACCCACTCAATAGGCGGGGAGGCCGGCAGCGGCCAGACTAGACTGCACTGTGACAATCGATACCGGTCGCGCCGGGCGCGTACGCCGCGCCGCGGCAGGTACGGGTACTATAGGTACGTACGTATATATAATGCACGCATGTCAGTTTTCCACGTGTTTAACCATGCGGTACTGCCAGTAATATAGTTAGTGTGTTTGTCAGTGGTAGACCAAGACAGAGGGGACAAAGACGTGTTGGTTGAAAAAGTGAGCAATTAGGTTGAGGCTTTGTGAGCAGGAGATACTTTGTGTGTATCTTTTTTGCAACTTAGTGGCGACTACTCGAAGTCAGGGTCGTGGGGCCAGCGGACAAGGTTCATCTCGTGGCGGACAAGGATCATTTCGTGGCGGACGAGGGCGCAGAGGTCGATCAAGGTGTAGTTTGAGTAGTTCGCCGTTGGATAAAGGTACAGAAAGTGCTATCATTGAAGTGATTGCGGATGGTGAGTGATAATGTTGATTACTATGTGTGCGTGTGTATGTAATGCATTTGTCATGGTGTGGCTTATAACATAGCCATCATGTTTTCAATTGAATATTGGGAGTATACCCAGTTGGCATACCTCAGTACTAATGGCACATGTACAATCTTGAATGCAATGAGCATTAAGGTGCTAATGACCTTATGATTTGACAATGTTACATGTACAGTAGCCTTGAAAAGAAAAACTTGTAGTTTTGCGCTTGTTACTTCAGCTGAGCAATGCTTTTAAGGTGGCGGGTGCCCCTTCGATATGAATATTAATTATGATATGTCAATGATTAATTATCATTGACGTGTGTCCCTGCTTTGCCAGCAATGTCTATAAAGTGCGAAGTGCACATGAGCCCTGAAACTATGTATAGCAATTTTTTGCTCCAGATTTCTTGATGTGTAGCACAAGCGGGTCTATAAGAAACGCAAAGCTTCAGGCCAGGGCTGGACGGAGCGTTTTTCGCTATTATAAATTGTCCTCTAGTTGTGAGTTATCCTCAATGAACAGTTTGGGCAGTGATCCACGTTTTAACAGCCATAAAATACCAATAGGAGCAGCTTTTCAAAAAAGCCTTGTCAGGCCCTCCGCAATTTTTCAGCTAAAAGTAGGTACTAGTGACTAAAACAGTTTGCTACACAGCATTAAATATTTGGTGCGAAAATTCTGACATGTATTGTGTAGTACTGTGAGTCCCGCTCTCACCACTGCTTATAATTATATTCACAATGCGTGGGCGAAAGGGTACCTGTCACCTTAACCTATCCAATCAGAGCGTAGACTGCACTGTATTCTCAGTTCATTCAATGCAAAATATGGCATGGTACACAAAACAAAGTATTGTCTGATTCTTTGGCTAAAATTGAGCTTCAAGAGCATGCTCCTTGCCACTATAATAGTTTGCATTGAATGAACTAAGTACAGTCTGCACTCTGACTGGATAGGTGAAGGACTGCTCAGTTAAAACCGATACTACTTCAAGCATTCGTCCATGTGTAAGGATTGTGAATTGGTAGTGACAGGTGACTTGATTGTCTGTGTGCATAGATTTTTAGTGTAGCAATTGTGTGGTTGGTTAGTGTTATACCGTATTTGCTCTATCGCACAATTACCTTTTTCTGTAGTGCGTGGGTTGGGAGGATGTACGGTATTTGTATTTTGCCATGATAGTTAGAACTGTGATTGAATTACACTGTGTTATTGCCTAATTTTTGTAGGAAGCTTTGATCACTTTTCTGACTCGGATAGTGAATCTATTAATAGTAATGACTCTGATACCACAGTAAGTGACATAATTACCACGAAAGAATTATACTTACCTAAACTATAATATTTGTAGAGTTTTCAACGTACAAGTACGCCATGTAAAAGGCCACTGGAATTTACATCAATGATTTCCCAGCAGCAGCAACATGGGGAAGCTCCTCCTGTCATTTCACCAACACAGCAGCAGGAGGAGTTTGGAGTACCTGAAGCCGCATGGAACCAGCAGCAGCCAGGAGGACATGAAGCTGCGAGGAACCAGCGATTTGAAGCCGGGAGGAATCAGCAACAACAGTTTGAAGGACATGAAGCCGTGAGGAACCAGCAACAGCAGGCAGGAGGACATGAAGCTGTGAGAAACCAGCAACAGCAGCCAAGAGGACAAGAAGCCGTGAGGAAACAGCAACAGCAGTTCAGAGGAAATAAAGCGAAGAGGAATCAGCAACAGCAGCCAGGAGGACATGAAACCGCGAGGAACCAACAACAGCAGTATGAAGCTGCGAGGAACCAGCAACAGCAACCAGGAAAACATGAACCTGCGAGGAACCAGCCAGGAGGACATGAAGCCGTGAGGAACCAGGCAGGAGGACATGAAGCCGTGAGGAACCAGCCAGGAGGACATGAAGCCCTGAGGAACCAGCAACAGCAACCAGGAGGACATGAAGCTGCAAGGAACCAGCCAGGAGGACATGAAGCCGTGAGGAACCAACAACAGCAGCCAGGAGGACATGAAGCTGCAAGGAACCAGCAACAACAGTTCGGAGGACATGAAGCTGTGAGGAACCAACAACAGCAGTATGAAGCTGCGAGGCAACAGCAACCAGGAGGACATGAACCCGCAAGGAACCAGCCAGGAGGACATGAAGCCGTGAGGAACCAACAACAGCAGCCAGGAGGACATGAAGCCGCGAGGAACCAGCAACAACAGTTTGGAGGACATGAAGCTGCGAGGAACCAGCAACAACAGCCAGGAGGACATGAAGCCGCAAGGAACCAGCAACAGCAGCCAGGAGGACATGAACCCGCGAGGAACCAGCAACAGCAGCGAGGAGGACGTGCAGCCGCGAGGATCCAGCAACTACAGTTCGGAGGACATGAAGCCGCGAGGAACCAACAACAGCAGCCAGGAGGACATGAAGCTGCGAGGAACCAGCAACAACAGTTCGGAGGACATGAAGCTGCGAGGAACCAGCAACAACAGTTCGGTGGACATGAAGCTGCGAGGAACCCGCAACAACAGCCAGGAGGACATGAAGCTGCGAGGAACCAGCAACAGCAGCCAGGAGGACATGAAGCTGCGAGGAACCAGCAACAGCAGCCAGGAGGACATGAAGTCGCGAGGAACCAGCAACAGCAGCCAGGAGGACATTATGCCATGAGGAACCAGCAACTACAGTTCAGAGGACATGAACCTGCGAGGAACCAGCAACAACGGCCAGGAGGACATGAAGCTGCGAGAAACCAGCAACAACAGTTCGGAGGACATGAAGCCGCGGGGATCCAGCAACTACAGTTCGGAGGACATGAACCCGCGAGGAACCAACAACAGCAGCCAGGAGGACATGAAGCCGTGAGGAACCAGCAACAACAATTCGGAGGACATGAAGCCGCGGGGAACGAGCAACAGCAGCCAGGAGGACATGAAGCCGCGAGGAACCAGCAACAGCAGCCAGGAGGACATGAAGCCGCGGGGAACCAGCAACAACAGTTTGGAGGACATGAAGCTCCGAGGAACCAGCAACGGCTGCCAGGAGGACACGAAGCTGCGAGGAACCAGCAACAACAGTTTGGAGGACGTGAACCGGCGAGGAACCAGCACCAGCAGCCAGGAGGACGTGAAGCCACGAGAAATCAGCAACATATGGTATGAAAGTAGCACCTCACCACACCTTAATCATCCAATTAAGCACCATTGTTTTATACAATAATAATTGTGGTACTAACTCCTGTGGTTTGTAAAGCCTAGTTCACTATGGGTCGCATTGCAGAAAAGTGCTGCGTTGCAAGAGATAGAACTCATTTCTATCCTTGCGTCATGCGCCGGTCAAAAAAAGCATGCTAGTGCATTCCCAGTAAACTGGAGCTCTACAAGCTATCCATGAGCGTGGGAAATGGAACCAATAGATTATGTGTCATGTTATGAATTTTATTAAGTAAATGTCATTTTCGTCGTGTGCTGGTCATGTTACTTTCCTGAGTGTTCCTGATGGGTATACTTGGAGTGCGATACTGTCTGAAGTATTATTTACTCTCGGTGGTAGCGGGACCTTATGCTAATTACCCGTGCGCAAGAGTTATGCATTTGTTTTTGTCTGTATGTCATACATATAATTATGTGTGTGTCGTCAAAAAAACATGCCTATTTCTGTTTTGTTGCTTGGAAATCGTCTCTAATAGTAAAACACTCTCTGCTGCCTGACGAGTCTTGCTCGAGCACCCAATCATGGCTTTCTACAGGTCCTTGTAAGAGCATGTCATGGCATTCGCCAAACTGTCAAATGGGTGTAGCCATGATCAGCAGCAAGTGCATTAGCCGCTGACTGAGTCTGAGAGACCACATTTGAATTGACTGCTGTAGCGCACAGTATGTGTTCACAAGTACTCTAATTGGTTGATCAATGTGTGATTGCATACTTGTCAAAGGGTACTGTAATTGAATACCTTTTTATTTGACAAGCAGTCATTTATATTGGGTTATAAAATATTGTTTAGAATTTTAATTGGAAATTTGAATGATGCTGTCTATGACAGATATTGAATCTAAATTTTTCTATCATAATGATTAGAATCGAAGGAGAGGGAATCGAAGGCGACGAGTGAAGAGGCTGGTGTCACAACCAGTGAGTTGATTGTAGTAGAAATATGAACCTTTAGTATTATGCTACTGTCTTTCTCCATAGATAATATTCAACTTGTCTTGGAAATAGCTCAGTGCCGGCAACCTTTATTGCAAGTCTTTCAGCTCATTGTATTCATCATAAGTTCCAGTTATTCAGTATTCAATCATTGTATTCAAATCAATCCAGTTATTCACTATTCAGTATTCATTCAATTTATTCACCCCCCAGTCATTCAGTATTTGATCATAAATATTCCAGTTGATAGTATTCCGATTCCAGCAGTTATTCGATCGGTTCAGTGACAATTTTCTCATTTAACATAATGCTGCTATGCATGCACTTTGTAATAATTAAGTTACTTTGACAAACTTGCGTTGTCGCTCGAGTTGAAGAACTGCTTATTTATTATGGATAGAGATATTCAGTGGCATATAGCAGGCCGACATCTTTTGATTTTCACGTGATAGTAACCGTAATAGGGGTTTTCCAAAAGTACGTCATCACCATAGTAACGCAGGCGACCGTCATTTTGTTTGGGTCCACTTGTGCAAGATTCACTCCTGTACTATCTTGTATGTTGATAGTATTCCAGGTGCCTTTCCAACCAAATACATGGAATGATGGGATCATGGCTGTACGCATGCATGGCCGCGTGACTAGGATATTGCAGATCGGCATGTCACAACTTCTCAGGTTCATGCCTGCGTTAGGAAGAATTACTGAATGTCGTCAATATACCAGCTGGTATTAGGGAGACACGGTAGTGTCTCCCTATGTAGGGTTGAACGAGAAAACAAGATGGCGGCTACATACATGTATTAGCGTTCAAACGCTGATATTTCGCCTGGTGATGAATTTTATACGTCCAAAGACACTTAGATCTGCTCTCTGGCGTTGCCCCATCTTACAGTAGCAAGGAGATTGCTCGAAATTGTTGCTAAAGTGACGAACCTGGAAACGGTGAAAATCGAGTTTCGTCATCTTCGTTTTCTTCTTTCTTCTTTCTTCTTTCTTTCTTCAACTCGCCTAGCGCCTTTACGCGAGCAGTGCCGAGACCAAAACATCCACGAACATTCGTGAAATTCTCCTGGCAGGTGCCTTTTGAGCATTGTTTTTAGCGAAACGGCGATCTGAATTCCGCGGGTTCTCGATCGTGATCCATTGTGAGCTAAGTGTTAGACGCCATTATTGCGATTGCGCAACACACACGTGACCAAGCAGTGGCTAGCGCACGTGACCAAGCACTAGCTTGAGTATCGCCATATTTGTCTGGAGTCTTCGAATAACGGCAAACTCGTGTAGGATCGCCATTCTGCGCTTGCCAGATAATTATACCGGCGTTCAAGTCTGCAAATAAGTGTGGGCGGGGCTCGTATGCACTGCATGCATGCATGCATGAATGCGTAGGCGAGCTGGTATGTACCACATAACAAATATTTTTAGCTACAAGTTTAAAATTGTTAATAATAAAGAAAAGCCATCAGCAACTGGAAAACTAAACCAATGGTGGAAACCATGACAAAGACGACTCAGTACATGCAACTGCACTTCACTGAAAATGAAAAAAGGACACAAACAAGAAAATAAAAAGATTTCTATCGAAATCAAAAGGATGTAGGGTTGTGAAATCTACCACTGGTCCACAATGTAATCTAACAAGGAACATGCATGGAATGGTAACACGATTGACTTGCTAACAGACCATAGATCCCTACATCAGTGGCTGTACATAAGATCTAGAATTATTTTGTCACAAGCTGAATCCAATTCAGCATGTCTGGTGTCAGTCAACAGCAACTAGCTGAATTAGCTATAGCCAACCACAGCAGCCACTGATGTAGGGATCTATGGTCTGTTAGCAAGTCAATCGTGTTACCATTCCATGCATGTTCCTTGTTAGATTACATTGTGGACCAGTGGTAGATTTCACAACCCTACATCCTTTTGATTTCGATAGAAATCTTTTTATTTTCTTGTTATAGTTGTAATAGTGCAGTCTAAGATAGTACAGGCGGTGAATCTTGTACACATGGACCCAAACAAAATGGTGGCCGCATGCGTTACTATGGTAATTGTTATAGATGACGTACTACGGTACTTTTGGAAAACCCCTATTTGCCTTGGAGCAGTGAACTATTCGCGCTGGTGACCCTGGATCTCCTGTATAGTTCTGTGTACGTGTCGACATTGTCTAGCTATCACTAATAAACTTTTACTATATATTCGAGTTTCGCATTGATCATGATTTGATAGATAATTTTGATGATCATAGTGCTGATAATGTGCAATTTACATGTGGGGTAAATTTTATGTGTATATCAGTATGTCATAATTCTTTCTACGCCCTTAGGGTCTTTAGATAAGTTGGCAGTATATGAGTTACCTGTAAAAGAAATATTAAGTCAGTCAAGCAAATAGATATCTAGTACCTTTAGTCCATTTTCCAGTAATTAAACGTGTTGAGACTGTCTTGGTTTCTCCAAATGTGACATTATTGTTTTTGAAAATTAGCCACACCGAATACTCGGCCACTCTACCAACGACAAGGTGCAGTCTCACAGAGTGGAAAAATCTTTTGGTCTTAACTATAGACCTCGCACATACTTGAACTAGTGCGATTGAACAGTCACTCAACTGTAGAGAGACAAAGTTAACCCAGACAACAGAGTGCTCTATATAGAGCACATAACATGCACATGACAAACCTCTTTGTATTACAGTGATTAATGTAATGTCCAGGAAGGTACCTAAAATGCATGCTTAGGAGTATTGTACATACATGTCTCACTGGGAAGGATGTGCTCATTCATGTGATAATCACATGTACCAGGAAGGTAACGTGCCCTCTTTTTTATGTGCACACCCAAACTTGACAATCATTGGTGGAGGATAAGATGGAGCTATTACCACATACGTAGGAACATTGTCACATGTCAAGTCAATGAAGACCAACACCTGGTAAGACACCTCATGTCAAGCACATCACCACAATTAGCTCCACTGTTCAACAAGTGGTGATGCCACAGCAGGACAACTAAATTATCATACCAACACATGGGACAATTTAGATCAAAGCACAGCATACACATGATACGGACTTCATACTGTTCTAAGAACGACATCATAATGCCCAGGAAGGTACCTCAAATACATTGCTCTTTGTGTTATGTCATCAGGCAATGTTCTATCAACAGAATGTGGACTAAACCTGTACCAATTTTGATCTTGTGTACTGTAGGTAAAAATGCAAGTGTTGATGAGATGAGATAAGGTTATTATCTCAATGTCAGAGCCCCAAGTCTCATTCTGATTCATTTTATTGCGCTCTATGTACTGTTGTACACTTGAGTAACCTGCAAACAGATCATACTGGTGAGCATACAACAGATGGGAGATTGCTAACAAATGATCTAATATAGCTTGGCGTACTGCCATGTGCTGAGCTTGTGAACCAGTGATCACATATGAAAAGGAACGGAACATACAGTTCCCATCACCATCTATGTCTTTAGTATGGTTGTGATCAGGCGGAGTAAGAGGTACATTAGCACCACCACCTCTACGTCTGGGTGGTGGATGATGGTGTTCTAGACCAAGAGTAGCGCAAGCAGTTTTTTGCCATTCTAAGTCTACAGGATAGTAGTAGTACGGCCATCTTTGTGTATGTGCTGGATCAAATGACCCTGTAATTAAGCAATCATCATTTTGTGCACTAGCAGTAGTGTGAAGTTGCTTGTTAGGAGCACTACTATTACAAGCTCTTTTGTTTGGTTTAGCAGTTTGAACAGGGGCAGTGCTAGTTCGTTTACGCTGAGTGCCCAGGGTGCTAACAGGTATTGTTTGTTGCTTGGTAGTGGTTTGTGAGCATTTTATTTTCTTGCTGGGAACAACCACAGTATCTACTTGGTCAGTATCAGGTTTTCCAACAAGCTTACGTTTAGAAGCCTGTTGAACAGGAATGGTGTACAGAGGAAGATCAGGTCTATACATTTTACGTAGACGATTATACTCCTCTAAAGATCGATTGCTGACTATAATGGACTTTGGATCAAATGAGAGGAGATGCAAGCCCGTGAGTGATCTTACTCTAGACAAAGCAACATAAGCCATTGCAGCACAAAAAACTTTATCCGACAGATCAATAATGGCATGGTCCAGGGACAACCCCTGGGACTTGTGTATAGTAACAGCATATGCCAATATCAATGGAAATTGTTCTCGACGAACATAGTAGTTTTTCATAACAACGAATCTGCTCTTGACCCTTTCAACCTGATATGGGCTGGTCAGGTGATCAAATTGTACAGTTACAAATTGTTTAGTTATTGCAGTAACTGTACCCAATGAACCATTGACTAGACCTTTCTTTGTGTCAACGTTACGGCGTAACATAACACGTGCTCCAATAGCTAACACTAGAATACTTTGCAGTCCTCCAGTCATGTTGCAATCATGGTTTAATTTATGGAGTTGCTTGTCAGCAGTTTTTGTCCACTTAAGTTTACTGACAGTTTCGTCAACATCATCTGTACATTCTAGTTCGAATGATTTACCAGGAAGAGATTTGAGCATTTTATTGTTTAGCTCGTCACATTGCTTGCGTGTAGGAAAAAATGTTACTACCATTATTCCTTGTTCTTGCAACTCAGCAATTTTCTCAGTCAATGAGCAAGTAAACACTCTTGATTGGAGAGTGCTTATGGTGGAGCTTGTAACTTCACCAATTCTAATACCATTAAGCAGTGTTGCATAGTCTTTATCACCTTTCTGGCGCTCATTGATGGTTAGCTCATCGTATACAACAGTTTCTTCCCATATATTGGGAGAGGTTGCACAGCCTATTCTGTACTTGACTACAGTGTCAGGTACAGCTGAAAATACTGGTTGACCACCAACAGGCTCAAGTTGAAGCAAATCACCGAAAACTATCATATTTCGTGCTCCAAAGTAGTCAACACCTCCATATAGCTCATTCAAGCGTAGATGAATGTATGCTAGATTGAGGCTACTAACCATTGAAATTTCATCTACAACGAATAATTTAACATTACGCAGAGCTGTTTTCATTACTTTGTGTGCAGCTTTTGGTAAAGACCAATGGACGGCTGACCTACCCCCGTGCTGGACAGGTAGCTGAAATAACCGGTGGATAGTCATGCCACCAACATTAAACGCAGCTAAACCTGTTGGTGCAGTTATGGCACATGAGCAATCAGCACTAGGCCACAGTTGAGCTACAAATGCTTTGATTGTCTCGATAAGAAATGATTTACCTGTTCCAGCGACACCTGTGACAAACATGCACAATGGAGGTAAGTCACAAGAACAATCATTTGTTTCAAGTTGTTGCACGTGAATCATATGCTCTTTGACTTTGTCAAATATTCGCCTCTGATCTGCATTCAACATGTTGGTCCTATCGGAAAGACTAAGTGTGTCTTCACACTTAGTGACCATGCTTACAGCATCCTGCATTGCAGCAACTGCTTCACAGATTAGCTGTGGTTCACTATCAACCTTTTGCTCTGGACAATCAGATTGTCTGGCTTCATTGATTAGTTTAACACTACGATTACATTCAAGCATCTGCTGTAATCGAGTGTGGTGAGTCAAGCAACGGTTTTCACCAGTGTCAGGAAAATGCCGATTAAATGCTTCTTCAGCAGTCTCGTCTTCTACTAAAAGCTCACTCTCATTTCGGAAAGGCACAAAAAGCATGATTAGAGAATAGTAATAATCTTCTTTCTGATTTTCATTTCTCAAATCATATAACTTGTGATTGGGTAACACAGGTTTGCCACGCCTTTTGAATTCAGTTTGTTTCACACCTTTGACAATAGTGTGATACCAAGTGTAATTAGCGACAATGTCGTAAAGACACATGTCCTCAAGCTTATCGGGACGATTGGGATAGTATGTGTCTACAAGATTCGACTCAAATAAATCCTCACTATCAGGATCTGACTTTGAAAGCTCCGTCAAAGCTGCGTGACTTTTGAGCCGTCGATTTCGTTTGTGAGGCATAGATACATTTACGAACTGTATTGCTTCTGATTTTTCAGTCAAGTGGTCACCCAACAACAAGTCGGCAGCCTCATACAAACCACACTCTCGTGAGCTCAAAGCTTTCATTCCAAATTTGTAGAGCTTGCTATAAATGCTCTTACTGTCTTGGATTTCTCTCCAAATGTCTTGCATGTTGCTTCTTTCTGCTTTAGTGACATAGCCACTAACGTAATGAGCTAATGCAAGAGAAGACTCTGACACAAACTGTATGTCAATGTTAGCTTTCCACAATAACAGAATCAGAGGATTATAGTCATTCACTCTAACCTCAGACTCTGTTCGTGGAAGTTCGTAGATTTTCTTACGAGTTTTAAGAGAGTCTTCTACAGAGTGCACAATACCTGTTTCACAAGCCGGACGAGGAAAGCCAAACTTACAGTAAGTTATGAACGTACTGCCGACCTTTCGTCTGCGCTTGCAATATGCACTACACTTATGCATTTGATATCTTGTGACGAGCTCATGCAATTCAGGACTGGTTTTCTTGTCAGGAATGTGACAAGTAACCCTTTCCTGGATCCATTTCAATACAGCAGCAGAGTCATCACAGCCAATAACTGGTGCATCTTTTATCCACAACAGGACGTGGTAATGAGGTGCACCTCTGGCTTGATACTCCTTCTTCCAGTAGAAGTGCTCTACTTCACCCAATATCTGACCTTTACATATGACAGTGCGAAAGAAGGCATGAAATTTCTCAGAAAATTTTCGAGAAACCGATATAGGATCTTCTGTGCAAAGTCTTCCTATATCGTAACTTGGAGAGACATTGTTTACCTTCCTGAGGTAACGAGCCATATCACTCCACTCATATTCAGCACAACTGAATGTGAGAAACAATGTTGGTGATCCCCAGTTACGCACCATGCACTTGAGATCACTCTTACGCTGCCACCAATACTGTTTGCTACCACGTACTGACTGAAGCATTGTGAAGAGGCTTGCTTCTAACCGTTCATCAGAGGCTTCAACCTTAGCTAGTAGCTGCTTAACAGACATAGCAACTCCTCGTGAGGAATGAAGGACATTGTAGACGCCGTTACCTACTTCACGTAGGGTTTTTTGATTCAGCAGATAGAATACATATGAGGCATCTTTGCGAAATCGCGAGTCTTTGTTATGCAAACGTTGTTTGACAAACTCGCTAAAGCTCAAAGTGATTTCTTTGTTGCGAGGATGATTCTCACCAAATTGCCCGTTTGGGTAAAGTACAGGAAAGCACATAACATCCAAGTCTTTCAATCTACTGTGAATAGGTGCTTCTGTAACATTAACCAACTTGTATTGGTCTATGTCAGAAACAGTTGGAATCTGATTATCTAAATACCTAATAGTATAGGACTGATAACCAGCTATATCGTCAGCAGTAGCCTTATCTAGCATCTTAGTGGTTGCATTGTTAGCCACTTCGATTACTTTTTGTGTAGTTTCATCGAGGCTGTCTGCTTCTACTGACTTATAAAGTTTGTGAATCTCTTTCAGCTTTCTTATAGCTGCTTTCACACGTTCTATATTGACCAGTGAACGCCAGACAACATTAGCTTTTGTGAGTTTACCATTCACTAATATGTACAATTCTGGTGATGCAACACCAGACTTTGCCGATCCTTCAACATTGGACAGCGTTTCACATGTTTTATTGAATGGTAAAGGCAGAAAAAATACACTACCCTTGCAAGCTTTCAATGAGTTGTACACAGGCACTTTGCAGGTGTATGTGCCTAGCCTAACTACTGTCTGAAAGCATTTAGCAAGCTGAATGAACTGTTTGCTAAGGGCATCGAGTTTATCAAGCTCAGATGGAATGGGT
The DNA here is from genome assembly GCA_964017065.1 of Haliclona indistincta. Classification (NCBI taxonomy): domain Eukaryota; kingdom Metazoa; phylum Porifera; class Demospongiae; order Haplosclerida; family Chalinidae; genus Haliclona; species Haliclona indistincta. The sequence goes on along the minus strand of OZ024790.1, from coordinate 4,060,445 downwards.
ACGGTTTCCAAACCATTTAAAACACATCGTGGTGGCAATACATCAGCTTTGATTTTGGGTTTACAGTAGCTACACATATAGAGAGTTTCATCCTCGGCTGGAGGAGTGTGCTTCAGTATATAGTCTATGAGCTCTGACCCAATGTCCGAATCAAAATGCTTTGAGAAGTTTACTTTTGTGACAGATTTTCTCTGAAACAAGCATTGACAGCTACAACACACGTTTTCAGCATCGTCATTCCATTCTTTCTCAACTTGAGATATGACCAGAGCATGCTGTAACTGCAAGGTGGTTTCTAAGTTCAGCACTCTAAAAAACGAGTTGTTTATTGAGGAGCCTTCCTCGCCAACAAAATCATTAGTTGTTAGCAACTCGTCAAAGCTCTTCCCAGTTGCAGAAAGTAAACGCTTGAAATTACCTTCGCCTAGGGCACGATCAATCCCAGCAAGGGATTCGTGACTTGCTTTTGCACTATATACTCGACGCATAAACGTTCTCAGTACTTTATGATGTGCTGAAGCTGCTCGTAAGATACGAAGCTCACTATTACACATACTACCAGTTTGATGACATGCCAAAGAATGACCCATCATTTGGCGTTCATTTGGGCAGTCATCGCATGATTGTAATACTTGTCGTAATTCATGCATTGGAAGAGTAAAGGCATTCTTTAGTCTAACAATTGCATTGACTTCATCATCAGTGATTGGCTTACAATCACTGGTACACGGCATTTCATCACGAGGCTGGCTGGAAGGATCAATACGATCAGGCACATCTGAATCATCATCATCCTTTACATACGATGCTTCATAGAAGTATGGATCACATGATCTTTTGCGATGAATGCCTTCACCAAAGTCATCTCTGCTTTTGATACTCTTTGCGTTGATACTTTTAGCAGATTTGATCAATTCAGCAGCATATTCCTTACGCTTCTTTAAGGCTTCATGGACCAGCCTACGAGCTGCTATTCTACATGCAACCCGATAAGAGATTTTAGTAGCCAATCGCTTTGCTATAGGCTGCTCTTTAAAACCTTTCATAACCTCGGTTCTTGCTTTACGATTTGCTAGTAATTCCCTCATTACTTCGTTGATGTACATTTCCTTTACACTAGATTTTGGAGGAGACAAATAGTATTTGTTTCTCCTAGTGTGGGAAATGATTTCTTTGTGTTTAGCATAGTACGCCATACAAGTTTGTGTCTTAACCTTCGTGTTTTTGAGATACCAAACACGCGATGACACTTTCTTCTGATGTGAACTATTTTGGTACTTTGCCCTACGTTGTGGTTTGATTTCATCAGATTTACTGTGGTACCTGCACAAAGCAGCAACCTTCTTGGCAGTTGAATCTTTCAAATAAGCCTGCTTTGACGCCAATTTCTTATGTGCACGGTTTTCGATGTAAGCCTGCTTTGACGCCAATTTCTTATGTGCAGGGTTTTTTTCATAAGCCCGCTTTGCTGCAATCTTTGACGCCAATTTCTTAAGCTGAGGATTTTTGTCATAAGCCTTCTTCGAAGCAATTTTAGATGCTGCTTTCTTAGACTCAGAATTGGTATCATATGCTTCCTTTCTCTCAGCTAGTATTTTATCTCTATTCTCTCCATAACGTTGCTGATCGTATGTGTGTTTTCTACGTGTTTTACTAGGCATGATTACTATATACAAGAACTAACCTTTTCAAAATAATTATTGAACTTACAACTTTCTTCGGTGACAGACACGAGACGACCAACCCAAAAGCAAATCCAAACTTCGGTGTGGCAAAAGTAGAAATCAACAGTCGCAATCTTCTGAAATGGACGGACTCTCACGGACAGGTAGAGCAGAGAAACACAAGAGCGGACAGCATAAGTAGAAGCCACTCAAAGACAACATGTGCGCGCTCACGTTACATCACGTGCGTATTTTAAATGGCGTCATAAATATTGCTACCTACAGCTAGTGATCGTGAAGTCCGCTAGAATAAAACTTTCATTTCGCTAAAATCTAAGTTCAAAAGGCACATGCCAGAAGAATTTCATGACTATTCGTGGGTGTTTGGCCCAGCACAGTATTCGTGTTAAGGCGCTAGACGAGTGGAAGAAAGAAAGAAGAAGAAAACGAAGATGACGAAACGCGATTTTCACCGTTTTCAGGTTCGTCACTTTAGTGACCATTTCGAGCAATCTCCTTGCTGCTGTAAGATGGGGCAACGCCACAGAGCAGATCTAAGTGTCTTTGGACGTATAAAATTAATCACCAGGCGAAATATCAGCGTTTGAACGCTAATACATGTATGTAGCCGCCATTTTGTTTTCTTGGCCATCCCTACATAGGGACGCACTACCGTGCGTCCCTAATAGAGCTTGTAGCTTGTTATACTGTTAACAGTTAAAGGTGTGAAAAGTGAATTTATTGACATAAGCATTTTCCAAAGTATTATTCGGAAGCCGTGATGCTTGCCTATTCGCGCCTCTCTTGAATCATCCAATACCAGTGTTATTGTTAAGATTTACACATCGCTCACCAATCAACTCACTCTTTGCATAGTACATGAGTACATTAGGTAATGATAGACCAAACATGCTAGTTTGATCCACTTACTACTAAAGTACCATTATGTTTCATGTAATGTAGGTGTGGTTACTTTACTGGAGTGTGTTATGCTATAGTATATGAGTGGTGTATCCATCTGTTCTTGTGTGTCTGATACAGGGTTATATGAAGCACAAGGCATACATTGGTACACAAGGTGAGTGAGTGAGCCTCCATTATGTATCTGTTAGGCAGTCCACCATCTGGACATGTTTGTGTTATTGTCAGTGTCTGTTTGTATTAGATAATGGCATCTAATGATCACTGTGTGTTTTGTCAGGGATTAATTTTTGTGTAATTGTCCACTTATTGATTGTGTCCATATGCTCAACCCTAGTACAGCATTTACAATACACTGTGTACTGTATTGTATTGTGAACATTTTTTAGAATTTTTGTGGTTGCTAGCGTTAACTTTGATCACTGATAAGAAGCCTGCTTGTTCTTAAGTGGTTAAAAATGTGTTATTTAAAATCGAGCATACTTGGGGTTTGAGGGTATACTACTTCGAGCATACTAAAATCGAGAAGTAGAAGGCTTTGAAACCTAGTTTCTTTGCCTGTGTCTACTTGTGTATTCACTGATTATACTGGTTTTAGGGTATAGATGGACTGGGTTCCCAGTTGCCTAGGTTACATTCATTGTGTTGTATGTGCAGGTCCCACGCCAGCTACATTGGGTGATTTCTGGCGTCTCATATGGGAAGAAGATTCTAGAACAATAGTGATGCTGACAAACACACAGGAGAAAGGACAGGTCTGTTGTGAATCGAATTTGTCTGTCTCACTCTGTTTCTGGTCTATTTCTCTGATGTCTGTTTGTCTGTCTGTCTTGCTGTATTCATTCATTCTTCTCTTTCTCTTCTCCAGACCAAGTGTGAGTCGTACTGGCCGACTGAGTGTGACCGTCCTGTCAGTTATGGACCAGTAGAGGTCACAATGACAGATGTTATTAGACTAGCAGATTATACAATACACAACTTCAGTATCATCAAGGTTAGACTCATAATACATTTGCAAGTGAGGTCGCCTAGTATCAACCCGTGTCCACATCTGCAATTGGGATCAAGATCTTTAGAAATCTGGCCGTGATTGTGCCTGTAAAAACGTTTGTGTTCATTTGATTGCTGGCTTTCTTTACGCTTGATCACTTGATCCAAATCGTTACTTATTGCGCATGATATTGCAATGTTTCTGTTCATTTTTGTGGTATTAGCATAACCAGCCAGATTGTGATCTTGATTCCGGTCATGGATGGGGACACAGGTTGATACTAGGCGACATTCCTTGATTTGTAATCTACGTCATGTAAATAGTAAAAAGTGTTTTAGATCCTCACCTGCTGCTTGTGTATTCACACTTGTCTGTATAAACCATGACTGAGTAGGATTGGTAGTATTGTTCTAGCTCAGTATTATCATAATTTTAAATCTACTGTTTGTGCACTGACTGTGCTAACTTGAATTGATTTTTAGCAAATATTTTATCATATCCTTAGTTTGTAGTATGAACAAATACTTTGACCATACATGTATAATGGTACATTCCTTGCTATTGTCATGGTGATTGCTGTTCATTGATATTTGATTTGATGTTTTATTGCTTGTTATAAACTTGTTATGAGTAGATTTAGATAGATTTATCCCACTCCCCAACCCAATGGGCAAATTTAGAGATTTTAATACACACCACATTTCATGAATTTCTCCCACTCCCCACCCTCCTTCTCCAACTCTCTCTCTCTCTTTCTCTCTCCCTCTCTCTTCTTCCTTCCTCCCTCCCTCTCTCTCCCTTCCCCCCTCGCTCTCCCTCCCTCTCTCTCTCCTCTCCCTCTCTCCTCTCCTTCTCTCCTCCTGTAGGGTGGAGCTCAGAAAGAGGCTCGGTTAGTGAAGCAGTTTCACTTCACGTCATGGCCTGATCATGGCGTACCTGACTTCCCCACCGCCATGTTGTCCATGGTCCGATGTGTACGTGTACACCACAACTCATGTACCAACCATGGACCAATGGTAGTACACTGTAGCGCAGGTGAGTAAGAAAGATAGCTAGAGTACAGTGGAACCTGTCTATAGTGATCACTGCCTGCTTATAACAGCCAGCTAGCTAGGGACCAAACAGTACAGTGGAACCTGTCTATAGTGGTCACTGTCTGCTTATAACAGCCAGCTAGCTAGGGACCAAACAGTACAGTGGAACCTGTCTATAGTGGTCACTGGCTGCTTATAACAGCCAGCTAGCTAGGGACCAAACAGTACAGTGGAACCTGTCTATAGTGGTCACTGTCTGCTTATAACAGCCAGCTAGCTAGGGACCAAACAGTACAGTGGAACCTGTCTATAGTGATCACTGTCTGCTTATAACAGCCAGCTAGCTAGGGACAAGTTTATTGTGTTCATCCCGGCCACCTGGTATACCATCCCTCAGTTTCATGTTCATCATTTGCTGAACATGTGTGGCGTGATGTGTATTTGAACATAAAATGATTTTCATCTCGCAGTGTTTTGTGTACATGGTAAATCATCATCAATGTTATCTTTCATTGTACACAGTGTTTATAAACCCATCACCATCAGTACACACACACACAGAGCTGTTGCCATAGTATCATACATAACACTTTATTAACCTTGCTAATCCACCTTACTTTATGTTTTTTTTTCAACACCTGTGTTGTGTACAGGTGTTGGTAGAACAGGAACGTTTATTGTGATTGATAGCAGCTTACAGAGAATATACAGTGGAGAGGAGACAGTCGACATATATGGTCACGTCTCACTACTTAGAACACAGAGAAACTTTATGGTCCAAACTGAGGTTGGGAACGCGCAGTGTGCTCACTCACTCACTCAATCACTCAATCACTCACTCACTCGTTCACTCACTCATTCATTCATTCACTCATTCACTCACTCACACACTCACTCACTCACACACTCACACACTCACTCACACACTCACTCATTCACTCACTCACTCTCTCTCTCTCTCTCTCTCCCTCTGTCTCTCTTCTCGTAGGACCAGTATTTCTTCATCCATGAAGCTGTAGCAGAGGCAGTAGCATGTGGTCTCACGGAGGTCAAGGCTGATATGTATCCAATACTTAGAAATGTTAGAACAGCTCGATGGAGGAGAGGTCGACACAATAGGATTGAACTAGAGTTTAGAGTAAGCCATTAACCCCCCTATCTGTCAGTTGATCTCTTTGCTTCCTTGTCTATCTGTCTGTTATACTGCTCCGTGTCTACCTGTCACTTTATAACGGCATATTCTTCATTGCCTAGTCTGCTGAAGTACTCACTTAGCATGTACGGTAGCTATGTGTACATGTATGTTTTGAAACTGTTACCATGTGTAGCAAATATTGATGATGTTTCTCTTTTGTGCATATGAGTGTTGGTATGTGTTGTAGCGACTTTATTTGAATTTATTTTGACTTCGCAATAATGCTAGATTTGGTGTTTGGTATGCATTATCATGATACATTGTTTACTACTCTCCCTCCGTCTCTCCCTCCCTCCCTCCCTTATTGCTCTCCTTCCCTCTTTCTCTCTCTCTCTCTCTCTCTTCCTTCCTCTCTCTCTCTCTCTCTCTCTCTCTCTCTCTCTCTCTCTCTCTCTCTCTCTCTCTCTCTCTCTCTCTCTCTCTCTCTCTCTCTCTCTCTCTCTCTCTCTCTCCCCCCCTCCCTCCCTCCCTCCCTCCCTCTCTCTCTCTCTCTCTCTCTCTCTCTCTCTCTCTCTCTCTCTCTCTCTCTCTCTCTCTCTCTCTCTCTCTCTCTCTCTCTCTCTCTCTCTCTCTCTCTAGCGGTTAGCTATTGATCGTACTGAGCCCCATAGATTTGCTAGTGCTACTAAAGAAGCCAACAAGGGCAAGAACAGATTTATCAAATATTATGCCTTGTAAGCTGATACTCCTCTATTGTATGGTCTTTTATCACATGTATTTTTACTGCTTCAATAAAACTTTTGATGTGTAGCTTGCTCCCAACATCTGGGACTTCATGAAGAGCTAGTGAGCTGCCTGCTTTCCGTGTCTCTAACTTATTTTTTTCTATATGCAGCTAACGGTGAGTTCATACACGATGAACCTATGGTTGCTTGCATTCCACTGTCTCTTCTTTCCTTAACTTCATAGACTTTCACGAGGTGGACGTCAGCCAGCCATGGGTTGTTTCACAAAGGCCTTGGTGTTGTTGACGATATTTGTATGTCGGTGCTATCAAGGAGAATATAATATTATTCAAAAGGTATAGTCCTTCAACATGATATATTGCTCACTACCTGACATGCCTGCTAGCTGTACAACTGACTTGCTAGTATGTTTAAATCTCTCTCTCTCTCTCTCTCTCTCTCTCTCTCTCTCTCTCTCTCTCTCTCTCTCTCTCTCTCTTTCCAGATTCTTTATCACTTGAAGAGTTTCCTCAACTACACAGAAAAATGTATTTTTCTTCAATTTTGCATCTGGCATGCTATTTTTGCTGACACATCAGTACCAGTCCTGCAACGTATTCTCTTATATACCTCAGCATTGTCATCCCAATTGCTTACTATATTGAACCAATTGACTTCATTCCTGAGATGACTTTGGGCTTGGTGGGTCTTATAGATGACTTGCTCTTAATAACAGTCTGGCCGACATACCTGACAGTCTACTATCATTACTATGTCTCAGTGAAATAACTGCATTTATTATTGTTTATTTCATTGCATGTCTGCCTGGTACATTATTCAACATTATGTGTATTGTATAACTTGTTTATTCACTTTCTCATATCAATACACAACTGTAGAAATTTACCATAATTTGTAATTGCAGCGTGGTATGAATTTGTCACAATTACACTGAGTATTTGCAGACTAACTGCTATTGCACTGAGCAGTGCTGCACATTGTGTACATGTTTGTACATGTATTAGCTACTAGGTACTATAATATAGCTACTGCAAGAGGAACTATATTCATTACTCACTCACTCGTGATCATGAATATTATTATTTTGGGCGTGGCTGGTGATTTGCCTCCATTGTTTTTTACTTTGCCGACTTGGGTGCTGAGCGACTGCGCTGCAGAGACTGAGTCAGCAGTTAGGCTATTTGGAACAAAGATTCAGAATCATGATCAGATCATATGCTCAGCTGTGATTGTCATGGCGAGAAACAGGAGTAAGCAGCTCATGCTGGTGAGTCAGGACTGCATGTGATATAGATTATTGATCGATAGAAATATGAGACAGTATCGGGGTCATGCCTCGCCTGACTAGTCTATATTATTTAAGTAAAACAGCGGATATCACTATTCTGAATCTATTTGGTTGCCTCTATTGTGAGTAGGAAAGCTTTTCAAGGTCAACTTCCTGACTTGTGGGCGTGGTCTTGTTTAGTCACCTTTCCTAGTAGTAGTGATCTGTGATTACTGTGTAGTCATGCACACAGTACTGTGGAATCACTCAGTATTACAGGGGAACTGTGGTACATACACTGCTAATGAGCTTTGTGGTTTTGTGGAGAGGGTGTGTGAGATAATGTTGGTATGATCACCTGTCAGTGGTGCTATGCTCTAACTACTCACACAGGATTGGGAGCTACACTATGCTTGTGATGGTGGTAGACTGGAGGATGCTCGCTCCGCAATCCAGAGGGGAGCAGACCCAAATTGGAAGAATCCTAATCTGGTTAGTCTCCATCAGCTAGTCCATTGTGAGTGTGTGTGAACATGTAGTGGTGTAGTGTACCACTAGCTGGTAATGTTGTGTAGTCCAGAATGTCACAGTACGAGAGCATGGTACACACTGCTTTGTGCCACATTTCCTGGAATACCAAGAGTCATATTAGCATGCATACTACCATGTTAGTATCAGTACAGTACATGGAAAGGTACTGGTAGCAGCTACTGAGAGCATGTTAATCCCACTGGGAGGAGGACATCATGCAGTGTCAGTTCATACAATGCATAGTGAACAAACACAGTGCATGTGCTAGCAGTGTGTGCTCTATCCTCGAGCCTGCTTGTGAGGATATGCTTGATGGTGAATATTGGTTGAGATATTAGTGTATTGATCGACTCTTCTCATTATGCAGTTTGGATGGACTGCTCTGATTAGAGCTACTATTAGTCGTCACACAGCTACTGTTCAGTACCTGGTTAAGGAGACATCAGCTCAAGTTAATGGCAGAGATGTGAGTCATAGTAATAATGGTGTGTTTTCAGCAGAAACAGCCATTTTGTTCCTATACAGTTGCGTTATAAATGTATCAAGAGTTCATAACTGTTGCATGTACATGTATCCATGATCAGTCAGTAGTAATTACATGATGACAATATACTGTACTAGCTGTAGAATACTAGGACGACTAACCTAGTACCTTGCCACACAGAATGAGTGCCTAATTTCAAATTTATACGCTTTTGCAGATTTTTTCCCGAAATTTCAGTATAACCAAATATTCCTTGTTACAATGATTTGTGACACAACTGCGTCACTTTGTCTAGCTACTTTGGCTGTTTTATGATGCACTATGCTATTCATTTCTAGTATTGAAAGAGCCACTTCACCCTTGAAGAAGCACATGTTTCATGGCAGAATATTTTTGTACTTCTCCTTTTTGTACGTTATTCGATGTATGTGTTGTGCGCAAACTACGGATCGGGACAATCCATGGATTGCGCTGCCCAAAGTATGGATCCGTGTTTGCGCAACAATCCATGGATTGTCTGCTCAATCCATGGATCGCGCAAACGAGGGACTCGAAGTATGGATCTCGGTCAAACCATTGATGCATGGACGCTCATGAGAAGTGGCGGACTCCACTGAGGCTTCGCCACTGAAGCACCTCCGGCAGCAATGCTGCTCGACATGATTGCCTATACGTAGCCTTATACTAGCTAGTAAATATGGTATACTGAGGCAACAAGGTTGAGATGAATAATATGGCTGTATGAGTCTTGAGTTCAGGTTGTATATAATAGCCTTGGGCAGCTAGAGGATGCAGCAGAAGGCCTCAGTAGAATCTTCTATAGACATCCCTGGATTCTTATTTTTCAATATCTAGCATTACAGCCTGCAATATTAGCAGAGATAGTTCATTGCAATTATAATGATTTATACTTCTCCGAAGAGAACATATAGCTATATAGTGTGCCAGACGAAAACACTGCACTGCCGATGCCATTCAGTGGATCGCCTTTGTCTTCACCAGCCGAAAGATAAGCCAAGATTTCCTTTTATTTACTCTCGAGCGATCACCTTGCTCCTTTCTTCTTTTGCACAAACAATTTTGTGATGCAGTCCTCGAAGGTGGCTCAGTTTCTGTCAAACATGACTACTTCAGCTGCCCGAACTCTTGACACATGTGTGTGGTTGCGCAATCCATGGATCGCGCAAGTGCTGGGCAATCCATGGATTGCCCGCGCAAAGCACGGATCCATACTTTGAGCAGCGCAATCCATGGATTGTCCCGATTCATGGTTTGCGCATAACATATGCATAATGCATTTTAATACATGCGTTTCTTCATGATACTAGATTATAGAACGGTATGCTGTTGAACTTGTTCAGACTATAATGGAAATTTACATAAGATTCACAACTGAATCAGATTATTGGATTAGCCTGTTCGGATTAGTGAGGATCAATTATAATTCAAAAAAGCTCTCAGGTTTTCCAGCAATGTCTAACTTGTAGTAACTTCACTGGAAAGTATACAGACATGCTTGCTTTATGATTGAATTCAGATGTCATCGTTAATCTATGGTTACCAAGTTGTTACGTGATATACTAGGCTGGTTAATATGCTACACGAGCTAGGGGACACAGTACTGATGACAAGCATGATTAACTGCTGACAGATTATCATGTATCTATAACTGAAGTGCCATGGGTTGCCTGCTCAAGGTAGTAGAGCTACTGGTATGATGTCATCTGACTCTCCATGGAGGGTCAGGTGACAGCATACATTGTATCTTTGAAGACAGCAGTATGTTTTTTCTGACAATGTCATTGTTGCTACAGTGCACTGCTATGATGATGGATAATACTCCACTGCATGTGCTGTGCCTTTGATCTTTCGGTCATTATGAGCATTGTGAATAGGTTTATTTTATAGCTAGCTTGGGAAGGTTTTTTGAATGACATGTTTTGGTGAATTTAATATTTGTCACTCAGCACGTATTTCACGTTATGACAGTGAAACAAAGTAAAATTCAGCAAAATTAATTTTCCTTTACTAAAATTATAGCTAATAGTATACAGTATGTGATTGTTATTGTTATCTACATGTACTCATCCTATCCTCTTATAGTACTCACGGACTGCCTGTCACTATGCTGCTCAGTTTGGTTACCTTGTGATAGTGAAGCTACTAATAGCCCATGGAGCCAACATACACCTGAGAGATAAGGTGAGTGTTATATAGTGGGTGGAGTTAATTATTTGCAAATTGAGCAATTGAATTTGATGAGCAACTAAATCACACAAGCTGGCTAGCTATAGTGGTATAGTCACCAACAATAATGAAGCACAATGCAGTGGTGCAGATGCTTCGGTGGAATTGCATGCATACTGCACACTGGCCATGCTTTAACAGCACACAGCAACTAAAGCTATTCCATCAGGAGACAATGACTGTAACAGTTTAATAAAGTACAATGCTAGCTATTGATACATGCTGGCTAAAATTAATGACATAAGCCAATGTAGTAATATGCTATACTAATTGGTTGGGCGTGCATAGGCCATGGCGCTTGTAGCAGTTTTTTGGTTTTTGCTGAATGTTATCCGGACCCGCCACGCTATCCTGTAGTCCAGATCAAACCTACAATATCAAATGTGCCAGTTAACCAGGGACACATTTGACTTCGGAGAAGTCCAGATCGCCAGCAATGGTAAACAAAGTAAGCAAATCACGCCATAACTCACGAACAAAGCTTTAATTCAAAAATCTAAGACCATCAAGTTCGAGTTCTTAACATGTTATGTCGATATTGCAATTACCACCAGCTGATTCTTCGCCGTCTTTCAGAACTACAGCGGACAGACATACAGACAGACAGGCACGCATGATTACTGTATGCCTCATGGCTCCGCCCACCGAGGCATAACAATGAAACTTCATTCATTTCATGAGCTAGTGATTATTATTGATGTCATGTTATCTACATGTACTCCTCCTACTAGTGTTGTAAAAGTAATTGGGTTTTGTGACTAATTAATTAATTAATCTGTATGCATAATGAATATTGATTGACTTCTAGAACATTCTAGAACTCTTGCACGTGTTTTGATGATTAATTATTCAAGTGACGAGAAATATTGTTACACATGGTGGCAGCAGTATAGTCAGAAGTCAAGACTGAGGACTCAAAGGCTATACGGACCGATAGAGCACGACGCCATTTATAGTTGGGTGGATGCTGAGGTCAGGCAAACACTATAAAATGTCAGAGGTAGCAGATCTATTGAAAGTATGGATGGAAGAATCCAAGAAACAAGAGGAAAGACGCCAGGAAGACAGAAAGCTGTACGAGGAAGAGCAGCGTAAAGCAGAGGAGAGACGTGCGGAAGAGCGAACGAGGTACGAAGAAGAAAGACGGAAAGCTGATGAAAGGCACGCAGAGGAGCTACGAAGGAGAGATGAAGAAGAGCGACGAAGAGAATTGGAGAGACAGAAAGAGCGGGAAGAAGACAGAAAGAGGTACGAGGACCTGATCAAGGGAATACATGATCGCCGAGCGAAGCGGATTGACGTAGGACCAGAGCCACAGGGCATACAGTAGTCTGTTCGTTTGTGTGTTTGTGAACATGGACCTCCTAGTGTGTTGGCTGAGTACGTATCAGTGAGTATTCTCTGTGGTATCTATGGTCGTAGCGTTTCAGTCATGGTTAACCAAAACCTCAACAAGAATAGATTACAGCAGAACACAACATCAGCAGCAAAAAAGTAAAGCAACACGAGACTAGCATGAACTCAACTGAAACACACACTCCTTAAATAGAGAACTGAACATGTGCAACTAGAATGTTCCACAGACAATTCAATACCACAGTCTGAACCACTAGACTAACTAAACCACTAAACATACTATCAAACCACTGAGCTGATTGATTGCAAGATAATAATATTCAAAATAGTTATTGTATGTGACCATGCATAGCCAGTGAATTTTGCTTCCCCAGTACAAGACCAGGTACCCGTTTTACAGATGGGTCGGCTGGTGGGCTGGAGGTACTTTGATGCCTTTTCCCTTCCTGCCCTAGTGGGAAGGGAAAGAGGCATCACATGTGGGCACATGTTCACGCCTCCTGTTTTGATCACAGCAGGATGCTCCTGCAAGATGTCTGCCCAGGCTTCAGGAGATACCATCATGCTAGCACTAGCCCTAGAACCTGCTTAGTGCACAGGAATCCTGGCACATATGTTTCCATCCTTACTGCTGGGTCCGCATCACCACCTTGCACATTCATGGTGTGGAACTCCTCTTAACCATTTAAGCCCCAATGACGCCATTTGGCGTCATACATACTTCAGACACCATAACTTCATCAAAAAGTGTTAAAATATCCCCAAATTAAGCTAAATTGACGAATACAAATAACCGTAAAGAATCCAGTGATTTTTTTGCATCAAACGTTATTGTGCCAGCATTTCTATGGCTGCTTCGCAAATCATTCACAGCTTTTTAAGAAAAACAAAATGGCAGCCAATAAAATTTGGACATATTTTTATGGCATTAGGGTGCTCGGAAAACACATTTTTTGCGCATTCTCTATGATCTGGGCTACATTTTGCCCTCACCAAAACCTCTGCTATTTGTATGTGCTTTACAGTAGCCAGCCCCAAAGTACTAACTTTGAGCAAAATTTGACAAGGTCTTTGCACTTTATCGGCTTTACTTTCGAAGTGGGAGGGGCATATCGACCGACTTGAGTGTGGACAATTGCGGCTACTCACTGGCGTAAAAGGACGCAAATTTGAGACCAGTAGCACGAAAGACACACGAGATATTCACGAGAGAAGTGGTCAGCATTTACGAGGTTAAAATTTCAGCAAGATAATTTAGTAATTAAAGGGTTAAAGAGGGTGGCGCATTAATCGGAAGGCTCGATCCATGATCCACAATTCCATAGCCGGTGAAACTAGCGAGCGAAGTGTCTGAGTTCACTAGCTGCTTGACAGGTTTACAGTCACTCTCTACTACACATGAGCCTCGGTAGGCGGAGCCATGAGGCATACAGTAATTGTGTGTGTCTGTCTGTCTGTATGTCTGTCCGCTCTAGATCTGAAAGACGGCGAAGAATCAGCTGGTGGTAATTGCAATATCGACATAACACGTTAAGAGCTCGAACTTATATGATAGTCTTAGATTTTTGAATTAAAGCTTTGTTCATAAGTTATGGCGTGATTTGCTTACTTTGTTTACCGTTGCTGACGATCTGGACTTCTCAGAAGTCGAATGTGTCCATGGTTAACTGGCTAGCAAATTGTAGGTTTGATCTGGACTGCAGGATAGCGTGGCGGGTCCGGATAACATTCAGCAAAAACCAAAAACTGCTACAAGCATGGCTTGTGCACGCCCAACTAATTAGTCATTATATACTGATGGAATAGCTATAGTTGCTGTGTGCTGTTAAAGCATGTCCAATGTGCAGTATGCATGCAATTCCATCAAGGCATCTACACTTCATTTTTGGCTTCAGTACAACTTTTGTACAACAGCTTGTACAGCTGCTGGATAGCTACCACCAGCCCACTACTTGCATGTGTTTCTATAGCTCTGTTGCTATGATCTGCTGCTTGCCTGCATGTTCCATTGATCTGCTGGGCACTTCTACTGCAGCTTGCATGCTTCCATGTTACTGCTCTGATGCTTCCATGGATCTACTGCATGCATACATGCTGTAATAATGCATCTGCTAATTGCATGCTAGCATACGTGTTACTCCACCGAGGCATCTGCACCTTTGGTGCTTTATTGTTAAAGTAACACTGTCAGTGTCTTTACAAGAAATTAAAAAGATTTCTATCGAAATCAAAAGGATGTAGGGTTGTGAAATCTACCACTGGTTCACAATGTAAACTAACAAGGAACAAGCATAGAATGGTAACACGCTTGACTTGCTAACAGACCATAGATCCCTACATCAGTGGCTGCTGTGGTTGACCTACTTGCTGATGACTGCTGACACCTGACGTGCATTCAGCTTGTGCACAGCCACTGATGTAGGGATCTATGGTCTGTTAGCAAGTCAATCGTGTTACCATTCTATGCTTGTTCCTTGTTAGTTTACATTGTGAACCAGTGGTAGATTTCACAACCCTACATCCTTTTGATTTCGATAGATTAATTTCTTGTTTGTGTCTTTTTTACTTTTTAGTGAAGTGCAGTTCAATATCATGAACGTACTGAGCCGTCTTTGTTTCCACCATTGATTTAGTTTTCTTGGTGGCTTTTCTTTATTATTAACAATTTTAAACTTGTAGCTAAAAATAATTATTATGCTGTACATATCAGCTCGCCTACGCATGCATGCATGCATGACTTGCATACGAGCCCCGCCCACACTAGTTTGTAGATCTGTACGGCGGTTATAATTATCTGGCAAGCGCAGAATGGTGTCCTATACGATCAGACGATCTTACCGTTCTTCGAAGACTCCAGACAGATATGTGTTCTCCGTGATCCATACGCAATACGGCGCGCGCGGAGATACTCAGGGTAGTGCTTGGTCACGTGCGCTAACCACTGCTTGGTCACGTGCGTATTGCGCAATCACAATGATGGCGTCTAACACTTAGCTGACAATGGATCACGATCGAGAACTCACGGAATGTATATCGCCGTTTCGCTAAAAACAAGGTTCAAAAGGCACCTGCCAGGAGAATTTCACTACTGTTCGTGGGTGTTTTGGTCTCGGCACTGCTCGCGTAAAGGCGCTAGGCGCGCTGAAGAAGAAGAAGAAGAAAGAAGAAAACGAAGATGACGAAACTCGATTTTCACTGTTTCTAGGTTCGTCACTTTAGTAACAGTGTAGAGCACTCTCCTTGCTACTGTAAGATGGGGCAACGCTAGATAGAAGATCTAAGTGTCCTTGAACGTATAAAATTCACCACCTGGCGAAATATCAGCGTTTGAACGCTAATACATGTATGTAGCCGCCATCTTGTTTTCCCGTTCAACCCTACATAGGGACGCACTACCGTGCGTCCCTAATAGTTATTGTTATAATTGTTAACAAGAAAATTCTAGTTTTAATTGTAGTTATTGTTAATAAATTGTGTGGTATTAGTATTAGCAAGCCGTGTTGCTTTTAACAGAATTGCCTTCCTAGCTGTGATAAGGTCTTGAAACATGTTGTATTACAGCAATCACACATGAAAAACTCAGTCGTGTCTCACATTATCGGTGTTCACCTCTTTTATAATAACTAATTTGGTTGTTCAAATTTTAGTGTTTGATATTAATTGTAAAAGTTCTGTCTGATAATATTAGTTATGTATTAGTTACACCATGCCTACCTGTGGTGTATCACGAATACACCAAGCAATTCCCATGGTACAAAGTTTGTTATAATGATTTGACCTCTATGGTTTTAGTTATAATTATTTTTAGCAATTACAACACTACCTTCTACATGTATCCTCTAATAGCACTCACTGACTGCCTGTCACTATGCCGCTTCTAAGTATTATAGCCTGGAGATAGTGAAGCTACTAGTAGCTTATGGAGCTAGCATACAGCTGAGGGATAGGATGAGTGTCACTGAGAGTATTTCAATGCACTGTATATACTGTAGAGCAGGCAGAGCAGGTGATGTTTGTGAGGCTACACAAACTGAATGTTTGGTGTTTTCACTGTTAGATCTTTCCTGATGAGTTTGGTATACAATGAATTAACACAGTTTCAAAACCACAAAATAAAACTCAGAATTACTCACTGCAAGATAGTCATCAACGTTATCATTGCCATGATGGCAGCTATATGTACTATGTCTTCATTTGTGTGCTATTATTAATACCTCATCAATTACCTGCAGGATGGGAATACCCCACTAGACCTAGCAAGGCAGGAAGGTCATCAGTCTGTTTTTGACTACCTAGTGACACTTGGTGAGTGTACAGATGAATGTACTGTCATTAGGGCATTTCTAATAATCATGCATACATGTCGAATATGTAACAGAGAAACACATACATGTAGTCAATTAGATCATACTCATTGCAGGTCTCAGTCTGTCTATGATTAGTGCAAGTCTCAGTCTGAGTTAGAAACTCTATGATTAGCATACTGTGTGTGTACACAACAGCAACTATATGGTCAAATTTGTTATAAAAGTAGATTTCATGATGATGAAATTTGCGGATTTTGAATTAAGTCTTAATTCGTTTCAAGTGATTTGCTAATATACAGCACAGGTGTATGGAAGAAGAGGGCAAGCAACTCTCAATCACACCCGTAGGATATCGAAATATTTATTGTTGCTAAAAATAAACTTTAACTGAGCTCCTTATACCTCAAGGCATGCAAGGAGATAGCTATATCTTCAGACTGCAATAGAATGACCTTCATGTAAAAGCTATCCTTCGTCTACAGGTGTGCAGCGCAACAAGCGCCAACCATGTTGCGCAATCTGCCCATATTGTCATTTATATCATCTTGAAGTCCAAGATGTTAAGTTCTCATATGCATCGAAAACCATGCAATGGTTACAACCGATTTAAACTTTGATTACAACTTACTTGGAAGCAAAATGGGATGACTTCAAAATGGGCTTGTTCTGAATAAGAAGCGAGCAGCCCAACACAGCAAACGATTCTTCCAGGACTTCTACGCTCAAAAAAAAAGAACTATAAACTATCATAGTGCATGCACCCGTTCGCCACTCAGGTCAGCTAGCTATAAATTGTAGCCTATAGCTATCAGGCAACTACAGCTCACTTGTTGATAGGGTATGTCTGAGCCATAACAAAAAAGTGCGACCAGTTCCACCTGGAGAACATAGACGAATTTAGTACCAAACAGCAGCTCAGGAAACGGTCTATCTGATGCCATCCGTACCAGAAGGGGAATACCCATTGATTAACTGTTAGATGCGTTTTAATTCGCCTATGTGTTGTACGTGCAAGCTCGTAGTTGATAATTACATGACAATTGTCTACACCAAGGTAAGAAAAACACGAAAGTACGAGTGGTTCCGAATGTATTTGAATGCTAATATACATGGTGTGTTGAAGCTGCATGACACTCTTGGCAGTGCAATTCCGGCCAAACAAAGTTGATAATACGGATCTATGAGCCTAAAAGTAGAGAAATATGTATTTTTTCATACATGATTTAGTACAGGAGCTTGTTAACCCTTTAATTACTAAATTATCCAGCTGAAATTTTAACCTCATAAATGCTGACCACTTCTCTCGTGAATATCTCGTGTGTCTTTTGTGCTACTGGTCTCAAATTTGCGTCCTTTTACCCCAGTGAGTAGCCGCAATTGCCCACACTCAAGTCGGCCAATATGCCCCTCCCACTTCGAAAGTGAAGCCGATAAAGTGCAACGACCTCGTCAAATTTTGCTCAAAGTTAGTACTTTGGGGCTGGCTACTGAAAAGCACACACAAATAGCAGTGGTTTGGTGAGTGCAAAATGTAGCCCAGATCATAGAGAATGCACAAAAATGTGTTTGCGAGCACCCTGAAGCCATAAAATGTCCAAATTTTCTTGGCTGCCATTTTTTTTTCCTAAAATGTTGTGAAATTTGCACTGAAGCCATAGAAAATGCCGTCGCCATAACGTTTAGAGCAGGGGGCACGCCGAAAACCAGTCAATTTTTTGCGGTTATTTGTATTCTTCAATTTGGCTTAATTTTGGGATATTTTTGCACTTTTTGATAAAGTTATGGTGTCTGGAGTATGTATGTCGCCAAATGGCGACAATAGGGGTTAAAGGGTTAACGAGCTCTACGTGACATAATACATGGTACTTTTGACAAAGGTTTTGATATGTCTGCATGCTCCCAGCTACACCTTTGCATTATTTGCAGTACAACAGCTTGCATCTTTGTACAACAGCTATTACATGTTGTTTAGTTGCTTGATTTTGTTGCTACAAAACATCTGCATCTGCTATTTGCAGTATGGTTGGTAGTATGGTTGACAGTACCATAGACCATTTTAGGCGTTATAAGTTTATCTGCGCTCGCCCGGACATGACCGGGTCGACGCCGCCATTTTGACGGTATTTTGGTGCAGGCAAATCACAAGGCTTCGCATTTTGCTGCTTAGCTAGGTACTTAACATACACAAACGAAAGTATATTGCTCGTTTGAGTTATTAGAGCTTAAAAACGCGTGTTTCTATCTCTCGAACAGCCAGCAAAGCGTTTAACCTGCAGCACAATACCGTTCGCGCCTATTAACGACTAAAATGGTCTATAGGGATCGAGGTGGCAGTCACTCCCCCAACAATGAAACATACGGGTCCTAACCCCCCAACATGATACCCATTTCTGTTCTTTTTTAGAAATTAGGTGCAGTGGATGTGAAGGATGGTTGTATTTGTGGATAAAATACATTCCTGGTTGAGGTTTAATTCCTGTACAATGCGTTATAATTATTTTACTACATGAGCATTCATGAGCATTCAATGGTTTTTAACACATGAGCATTTCATTAATATTTCTTCTAGTCTCCTAACTCTAATTGCCTGTCGCCATTGTTCTGTTTGCATAGTTTATGCGCAAATAATTATTATCTAAGGATTAGAGCTGTATCTTGCTGCATTGCTAAAGATCCAAGAGACCCCAAAATTTCCAATGGCATACCAGAGAGCTGGTGCTAACGTCCATACTTGTTATCACATAGCCAAGCTCCAGTTGTTACATGATGAACAAAACTCTACCGTTCAAGCACACTGTTATTCAGTAGCCTGACGGTTCCGTACAACATTGCACTGTTTTGGCTGATTTTCCGTCAATGATGGAGTAAAAGAGTGTAGGGGGTACACTGTTGCTCTCCTTCTTGTTATTAAGGGAAAAAAGAGTGTGGGGTACACTGTTTGTCTCCATCATAATGATGGAAGAAAAGAGTGTGGGGTACACTGTTTGTCTCCATCTTTGATGGAAGAAAAGAGTGCGGGGTACACTGTTTGTCTCCATCATAATGATGGAAAAAAAGAGCGTAGGGTACACTGTTTATCCCCATCTTTGATGGAAGAAAAGAGTGCGGGGTACACTGTTTATCCCCATCTTTGATGGAAGAAAAGAGTGCAGGGTACACTGTTTATCCCCATCTTTGATGGAAGTAAAGAGTGTGGGGTACACTGTTTTTCTATTACACTACATTGTTTTAAGAAATTAAGATCATCAAGATTCATTATTCATCTAATTAATTATACAGTTAGTGGAATGGTAGTGTTGTGTGTGCGGCGACTGTTCTTGACAGTGTTTGGGAATGGTGTCAGCTCCTTTTGGACCAAAATTTGCTCTAAGTGTTGTCGAATAGACTTGGTTTCTAGCCGCATGTTCTCAGGTTTCTCTCCAAGGGCCAAATGAAGTGCCCAGGCTATGGCATAGCATCCACAATCGACTTTGTTCGTTTGTTTCTGAACCAAGGGTAAAACTACCTCCTTGGTAGTTTCTCCATAGATGGTTTTGATTTGTCTTTGCAGTTCTACTGGTACTGAACCTTGTGGAAGACTGTCATACAGGAGTACTGTGTTGTTTAGTGAGCATGTCGTTACCCAGTGCTTTGTGTCGCCTCCGCAATATAAGATCTGGATGCTTCCATCACCAGCAGGCTTAAAACCATTTTTTCTTTGTTCATTTAGAGTGTTCTGTAGACCTTTGATTTTGGGAAAAGCCTCCTTGATTAACGCTGAAGCCGAATTGATATGGCAATCATTTAGCATTTCTCCTCTTCTTATTGCTTCAAGATCATTCTCCGTAATTTCAAATTGCACTGTCAAATCTGTAGTCTTCGTCATAGCTTCTGGCTTTGTCTTTCTTCGCTTACGTGTAGGAGTGGCACTGTCGTCGGCTACATGAATAAACAATTAGTTTGTGCATTCTAACTTGTTAACAGGACTCACTAAAATCTCTAATCTTGTCAGGTGGACCTTGTGCATCATCCACAGCTTTGGTAAACCTCCTCTTATTCCTGGCTTTGCTTTGTGCACTGGAGCGAACACTTCTTGCTTCAGGAGTTTGTCTTTCATAGGTTACTGTCATTCCACTAAGCACAGCCAAGTGCTGCATAGCAGCTGCCATGTCTAGCTTGTAAGTAGTCATCATAGCCACTTCGAGAGGGTCTGGTGAACTGCCTTTGCACAGTCGATTGTACGATTCAACTGCATTGGTTGAATTTGGAATTTGTTGGAAAGTAGCCTCACTCATGTCCGCGCAAGTAGCCGACAGCATTTCTGTAAGACAATTAATAATTATTGGTATAAAACAAACTAACTCACTCAAATGTTTAGGTCTTGTCCACCATTCAACCCACTTAGCACTTGTAGTCCACCACATTGGGTTGTGTTGAGTAGCGTATTTTTCATGTTTTTTTGACACTAAGTGAATTGCACTTTCCAGTCCGGTTTCTCCACACATAGCCTTGAATAAAATGTCTACTTCTTCTTTGGTTTTGGCTTCCAATATTGCATAACCAAGGCTGACAAACACTTGCCGTGACTCTACTGAACATTCCTTGAGCCGTTCCCCTACTCTTTTGACTGATCTCATGAAGTGAACCTTGTTTAAAATAGACAAATCATAACTCATGTTTGGTACACAGACTTAATAACTAACTTGACAGCCTTTCATCACATTGGCAACAGTCTCCTCCCCAATGGCACCTTCTAGTCCCTTGATCTGCGTATCTGACCAATCTGCTACAATTCCTACTAGAGACTTTCCTATCACAAAGGTAGGGCATAATTCTTTAACTTTGCGAAACAACACTGTAAAGCATGTGGTGTAAGCTGCCGCATCTAGTTGGTTTAACCACACTCTGGCAACAACCATCCCTGTGTATAAACAAAATTATACATATAAGTTTCTTTTTGTCAGCTTAATTGTAGCTTACATTGCAGTGTCTCATAGTCAAATGTAACTACATTGATTGTGTTACCAAGCTCGATAGAAGTTTTGAAGGTAGCATCCACTTCAATGAAGTCAGAGTTTCCAAGAACTTTAGCCATAAGAGGGCTCATGCATAGGACCCAGGTAAACTCTCTACCAACACTAAAATCTTGCACATAAGGATGACCAAGTTCTTGGTATGTGGCAAAATGTCCCCCTGTATGCACATACATTAAGGCAACATGTTACTAGCACCACTACGCTAAATTTACCCTGTAATCCGATGCTCTCTTTAGTAGTGCTGTCATACTCTAGCAAGCTTTTTTCAAGCTTCAGTATGCAAGATTTTGGATCCACATGACTGTCACGCAGAGTTGACAGTCTTAGGTTTTTCATTTTGCCTTTGTGTGTTGCTGCCAACGATGCTGCGCTGGGCATGTATGCCAAACCTTTTCCTGTTAAAGACAATACTTATAGTGTGCATGATACAATTATTATTAATGTACATACCAATCATTATGTCAGAGGTTTTTAGCCGTGGATTTTCAACTAGTGCCCTTCTTATGTCGGCCTCTACCTTCACTGGAATCTTGGCAGGTGGGTTGAGAGGGTGCGAATGAAGATTGTTATCTCTCATATCGCCGCATCTTAGTAGACCACCTATCCATCTTCTTTTATCTTCACAATCCTTCGGCCAAATATAGTAAAAATCCACTAGACAATCTTTAGTTAGTTCGAGGTTGATGGTAGGATGATTTGGACAGGCTTTGCTCTCTCTGGTCGATGTGACATAAGAACAGTCAGCATTACCGCAAACTTTCACTCCTTTACATGGCGCTATCTTGTAACAAACATCTTCTTCTGTCCCATTTACATTCATGCTAGTTGTGCGAATTCCACGAATGTGTCCTTTTCCGAATTGGATGTCATCGAAAAGGAAGTGTTCGTTGGATGCATCATAAAATGGAAGTGACGTTACATCTGAACAAAATGCTACTCTTCGTGGATGGTCTTGTTGAAATACTCCAGGGTATTGGTAGTCATCAGGAGATGTGATTTCAAACCAGTTTTCACTTTGTGACAATAGAGTGCGGATGATAGGTAATGCTTGGGTCCCTTTGGATTTTCGTTTTGTCGAAGTGGAACTAACTCTTGTTTTTGTGGAGGAATCAGTAGAGAGATCAGAAGAGAGGTCAGCAGATTGTCTTGCGCCAAGTTCAAGACTAGGTGACAAAACACTAGTAGGAGTGGTAAGGAAGTTTTGACCTTCTGACGACACCTATAAAGAACAATAACAAAGCAAAATGAATTATTTGTTTGACATGTCTACCTTACATGTGCTGCAATCAGTTAAAGTTTTACATGTGTTTCCGTAATAATGTATTGTTAAAGTAGCTCAATCTCTGTCATTGTGTATGAATTACAAGTACTAAATTGATTACAATGTAACAAGCAGGAGAGACATGCAGTTAGGGTACATGTACATAAATTATCAGTTATAATTACTACTATGTATGTTGCACTAGTATGTGAGTATTTGCGGTACGTACTTGATATGTGTTAAATGCGATGTTGTAGTGTTTTCCTATAGCAACTCCCAAACTCATTGTCCGGGTGAGAAGGCCATTCAGCCATGCTATCTTAATCAGTTGCCTCCAGGTATCAAGTGATAGTTGAAGAAACATGCCAGAGCCATACGTCTGAGAATCAGACAATTTTAGCTTTTTCATACGATCTGACTGTGAACCTCGTATCCACTCAGCAATCTGTAAGAAGAAATTGACTTATGCATTAACTTTCACCTCTAGCATGCATGTATACCTTCTTCTCTCCGGTAGCATTGATTGCACACAGCTCGAAGATAGCTCTAACAATTATCTCCATCTGCTTTTGGACATCAACCAAGTCTTGAGGGCTTGTGGTGCAAATATCACAGCACTGGCTTGTTGGTGCTAATGCTGTGCTCGGATCTTCTCCAAAGTATTCCAAAATCACATGTCTCCTGCACTTGCCATTTAGATGAGCATAAACAAACCTGGAAGTGTACACAAAATCGGAATGTTAATACGCTATTAACAGACTAATCACTTATTGCATAGTACATGTCAACAGTTATAACTAGCTATCACTAGAATAATCTTACTTCCAGCTGTCTTGAAATTGAGTCAAAATACATTGGTCTTGACTGCTCTTGCACCAATAGCAAGCCATCTGTAAATCATCTTCTCTGTACAACAATATTCCTAAAATTTATGTATACACAGCTCAATTAATTAATTATGAGATTAAGTTCGATCATACCTTGAGCATTTCGTCCATCTCTTCCACCTCGACCAAACATCTGTACCATATCCTCTATAGATTTTGGAACACCAATTTTTACAACTGCTTCTACATCTCCACGATCAATACCCAGACCAAAGGCGGAAGTGCTAACCATTACTTCAACTTCCCCATTCTTCCAATTCTCAAGTGCTCGCAACTTATCATGTGTCGACATGTTCTTCCCATGGTAGGCACAAGATTTTAGGCCAGAACGACAAAGCGCAATGGCAAGCCTAGGTACATCCTTAGCAGCATCAAGATAGACAATTGCCCTTCTTTTCTGAATGTGTGGTAGCACTTGATGAGCAAGGTGTGTAAATTTGCACTCGTAGTCGTCATCAACTACAGAACCTGTGTACACATAAAATAGCTCTAGATGCAGAATTTTTGTGGGTATGTTTTGTGGATTAACTAAACTAAACAAGAATAGTTTTGTGTGTAAGAGTATATGCAAAAGCCCATGAAATAAATTATTGTGTGCATTTATACAGTAACGCTGAGCTAGCAAGTGTATGGTTAGTACCTTTAGGCAATGGTCGCAGTTGCTTCACAATATAGGCAACATTTGGCTTGTTTACTGATGCAATTTCTCTAACTGGGTTGATCAATAGACTAAGAAGCTTGGCTTGTACAGGAGGTGTAGCAGTAGCAGTCAAAACAGCAATCGGAATTCCAGTGAAATGAGAATGAAGCTCAGCAACATGTGCATACTTTGGCCTGTAATAATGAATTATACACAATTATAATGCAAAAGTGTGACACCATAAATAGAACTTACCGAAATGAAATCCAGGAAGAAAACAAATGAGCTTCGTCAAGGGCTATCACTCCAATTCTATTTTTGCAGTTTAGCTGTTTAAAAAGCTCTCTAGGTTGCCCATTGTCAGCAAAGAAACTCTCTGGAGTAACAAATACGATCTCATATTCACCTGCGAGCAATTTGTGAGGTATCTGCGTGTCTTGCTGTGCTGTGCCCAAAAACGTTGCTTTGATTCCTTTAGAAGACAATGAACTTGATTGATCATCCATTAAGCTGATAGTTGGAGTCAAAACGACTGTTGTCTTCTTCAACCATATTGCTGGAAACTGATAGCACAGGCTTTTTCCGGAACCAGTAGGCTGTACTACAAGAGCATCTTGTCCACCAACGAGAGCCTTGATTGCCCTTAACTGCCAATCTTTGAAGGTGGTTAGATTGAATTTCTTCAGTAGCAATCCAGTCATTGTGAGGTCAAAATCAGCTACAAATCAGAAGGATAATGATTATTTCAAGCTCAACACACATAGTAGGTTACATCAGGAGAGTTACTGTACTGGCTGTTAACTAGCCAATACTTTACACATTAAAATGTATGTTATTCGTGAATTGAAAACAGTTCACAAAAATTTGTGATTATGGAAATTAGAATCACATTGATGTCAAATGCTTATTTCATGGGCCACATATTATTGTAGAGAAAGAGCGGTGTACAATGTATAGTGAAGTCAGTTTTATTTTTTATCATCAGTCTACATTAAATTCTACGTAGTACCCCTTGGCTCTATCACACCGATACAGCAATAGTATCATACATACACAACTGAAGCCCAGTAATCTTACCTTCATGAGACAGAGGAAGTGAATCTCTTTGGCGTAGCACTGTGAGAATATGTGTTTTTCTTGCAGGATGTTTATGTCTTGCAGTAGAACACATAGTACAGTAATGAAAGTCACACTGCTTGCAGAAGATGTCTGCTTCACTACCACAGTTCTCACACATTTCTAAAGAGAACAAGCTTCATAATAATTATTATTCAATTGTCCTTTTAATGCTTACCTTTACAATCAAGTAATTTGCTGCTATCCATCAATCTCTCTGAGTCTTCATTCAGTATTCTCTCATGTAGTATGCTGCTGCTATCCATCATTCCATCTTCATCTAGCATGCTGCTATCCATCATTCCATCTTCATCTAGTATGCTGCTGCTATCTATCCTTCTCTCATCTAGTATGCTGCTGCTATCCATCCTTCCCTCATCTAGTATACTGCTGTCATCCATCCTTCCATCTTCATCTAGTATGTCCATTTTCTTTGAGCCTTCATCCATCATTCTCTCTAGTATACTGCTGCCATCTTGACTAAAATGCTGCTATCCATGCTAAAATGCAGCTTTTGGCCCTTATAACCAAAGGCTGAAGGATTTAACACCTTGTAACCAAAGGCTGAAGAATTTAACACCGTGCCTCAGAGATTAGTCCAGAGTCACAATTCCATTCAAGTAATCCACACCTTAAATTTGCTAAACAGCAGTTACTGTCAAGATAATGCGATGGTTTTCGTGAGAAACATATGCGATGATATTCGTGAGAAACATGCACAGCAGCAAACAGTGTACCCCACACTCCTTTCTTCCATCATTATGATGGAGACAAACAGTGTACCCCACACTCTTTACTTCCATCAAAGATGGAGACAAACAGTGTACCCCACACTCTTTTCTTCCATCAAAGATGGAGACAAACAGTGTACCCCACACTCTTTTCTTCCATCATTATGATGGAGACAAACAGTGTACCCCACACTCTTTTTTCCCTTAATAACAAGAAGGAAAAGAACAGTGTACCCCCTACACTCTTTTATCCCTTCAAAGAAGGCAACATGTTTGTAACAGTGTAGTTTTATCCTATCCCATTTCTTTCATCAACATTCCTCGTGCCTTATAGTGGAATGGTTTTTTTTATTATGTTAGCTAGTTCAAGCTTTGTTAGTTATATTACTAGCTTACTAACAATGTGATAATGTATAATAATTCTTCCCCACAGAGGCTTCCTATACACAGCTAGTACAAAGGGCTATGCGAGAAGGTGTTACAGAAGTTCTCATCATTAAAGCTCTTATAACTGGTCCTCCTGGTGTGGGCAAGACTGGCATCAGATATCTCCTGCTTGGCCTACCACCTCCTCCTAGAAGGACCAGCACACCGTTAGCAACACGAGCAACCAGAGCCATCTCTTTCTACCGCATCAAAGCCGATGGCAGTGGAGATGTTACATGGACAGAGCTCGATGACGATACCTACCTCAAATACATCGCAGAGGAGGTGAAGATGATTGAGCTCAATCCATCTCGTGCTGCTCCTCCTCAACCAGCCACCAGCACCACTGCTGCAGCCACTGAGAGTAGTGCACAGGAACCATCTGATGTGGATCACACTCCTCCAGTGCTATCACCAGCTACTTCACTGGTCTACTCCACTGTTTCATCACCAGAAGAGAGTGTCGAGGACACTAATCCTTCACCAGTTCCTGTAAAAGTGGAAGGTATAACTTCAGATATCGTCAATAAGCTTATCACAACCACTGATTTCTCGAAAGAAAACAAGACAAGGAAGACCTTTGTCCACTTAATAGACTCAGGTGGACAGCCGTCATTCATCAGCCTCGTACTTGCATTTGTCAGGGGTAGCACAGTCAACATAGTAGCCTCGAAATTCAACCGCTCTATCAATGATAAGCTCCAGTATGAGTATGTCAAAGATGACCAGCATCTTCGCCAGTCAACGAAACTAGATAAATCTCAACTTGAGGACAATGAAGATCTCGTACGTACCCTCTCGTCTGTCAAGCACTCCAAGGAAGGCAGTTCTTCAGAGCATAAGTTCCTTCTGATCGGCACTCATGCTGACAAGCACTGGTCACTATTTGACCAGACACTGTCCGGTAAGAATCGATGGCTGAAGAAGAGTCTCGGTGATCTGAAGTCAATGTGCATTGAGGTTAGTGCTGACGGAGGTATTCTCCTCCCGATCAACACTCAGGTTATAGAGGGTCGCAGTGAGGTGGCATCTTCCATAAGGCAGAAGATCATAGATGCTTGTGGCGATGCAGGAGTAGATATACCTACTAGGTGGTATGTATTTGAACTGGAGCTAGATAGCAAGGCAAAGAAGGAGGGTCAGAGTGTTTTAGGTCTGGCAGAATGTATACAGATAGGAGGTAATCTCAGTATGGGAGAGGAGGATGTGATGGCAGCACTAGTGTTTCTTGATGGCGCTGCTCTCTGCTTGTATTTCAAAGATGCCACTCCTCACCTGGTCTTCACTGACCCTCAGGCCATTCTCAGTGAAGTGACTGAGATATTGAATCTTGGCATCATCGATCTCCACCTCATTCTCTCTCAGTATCCTCTTCTTTCAAAACACATGGAATTGGTACGAAGGCTGCGAGACCAAGGGTTATTCAACAAAAAACTAGTAGATATCGTGTGCTCCAATTATCGAGTGAATAAGGAGGGGAAGTGTAGTTACTCAGTGAACGACTTCCTGTCCATACTACAACATCTCCTAATCATAGCACCCGTGTGCATCGATGCTGAAGATTTATTCTTTATTCCCTCCATTCTTCCTACCTGCAAAAATATTCTTCCTCTCTCTGGTGTAAAGCTTGCTCCTCTTGTTCTTCTCTGTCGCACCAGGGTAATACCTCTTGGTATGTTCTCTGCCTTAGTAGTGGCTTTGCTCAATGATATGCTATTCACTCTTGAAGATATCCTTGGTTCTAATGCAGTGAGTGTAAAGTGCAAGCTCGGAGGAGTAGTGCTACTAGTAGAGTGCCATGCTTGGTTTACAGTTCACTTCAATGGGCACCCGTCAGTCGCTCCTCACATCAGAGCCGTTATCCACCATGCCATAGGCTACAGTCTGTGAGGCACGTCACTTTGATACTAACCAAGTTAGCTTCACTGATGGATTCTTCTGTCCCTTCAAGACCTGTGAATCCATTCCTCATCATTGTGAAGTCAGCAGCTCCCCTCACTGGCTCACCTGCTCTGTTAGACCTAAGGTTGGTTCTGGTCCATGCTCTGATAAGAGGATGCTGGCATGGCTGGCAGCACCAGATGGTGAGTGGGGTAGATGATGATCAGCATGTTAGTTAATATACTATCCACTCAATTTAGCTTCAGTTTCTGATGCCTCATCTGCAATACTACAGTCATCTCCCTCTACAGCTAGTGAGTAATATTTTTTGTTAATTCTCTGACAACATAATTATTCTCTCTTCTGTAGCCGCACTCTCTGTCTCACCATCCTCCACTCTGTCTCCTTCTAAGGCTCTCTCACGTCCAAATCAACCCAGTGAGCTCAATGTGTATAATAGTGGACTCTTGTTCATTATTTCGTGTAGCTGTGTGCCTTCCAAAGGACACTATTGGTAGGATCATGAGGACCAAGTATCTTGAGCTACACAGTGCTATGTGTGAGGATACTGCCAGCATAGCTAGACTACTGTACTCTCATGGGTTCATCACTGATGCCACCCTCTCAATGGCTACCGATACTCACACCACAACCACTGCTCGTGCTAAAGCTGACTCTCTGCTACAAGAGGTCAAGGCATTCGTGCTCTCTCATGTGACTCCAAGTGATGTGTTCAATGAGCTACTGAGGATCATAGGAGAGGGAGGACCTACTGCACGTAATGTAGCATCAATGATCAGTCAGGTACACAGCCAAAAAGTAGTCCATGTCCAAGAGTTTCCTATGTGTACAAGATTTCTGTCCTTGTACAGCATTTGTAAACTTCTTGGAAACTTCTTGTTACTCTTGGAAACCCCCAGGAAATGGACTAAATTTCACAAGTTTGGAAACTGTTTTGCACACTAAAAGTTTCCTTGGAAACTGCCTTGTACATTGGACTTTTCCAAACAGTGTCCAACTTGGAAACTTAGTCCTTTTTGGCTGTGGTATATATGATGATAGATCACTACATGAGCTGTTATCTTTATTATTACAGTGTGTTGCTGATGCTGCTACTGATACCTGCAGTGACTAGATACTGTATACACTAACACACTTCATGTAATACTTAATTGTGTCAACACCACTCTTGATGATTTTATGCACTATAATTATTATCATAAAGTTATTTATAATTCTTTTGTTTTTTGAACGTCGTATCGATTCGAGGGCATGAAGGGATACAAATGGTACTACTATGATTTTATAACACTCTATTAATAGACCTCTTGCAGTGAGCGTGGTTCAATGCATGTTACGTTATTAGGCAGCCGCCATGTTGGTGCACACGTAGGCTATAGTGTTATCATAAACGCGTGAGATGGTTATCTGTGCTGTGATCAATTGCGGAAATCGTAGCGCTAGAGACAAAGGAAAGCGCATCTTCAGATTTTCAAAGCTGCTAACTCACCATGCATGGTTGTTGTTTTTTGTGCACTAGTAATATGTGTGAGTCTGTAGTATTATACCATTTGATTAACATCAATATTAAAGTTTCTTATTTCTCTTCCGTTTAAAGCATGGAAGTTTTCTACAGTAAGGGCAGTACCATTGTTTAGAAGTAGGCAGAGACACTAGCTTCAAACATTGCAGGTGGAGTGAACCACTCATCATTACTTGCAACCTGCATGGATTGTCACGGCATCCTACCACGTCTCCTTCTTGGCAGTAACAGAATTTTTTCTGTAGTACTACATTGTAGTGGATCGAGTCAAGATTGATGGCTCTGCACTCTGTAGTTACTTCACTCTGTAGTTAAACCATACTCTGTAGTTAAACTGTACTCTGTAGTTAAACTGTACTCTGTAGTTAAACTGTACTCTGTAGTTAAACTGTACTCTGTAGTTAAACTGTACTCTGTAGTTATACTGTACTCTGTAGTTAAGCTTCACTCTGTAGTTAAACTGTACTCTGTAGTTCAATAAACTTCACTCTGTAGTTAAACTGCACTCTGACTCTGGCTCTGCAGTTAAAATTCTCTTTTTCCCAAGGAATTCGATCTTATTTACGGGAGAGCATGGGACATCTTTCACACAATGAGGCATTGCCCAATAGGCCTTATTTGTGTGACTGTTAGTGAAACACGTATGTGCACACCTGCTTCCACCGCCCACAGTAGTGATGCAACATGTGAGCAACACTCTCCTAGCACTGCCTTACAGTCACAGTGTGTACACAGAATCTTGCCGTTTGACTCAGCTGCTATACCCAAGGACTGAGTCAGTGGCTTCTCGATCATTCATAGAGTGATTTACCTGCAACGGTGATATTATTTACTATGACTAGTATTTGTAACACTATAAAGTCAAACACCTTTCCAAAAATCACTCTTCTCATGGCCATCACTGTCTGACTCTGATGTTGCAGCAACTGGCATCACTAACACTTCTCCAGGCTGAACCCATCCAGAGAGGAAGTTTCAGCAGCAATCTAAACTTTTGTAGTTTAGTCAGCACCAAGCACATGGCAAGATTGATGTGAGTGATGCTGGGCCACAGATCAACGTAATCGGTCCACTCCTTTCTCCCTGTTTCGTAAGGATCTATCCCGCCAGTAAACTTTAGTTTTTCTAGGTATCTCTTCGTCATTATCTTGCATTGAAGCAAAGTATCCGCCCAAAACTAGCCGTTCTTTGCTTGCGATTGTTGACGCCACCTCAGACTGTTAGCCCAGGTGTATTAGGGA
Organism: Haliclona indistincta; assembly: GCA_964017065.1. Classification (NCBI taxonomy): domain Eukaryota; kingdom Metazoa; phylum Porifera; class Demospongiae; order Haplosclerida; family Chalinidae; genus Haliclona; species Haliclona indistincta. The sequence continues at coordinate 4,029,021 of OZ024790.1, read as the reverse complement.
GACACGGTAGTGTCTCCCTATGTAGGGATGAACGAGAAAACAAGATGGCGGCTACATACAATGTATTAGCGTTCAAGCGCTGATATTTCGCCTGGTGTTGAATTTTAGACGTCTTTAGACACTTAGATCTGCTCTCTGGCGTTGCCCCATCTTACAGTAGCAAGGAGATTGCTCGAAATTGTTACTAAAGTGACGAACCTGTAAACGGTGAAAATCGAGTTTCGTCATCTTCGTTTTCTTCTTTCTTTCTTCTTTCTTCAACTCGCCTAGCGCCTTTACGCGAGCAGTGCCGAGACTAAAACATCCACGAACAGTCGTGAAATTCTCCTGGCATGTGCCTTTTGAGCTTTGTTTTTAGCGTAACGGCGATCTAAGTTCCGCGATTTCTCGATCGTGATCCATTGTCAGCTTAGTGTTAGACGCCATTATTGTGATTGCGCAATACGCACGTGACCAATTAGCAATGGGTAGTGCACGTGACCAAGCAGCTAAAGTATCGCTGCGCCGTGTGGATGATTGGATCACTATCACGGAGAACACACACCCGGCATTTGTCTGGAGTCTTCGAAGAACGGTAAGCTCGTGTAGGATCACCATTCTGCACTTGCCAGATAGTTATAACCGCCGTGTAGATCTACAAGCAAGTGTGGGCGGGGCTCGTATGCACTGCATACATGCGTAGGCGACTAGGCAGACCTGATACTAGGCAGACCTGATATATGATTTTAGCTACAAGTTTAAGAAAAGCCATCAACAACAGGAATACTAAACTAATGGTGGAAACAAAGACTTCTCCGTACATGCATGATATTGAACTGCACTTCACTAAAAACAAAAAAGGACACAAACAAGAAATTAAAAAGATTTCTATCGAAATCAAAAGGATGTAGTGATGAAGAAATCTACCACTGGTTCACAATGTAAACCAACAAGGAACAAGCATAGAATGGTAACACGATTGACTTGCTAACAGACCATAGATCCCTACATCTGTGGCTGTACATAAGATCAATATTTTGTCACAAGCTGAATTCTATTCAAAGTGTCAGTCAACAGTAAATAGCTTAACTAGCTATAGTCTGGCCACAGCAGCCACTGATGTAGGGATCTATGGTCTGTTAGCAAGTCAATCGTGTTACCATTCTATGCTTGTTCCTTGTTGGTTTACATTGTGAACCAGTGGTAGATTTCTTCATCACTACATCCTTTTGATTTCGATAGAAATCTTTTTAATTTCTTGTACGTATTATATACACACCTGTGCACCAATATGGCGGACGTCAATTATTACGTCATTAAAATTACGTCACTGTAAGAGGTCTATAGCATGAACATCAGCATTATTGTTACTGGGTGTGCAGTGCTAGTTTCATGACAGTGTTAGTTGTTGCTGTACTCACCTACACATGACAGTGATGGGTTTGTTGGTTGATAGTGTTGAGTACAGGTTCTGTACCTCCTGTAGTAGAGCAAGTACACGTGGGCGTGTCGTACGTTTCCGGCAACATGGGCGAACTGCACTGAGCTGGCACTACTGCACTAAATATGTGAAAATCATACGAATTTTATCTGAATATTTTAAATTTGAAAACCATATGAAAACTATCTTAACTAACTCTGTGAATACTATTTGAAATACTTAAAAATTCTATTTGAATATCATCCGAAATTTATGGGAAAATCTCAGAGAAAGCCCAATAGATACACATACAAGCCAGCTAGCTGAGTATCAATAATTATTGTTTGAAATCACATTGATTCATCGGAAACAAATAATATACATGTACAAGTATCAGATGATCATGAACAGAAACAGCAGATGATGATAATATGACGATGTGGAAAATAAATTAGTTGATAGTCACAAGTACTTTGCGTTTGGTTTCACACGTCGTTTTAATGATCGCAACTTGGATATTTTCCACAGGAAAATGTCATTCGCCTAAGAAAATAGTAACATAAACATGTGTGTAACAATTCCTGTAAACAAGCTTACTTGAAGGTTATCCAGAGTTTTCCGATCCTTAAATGGGCTCGGCAGTTCCACGTCACAACCAGATGATGTGATAACCTTCGAAAATCGCACATTTGCATATATTTCTGTAACAAGTATAGTCAGCACTTATTGGTAATTTTCATGCAAACGTATACCATTCTCAAGATAAAGGAAAATTCCTTTTCCTACATCAAGTCCTTTGTCTAGCACTATGACTTCTGATCTGTACGTTGATATGGACATCTCATTATAGTTGCATTACAATAACACTTACCCTGCAACAAAGTTATCTTGAGGCTAAACAAATGCATTGATAGAGAAAGTCTCATTCAAAAAAAAATATGTTTGTACCTTGATCTTTTGCACACTGATGTCATCACTCTATTTAATAATTAAAAGTAATTTTTTTGTGCTTAATTCAAAGTAATTATTTGGTTCGTACCTCACAATTCACAGGCTCTTCATCATCACAATCCTAAAAAAAGAATTAATTATTTTGAAAAAGTTTAGCTAATAACATACCTTGACCTTGTGCTCATTACTTCTTTTCTTCTAAAGAAGAAACGTCAATTATAGCTAGACAATGTGTAAGACTTACGGTTTTCTCTTTCTCCTGCTCCTCTGTTCTCGTCTAAGAAGATAATAACAATTAGTAAGCAATTATGGCTAGGGTACAATAAATGCTAATTCAGCTAGCCAAACATTTTTCTAAAATTGTGTATTTTTTTGTGTATGAGAGCATAAGAATACAAAATATTCTGACCTCTTCATAAAAATCCTCAACAGACAATTCATCCTGTAAAAAATCACTAACTATTATGTTAAGATCTAGACTCTATATTATGCTAACTGCGCCAGCAATCATAAGTAAAATCTTACTATTTTTAAAGCTAGTCATGTGTGAAATTATGTATTACTTAATGTAGGTAAGGAGTGCTCTACGTAATATATGGCACGAGACCACAGCCCGAGTGCCATAAATCACGTAGAGCTCTCCTTACCTACAGTAAGTGGTTTAAAGTATATGCCGTGGCTGACTAGATCAAGCTGTAACGCTATAACCAAGTGAATCAGCGTCTGAGCGTGCTATATGGGAATTAAAGCACGTTCAATATGACGCTAATATTGTACGGTGGGCAGAGATCACTAAAATACGTGATTTACAGGAAGAGCGGTGCCTTTGATTCCACCCACTCATTATACTTAAAGTATAATTATCATGCATGTTTGTATGTAAATCAAGTCAACGAATTCTACCTTCTTTTTCTTGTTTCTTTTCCGTTCATGGTTCTTCCCCTTTTTCTTAGTCCCTAAGCCTCCTTTTTCTTTTGTTCCTTTCTCCTTACTTTTTCCTTCAGTTGATTTCTGTACATAATTATACATTTACAATAACAAATTTTACCTCAACTAATTTACCACTTACATGGCGTTTTGCTGCGACTTCAGGACAAGTGGATGCCTCCTATTAAACAACAAAATGTAATAATCTCTGAAAAAGTACACCACAAGTGCACAAGAGTCATGGTATAAACAAAATAATAGAAACAGGATGCCTGCAGAAAGATCAAGAGTCAAGATCTGCATGTCTTGCCTGAATGTGTTGTGAAGGTCGTTTTGCAGGGAGTTTATCGCGCTCTCTCTACATAAAAACTATGTTAAACATTAAGGGAGCAAGAAACCTGTTCACTAGCTTACAGGTAACTGTTGTTGATCACCAACTGTGCTTGGCTTCTGCGGATTGCATATATATATAATTATATCAACTATTGCAGAGTGGTTGAGTTTACCTCCTCTTTGCCAGATCTGTAGTACTTTGCTTGAGATAGAGAGCGAGACAAAATGACCTCAATTTCTACCTCTTTGCCAACAAGTGCAGGGCACCTACTTATGACCTACAATTTCAGCCAGCAATAATACATGTGATACTGCATCATTATTATACTGCTTACTTCCTTGTGTATATGGCAAAGCTCAGCAGGTGATAATTCAGATAGTGTTTTTTTCCCCCAAGCTCTACACTGCTCACCAGCTCTCTTCAGGCATTTCTGGAAACACATAATTATAATTACCATCATGCCCAGTAACCCTCGATAAAACCCTACACGTACGTACTGAGTGACGGTGAGGCGTTATGACGCTGGGATGATGCCAAGCTAGTTGACTGTTATACATTTTATGGTTATATATCAGCTCTAATTATAACATGCATGATCTTAGTACAAAAGTATTACCCGAAATTTTTTCTTCGCTGGAGTAGTTGCTCCCGTGGTTAGATATTCTTCTGCGGTGTAGGCTGAAGATGAAAAATATGCAGTTAAGTATTTCTCGAGGTATTATATAGTGTTTACAGTACTAGTGTGTCACTATACCTTGAGCCTGAGCGGGTGGTAGCGGTTCTTCCTCAGCCATGATCATGGCAGTAGCTATCGATATCTCACCGACACGTGTACGGAATAACGGTAACAGTCTTGACCACACGATGACCTGGTCAATTGAAAACGGCAACCTTGATTCCAGACTTGAAACAGTAGTTTTTCCCATGCGGTTTGTCACCCGCGCGGACAGTCTGCATGCAGCGATCATAATGGCCGACGAATCAAGAATCATGCTGGAGGATCCTTTTCCCCGCAGCGAAATTACAATACCGGCGATTGATATTGACGATCCATTTCATTTTAACTGCAGTCAGAATCCAAGAAAAAGACGATTACCATCTCCAGATCCAGTCGACATCACAGAAGTTAGTATAATTTCAATTCACATGAACATGTACGTGTACAGCAGTATATTTTATTATAATGAATTCTTTTATGCAGCCAGTTATTTTGGAGCCTTTTTCAGTAGATTCTGATTCTGATAATTCCGATTCAAATTCAACCAGTTCTTCTCTATCTATGCCTACCAGCACTGCAGTGTCATCTGATTCTGATTCTGAATCTGATACCGACTTCGACAGCTCCGAAACTTATGATGATTCTAGATGACATCATCATTGACACCACTAATGATGATATTCCAAATTCTGATCCATTATATTCTGGCAGTGAATTAACAGTATCCACGGCTTTAGCTATACTTTTCTCATGGTTTACATCATTTCCAGGAGTAAGCAAGGAAGCACTTGGCCATCTGTTGCTATTACTTCACCACTTTATTCTTCCTAATGGAAATCGTCTACCATCTACATATGCAAGTGCCTACGACCTTATCAAGTCTCTGCTAGTACCAGAAAAAGAATACCATTGTTGCATTAATGATTGTATCATCTTTCGTGATGCATACAAAGATCATGACGAGTGTCCTGAATGTAATGAACCTCGCTATGTTGAAGGTGGGAAAATTCCAAGAAAAAAATTCAAATACCTACCTCTCGGCCCACGCTTACATCGTCTGTTTGGCAGTTCCGACACTTCACAACTACTTCAAAACCACATGACCAGTGACATGACAACGAAAGTCAGTGATCTACATGATACAGATGTATGGAAGAATCGATATTCTGCAGAAGGACCATTTGCTGGTGATTCACGTGGGCTCTCTTTAGCAATCTGTGCTGATGGAACAAATCCCTTCTCGAAGGAAAAAACTAGCTATAGCATGTGGCCAATTCTCATCTCTATTTTAAATCTTCCTTCACACCTTCGTCGACAGCCAGGATATCTCCAATTGGTTGGAATAATTCCTGGACGTAATGAACCAAAAAACACAGACCCTTACATTGAGATATTGGTTGAAGAACTACAGCAGTTGAACGGTGAACAAGTGTATGATTCCTTTCAGAACAACATGTTCTCCTTAAAAGCCGATATATTCCTTCATATAATGGATTATCCAGGTCAAAACAAGTTATTTCATTGCAATGGTGAGCTGTTTTTATTATAAGATCATAAAACAGTTAGCTATAATATAATTGATACAGTACTATTAGGGAGACACGGTAGTGTCTCCCTATGTAGGGTTGAACGAGAAAACAAGATGGCGGCTACATACAATGTATTAGCGTTCAAACGCTGATATTTCGCCTGGTGATGAATTTTATACGTCCAAAGACACTTAAATCTGCTATCTGGCGTTGCCGAATCTTACAGTAGCAAGGAGATTGCTCGAGATTGTTACTAAAGTGACGAACCTGGAAACGGTGAAAATCGAGTTTCGTCATCTTCGTTTTCTTCTTTCTTCTTCTTTCTTTCTTTCTTTCTTCCACTCGCCTAGCACCTTTACGTGAGCAGTGCCGAGACCAAAACACCCACGAACAGTCGTGAAATTCTCCTGGCATGTGCCTTTTGAACTTAGTTTTTAGCGAAACGGCGATATAAATTCCGCGATTTCTCGATCGTGATCCATTGTCAGCTAAGTGTTAGACGCCATTAATAATTATAGTGATTGCGCAATACGCACGTGACCAAGCTGTGGTTAGCGCACGTGACCAAGCACAAGCTTGAGTATCGCCACGCCGTATAGATCAAGGAGAACACATATATTTGTCTGGAGTCTTCGAAGAACGGTAAGCTAGCAAGCGCAGAATCACCATTCTGCCTTGCCAGATAATTATAACCGCCGTAAACAAGTGTGGGCGGGGCTCGTATGCACTGTATTCATGCATGCGTAGGCGAGCTGATAACTACAGCATAACAATTATTTAGCTACAAGTTTAAAATTGTTAATAATAAAGAAAAGCCATCAACAACAGGAAAACCAAACCAATGGTGGAAACAAAGATGGCACAGTAATTACTTGATATTGAACTGTACTTCACTGAAAAAGAAAAAAGTACACAAACAAGAAAATTAAAAAGATTTCTATCGAAATCAAAAGGATGTAGGGTTGTGAAATCTACCACTGGTCAACAATGTAAACTAACAAGGAACAAGCATGGAATGGTAACACGATTGACTTGCTAACAGACCATAGATCCCTACATCAGTGGCTGTACATAAGCTGTCACAAGCTGAATGCACGTCAGGTGTCAGTCAACAGCAACAAGCTAAGCTGAACTAGCTATAGTCAACTACAGCAGCCACTGATGTAGGGATCTATGGTCTGTTAGCAAGTCAATCGTGTTACCATTCCATGCTTGTTCCTTGTTAGTTTACATTGTTGACCAGTGGTAGATTTCACAACCCTACATCCTTTTGATTTCGATAGAAATCTTTTTAATTTTCTTGTACTATTATTATATGCATGCTATTTTAAATTTTATATGACAAATGACTTAAATCTAATTGTATTAGGTGCAGGATCATATGCTGGGTGCTGTTACTGCACAGTCAAGGGAGAGTATTGTTCAAATCTTTCCAAAATGGTATATTTAAACCACCGGAGCTTTCTACCATCAAACGATCCTTTGCGGCGACAGACCGTACACTTCCCAAGGAAAAAAAAGCGACTACAAATTCTACAGATTAAAAATCAGGCGTACATCGACAAATCCAATGAGAAATATGACTCTGCGAAATCAGATTGTGAAAAAAAGAGAATTTCTAGAGCAACTGGGTGCAAGGGTTCATATGCTTTACGAAAACTACCAAACCATGACAGATATCTTAACACACCAGTAGAGCCTATGCATTTGATTAAGAATATTGTGGAGCATATAGTGCGACTCCTCTCAGGATTAGAAGACTCAGCAAAGGTCTGTAACGAGGAGCAGAAGCGAGGTAGATTTCAGGAAAGTTGGCTAAAGAAAGGAAAATCAGCATTGCCTGCAGCACCATTTAGGTTGTGTCCATCAGAGGTAGCTGTTGCTTCAACAAGAGCTAGTAGTGTGCAAGTTCCTGTCACATTTGAATGGAAGCCAAGGCCATTGTTTGCCCATGTGAAGAACTACAAAAAAATGACATCTCACCAGTGGAAGCAGCTTATTTCTACTAGTATACTCAAGTATACTTTAAGAGGTTTACTGGGAAAGAGACAACGAGAAAGCCTTTTCTTCTTCCTTGATGTGCTGGCAGCACTGTGTGCAGAAATTGTTGATTTATCCGTTATTGATTTGCTGGAGTATAATGTTCACAAAAGTCTTTCACTTCTCGAGCGAGATTTTCCTGTGTCATTACACGTGTCAGTTTTTCATCTCCTACATCATCTTCCCATGTACATTCGCCGATTTGGGCCAGTCTATTCACACTGGATGTATCCATACGAGCGGTTCAATTCTTGGATAATCCGTCGAGTTCTAAATCGGCGTTATCCTGAGGCAACTGTAATCGAGACATACAGATTGCATAACTGGGCTCACCATCTAGCAATATCAGGCCAACTTCCCAAAACTGCTGTACTTCATTCTGATGAAATTGAAAAACCACAGAAAATGTCGCCATTTGTACTCACTGACATGCAGTTGACCAAATTGAAGGAGTGCTATAAGATAATGATACCAGCTTACAATGATCTATGTGATCAATATGATGAAGAGAGAAGAAAGGCGCGAGTGCAACATCAACTTCGACGCTTTCCTGCATCCATGAGCGATTGGATACCAGCCTCTGGACAACTGACTGTTACAGAACAAGAAATGAGGGTTGTTTCCTCGGATGCAATGCGTCTGAATCGATTTGTGACGCATGATGTATTTCGGCGGGAAGTTGTATTCACAAGCATATTATCTGATACAGTAACAGCTACGTCGTTGTATGTTTACACCAAACACACTGATAACACCTTTTCATTTGGACGCATCCAGTTAATTTTTTCTCACACTTTTATGGGCAGCACTGCAGAGCTTGCATTTGTGTCATGGTTTGCATCACCTGAAAAAGATGAGGACTCAGGCATTTTGTTCACTGCTCCAGATTATATTAACAATTCAGTTGTACCTATGTCTTCATTGTATGGCCCAATTGTTACTGCACATGATTGTAACCAACTCTGGATTTTATCTGTTATTCACTAAGTTTCATGTTATAAAAAAAATTAACTACTACCAGGATAATTGCATTGTTAAAGTGATGTCCAAAGCAATGGCTGTCTCATGAAAAAGTGATATGCAGATGAAATACTTTTCAGATAAAATTTAGTGAAAAAAATCACATACTATTCAGATAGCACAGTTAGTGCAGAATGTAGTTCAAATAAAATTCAGATACAGACACTTTTCGTACGAAACATTGGCTAAATTCAAATATAATTCAGATATAATTTAGATAAAATTAGATAAAATAAAGTAAAAACAATTTTCAGATATGAAATTCAGATACAATTCATGAACATAAAAAATGTTGTATCATTTTCAAATATTTTTCAGATAGTTTTCCAATCTCCTGAAAAGGAAAGTGCAAAATTTTCAGATAATTTTCAATCAGTCAGATAAAATTCAGATAAAATTTATATAAAATTTGGATAATATAAAATTTGGATAAAACGCTGCAGTAGTGTGGTTGCTGTGTTGAAGACGAGCTAGTTTGCAGCGATAATGCACGTCATGTTGGCGTGTGTGGCGAGTGTGGTAGCTATGGTATGGTGGATGAGCAGAGGAAGAGATAACAGACTCGTCCATCCACAGCAAGTGAGAGAAAACCACCAAACCACTGTTTCCTGTTAGCTGTCTCTTCCTCTCTGCAGCGTGAGGCAGTGAGAACAGCTCATGCTCGTCTACAAGTGGATCACACTAATCCCTCTAGTGGAGAGGGCAATATGCTGAGCTACCTCAGTGTCCAATATGTCTAGCTCCATTGACATATCCTGTAGCTACTAACTGTGGCCACACATTCTGTGGAGAGTGTATCCTAGCATACTGGAGGAGTGGCCGATGGCCCAGAGCATGTCGCTGTGCTGTCTGCAGAAGAGAGGTCTATTCATGTGACATGATATGTGTATAAATCACATAAACTGCATCATGCTACTGACACCATTGCATCACACGATTCAGAAACCTATTCATTGTTTTTGTGAGTTTCCCGGTAATGTACTGGATTTAGGTTCTTTTTAAGTTTAGGTTTAGGGTTTGGGTTTACTGGGAATTGTTAAAAACCTTGCCACTAGCTTTACTGGATTGAGGCTTCAACTCCTGAAATAAGGTCACCTCTCTAACCAGGACACTGGGTCGTAATGGTGTCCGATTAGAGGAGTTCCACTGTAGATCTTTGGACTATAGTACTGCCATCACAAATGTCTGAAAATAAATTTATTATTATCTAAAAGACAACAGGACAACCAAAATTGAACTTGTTTATGACGAAAGAAGCTACATTAACCCTTTAAGCCCCAATGACGCCATTTGGCGTCATACATACTTCAGACAGCATAACTTTATGAAAAAGTGCTAAAAAATATCACAAAATTAAGCCAAATTGAAGAATACAAATAACCGCAAAAATTGACCGGTTTTCGGCGCGCTGCCTGCGCTAAACATATTGGTGCCGGCATTTCTATGGCTTCAGTGCAAATTTCACAACATTATTTTAGGAAAAACAAAATGGCAGCCAAGAAAATTTGGAGATTTTATGGCTTCGGGTGCTCGGAAAACACATTTTTGGGCATTCTCTATGATCTGGGCTACATTTTACACTCACCAATACCACTGCTAATTATATGTACTTTTCAGTAGCCAGCCCCAAAGTACTAACTTTGAGAAAAATTTGACGAGGTCGCTGCACTTTATCGGCTTCACTTTCGAAGTGGGAGGGGCATATCGACCGACTTGAGTGTGGGCAATTACGGCTACTCACTGGGGTAAAAGGACGCAAATTTGAGACCAGTAGCACAAAGAAACACGAGATATTCACGATACAAGTGGTCAGCATTTACGAGGTTAAAATTTCTGCAAGATAATTTAGTAATTAAAGGGTTAAGCACCTTGAAATCCTTCACCCTCTATTTCTTACAGAAACTGTCTCAAAATGATATTTAGAACACTTATAGTTATTTTCAACACTTTTGGAGCATTTACGTATAGCCTGATTTTCAAATTTTGATAAAAACTCATTAATTTGTTACCTAAAATGCAAGTTATGATGTGTCACTCCTCATAATGCAGGTGACTCTACTGATACATGTATCTGATACACGATATGACTCACTAGATCAGTATTCTGATGTTAGAAGAAATATCAATGACTACAATCAACGCATGTCAGGAGAACTGAGACCAGTAAGAGATACCTTCGCTGATCACAAAGCATTCACTCCTCTCTCCATAGGCCTCCTAGCTCTCTCCCTCCCTTGTTCCCTCTCCCTCCATCCATCCCTTCCTCCCTTTCTCTCCCTCCATCCCTCCCTCTCTCTCTCTCCCTCCATCTCCTTCCTTCCTTCCTTCCTCTCTCTCTCTCTCTCTCTCTCTCTCTCTCTCTCTCTCTCTCTCTCTCTCTCTCTCTCTCTCTCTCTCTCTCTCTCTCTCTCTCTCTCTCTCTCTCTCTCTCTCTCTCTCTCTCTCTCTCTCTCTCTCTCTCTCTCTCTCTCTCTCTCTCTCTCATCAGAGGTTACATTTAGCAATGTCTATCATCTCTCACTACAGCTGCTCAGCTATCTGTATGATGTCCCTACTCTGCTGTCTCATATGTGGCGGGACATGTTCACTCCTAGTGGTCTATACTGGATGCAGCGCCTTCATTTCTTCATGGTCATATTCTTCATTCTCTTCTACTTTATCATACCCATTGACATCCTCCCTGAGTCTGCTCTGGGTATATTGGGTCTACTGGATGACCTGCTCTTGCTGGTGATGGCAGTAGTATATGTGACTATAGTGTATCAAGCTTTTGTAACTGGCAGGATTGATCGAATGACAGAATACTTAGCTGTAACCTATCATGATCATTCATTGCAAGTGTTATAGTGCTTGCGTACTTTTTAATATCAGTATCTGATCATTATTCTCTATCATATCAATAGTACAACAATAAATTAAAATAAAATTACTGGTATCTGTTCTAAAGGAGAAATCCTCACTCTAGTGTGTAGGGATGAGGCTATTATGCTCAAAAATTTACCCATTATTCTATGCCGCACTGCTCAAAATTTTCACCGATTATGCTCACAATTATGCTACGTATTTAAGCCTCACGTGATCATTGAAACAAACGATTGAACGATTGATAGGCAGTCTAAGGCAGCTCACAGCTGCTAGCTTACTGTCGACAAGATGACAACGCATTTTCGAATGCAATATGTGCTTGCTTGTTCTTGTGTTGCTGTTGAACTCGAACGCGCATTCAAATATGGTGGGTGTAACGACCACACCTACCAATTATATTACATTTTTTACCGATTATGCTTCGAATAATGCTCGGAAAAAAATTACCTATTATGCCGGAAGCAGTGCCCGCATATTAGCCGCATCCCTACTAGTGTGCATGTGACTAGATGCTGAGAGCTGTCTGCACACTAAGATTTTCAGAATGGATCGGGTCTGGCTCGAACCGTCAAGCTAGCAAGCAAGCACAATGTATAGCCAGAGAGGTTACATGGTTGCAGTAAAATAGGACAATACAGTCATGCTACATCTTGCAACTGGTATTGTACATGAAGACCACAAGTTGCATGCTCATGTAGTACATGAATCCGTGTTTCACTCGAAGTTTTTAATTCGGAGTTGTATGTAGCGCTTGCTCCCAATGTCTGGGACTTCATGAAGAGCTAGTGAGCAGCCTGCTTTCCGCGTCTCTCACCTCTTTGTTTCTATATGCAGCTAACGGTGAGTTCATACATGGTGAAGCTACGGTTGTTTGCATCCCACTGTCTCTTCTTTCCTTAACTTCATAGACTTTCACGAGGTGGACGTCAGCCATGCATGGGTTGTTTCACAAAGGCCTTGGTGTTGTTGATGATATTATTATGCCACTGCTATCAAGGAAAATATAATATTATTCAAAAGGTATAGACCTTCAACAGGATATATTGCTCACTACCTGACATGCCTGCTAGCTGTACAACTGACTTGCTAGTATAAGTTTAAATATCTCTCTCTTTCCTTCCCTCTTTCCAGATTCTTTATCATTTGAAGAGTTTCTTCAACTACATAGAAAAATGTATTTTTCTTCAATTTTGCATCTGGCATGCTATTTTTGCTGACACATCAGTACCAGTCCTGCAACGTATTCTCTTATACCTCAGCATTGTCATCCCAATTGCTTACTATATTGAACCAATTGACTTCATTCCTGAGAAGACTTTGGGCTTGGCGGGTGTTATAGATGACATGCTCTTAATAACAGTCTGGCTGACATACCTGACAGTCTACTATCATTACTATGTCTCAGTGAAATAACTGCATTTATTATTGTTTATTTCATTGCATGTCTGCCTGGTACATTATTCAACATTATGTGTATTGTATAACTTGTTTATTAATTTACTCATCATTACACATGCAACTGTAGAAATTTACTGCAATTTGTAATTGCAGCGTGGCATGAATTTGTCACAATTACACTGAGTATTTGCAGACTAACTGCTATTGCACTAAGCAGTGCTGCACATTGTGTACATGTCTGTATTAGCTACTAGGTACTATGTAGCTACTGCAAGAGGAACTATCACTCATTGGATCATAAATTATTAGTCAGTGGGCGGGGCTGGTTATTGGTCTCCATTTTTTTAATTGACCAATTTGGCGTGGGCTTAGCCGGATACTGAGCGACTGCGCTCAGTTGCGACTGAGTCAGCAGTTAGGCTATTTGGAACAAAGATTCAGAATCATGATCAGATCATATGCTCAGCTGTGATTGTCATGGCGAGAAACTGGATAGAGCAGCTCAGCCCGGTCAGTGAGTCAGGACTGCATCATGTGATAGAGTATTGATCGATAGAAGTATGAGACAGTATCGGGGTCATGCTAGTCAGGCGTGGCCTGCCTAATCGCATACTGTATATAGTCAGGGGACACTAGTATACACGACTTGTGCCCGTCGCAGCTATAGCTGCGACCCAATCAGATTGCAGTATCAGTTATGAATCTAATTTAAAACGTAATAATTACGTAACACTACAGCACGTGATAATGTGATAACTAGCACGTGTACGCCCACGCATGTTAATACTACGTTAACCACTTCCTAAAATAATTGTAACCGCTACATTCCAGCGCGACGACTCAGGTATACTAGTGTCCCTAGTCTGGCTGCTGCCCCTCCCCGCCTATTGAGTGGGTGGTGGACGGCGTGTAGGGTATAGCAAACATTGCCATTCATAGTTTCCCAACCGACCAATCAGATTCTACTGCTCAAGATCTTGAGCAGTAATATTCATGGAACGTGGGCTGGGTTTGATCGTGAATAATATAACAGGCTATGACAGAACAGCTACGGTGGCTAACAGTCGTGCTGTTGACGATGCTATCGAAATAGTCTACCGTGATTCAAGCATAGATGGCTTAAACCAGCGCAGTGTGAGGCAATTCGTGCGGTACAATGGCATTGAGGAATCCCCGCTTATCATTGCAATAATTAATTATATACACGATTAATATTCATTATAAAATCGATGAATGGTAATGTTTGCTAGACCCTACCCGCCGTCCACCACCCACTCAATAGGCGGGGAGGGGCAGCGGCCAGACTATAGTGTCCCCTGACTATATACAGTATGCGATTAGGCAGGCCACGCCTGACTAGGGTCATGCCTCGCCTGACTAGTCTATATTATTTAAGTAAAACAGCGGATATCACTATTCTGAATCTATTTGGTTGCCTCTATTGTGACTAGGAAAGCTTTTCAAGGTCAACTTCCTGACTTGTGGGCGTGGTCATGTTTAGTCACCTTTCCTGGTAGTAGTGATCTGTGATTACTGTGTAGTCATGCACACAGTACTGTGGAATCACTCAGTATTACAGGGGAACTGTGGTACATACACTGCTAATGAGCTTTGTGGTTTTGTGGAGAGGGGTGTGTGAGATCATGTTGGTATGATCACCTGTCAGTGGTGCTATGCTCTAACTACTCACACAGGATGGGAAGCTGCACTATGCTTGTCGTGGTGGTAGACTGGATGATGCTCGCTCCGCAATCCAGAGGGGAGCAGACCCAAATTGGAAGAATCCTAATCTGGTTAGTCTCCATCAGCTAGTCCATTGTGAGTGTGTGTGAACATGTAGTGGTGTAGTGTACCACTAGCTGGTAATGTTGTGTAGTCCAGAATGTCACAGTACGAGAGCATGGTACACACTGCTTTGTGCCACATTTCCTGGAATACCAAGAGTCATATTAGCATGCATACAGTACAGTACATGGAAAGGTACTGGTAGCAGCTACTGAGAGCATGTTAATCCCACTGGGAGGAGGACACTTCATGATCCACTGCTGTCCATCCACAGCACAACATCATGTAGTGTCAGCTCATACAATGCATAATGAACAAACACAGTGCATGTGCTAGCAGAGTGTATACTCTATCCTCGAGCCTGCTTGTGAGGATATGCTTGATGGTGAATAATGGTTGAGATATTAGTGTATTGATCCACTCTTCTCATGTGCAGTATGGATGGACTGCTCTGATTAGAGCTTCTTTTAATGGTCACACAGCTACTGTTCAGTACCTGGTTAAGGAGACATCAGCTCAAGTTAATGCCTGCACAGCTTATGTGAGTCATAGTAATAATGATGTGTTTTAAGCAGAAACAGCCATTTTGTTCCTATACAGTTGCATTATAAATGTATCAAGACTTCATAACTGTTGCATGTACATGTATCCATGATCAGTCAGTAGTAATTACATGATGACTATATACTGTACTAGCTGTAGGATACTAGGACGACTAATCTAGTACCTTGCCCCCCAGAATGAGTGCCTAATTTCAAATTTATACACTTATGCAGAATTTTCCCAACATTCCAGTATAACCAGATATTCCTGCTTACAATGATTTGTGATACAACTGCGTCACTTTGTCTAGCTACTTTGGCTGTTTTATGATGCACTTTGCTATTCTTTCTAGTATTGAAAGAGCCACTTCGGCACCTTACCCTTGAAGAAGCACATGTTTCATGGCAGAATGTTTTTGTACTTCTCCTTTTGTACGTATGCATAATACATTTAGTGTACATGCGTTTCTTCATGATACTAGATTTTAGAGTGGTATGCTATTGAACTTGTTCAGACTATAGTAAAAATATACATAAGATTCACAACTGAATCAGATTATTGAGAGCCTGTTCGGATTAGTGAGGGTCAATTATAATTCTAAAAGCTCTCAAGTTTTCCAGCAATGTCGGAAAGTATACAGACATGCTTGCTTTATGATTGAATTGGGTTGTCATCGTTAATCTATGGTTACCAAGGTGTTACGTGATATACTAGGCTGGTTAATATGCTACACGAGCTAGGGGACACAGTACTGATGACAAGCATGATTAACTGCTGACAGATTATCATGTATCTATAACTGAAGTACCATGGGTTGCCTGCTCAAGGTAGTAGAGCTCCTGGTATGATGTCATCTGACTCTCCATGTAGGGTCAGAAGACGGCATAGATTGTATCTTTGAAGACAGCAGTATGTTTATTCTGGCAATGTCATTTGTTGCTACAGTGCACTGCTATGATGATGGATAATACTCCACTGCATGTGCTGTGCCTTTGATCTTTCGGTCATTATGAGCATTGTGAATAGGTTTATTTTATAGCTAGCTGGGGAAGGTTTTTGAATGACATGTTTTGGTGAATTTAATATTTTGCACTCAGCACGTATTTCACGTTATGACAGTGAAACAAAGTAAAATTCAGTAAAATTAATTTTTCTTTACTAAAATTATAGCTATACAGTATGTGATTGTTATTGTTATCTACATGTACTCCTCCTACATGTACTCCTCCTATCCTCTTATAGTACTCACGGACTGCCTGTCACTATGCTGCTCGGAACAGGCGCCTTGAGATAGTGAAGCTACTTGTAGCCCATAGAGCCAACATACACCTGAGAGATGTGGTGAGTGTTATATAGTGGGTGGATTTAATTATTTGCAAATTGAGCAATTGATTTTTATGAGCAATTAAATCACACAAGCTAGCTAGCTATAGTGGTAGTCAGTGGTCACCAGCATTAACAATGAAACTTCATTCATTTCATGTGCTAGTGATTATTATTGATGTCATGTTGTCTACATGTACTCCTCCTACTAGTGTTTTAAAAATAATGGGGTTTAATTTTGGTTTATAATTATAGGTTTTATGCCCTTGGTGGGCGGAACCATGGGGCATACTGTTCGTTTATGTGTGTGTTTTTGTGAACATGGACCTCCTATTGTGTTGGCTGAGTACATATCAGTGAGTATTCTCTGTGGTATCTATGGGCGCAGCGTTTCAGTCGTGGTTAACACTTGAGTTGATAACTAATAGCTCAACAAGAATAGATTATAGCAGAACACAACATCAGCAGCAATAAGAAAGTAAAGCAACACGAGACTAGCATGAACTCAACAGAAACACACACTCCTTAAATACAGAACTGAAACATGTGCAACTAGAATGTTCCACATACAATTCAATACCACAGTCTGAACCACTAGACTAACTAAACCACTAAACATACTATCAAACCACTGAGCTGATTGATTGCAAGATAGTATATTCAAACATATTGTATGTGACTATTGCCAGTGAATTTTGCTTCCCCAGTACAAGACCAGGTACCCATTTTACAGATTGGTGGGCTGGAGGTACTTTGATGCCCTTTCCCTTCCTGCCCTAGTGGGAAGGGAAAGAGGCATCACATGTGGGCACATGTTCACGCCTCCTGTTGTGATCACAGCAGGATGCTCCTGCAAGATGCCTGCCCCTTCAGGAGATACCATCATGCTAGCACCGCCCTAGAACCTATTGCACAGGAATCCTGGCACGTATGTTTCCATCCTTACTGCTGGGTCCGCATCACCACCTGCACATTCATGGTGTGGAGCTCCTCTTGAGGAGGGTGGCGGGTAAACTGAAGGCTTGAGTATAGCTTGCACAACTCCATAGGCAGCAGTGAAACTAGCGAGCGAAGTCTCTTTGAGTTCGGCTAGCTGCTCAACAGGTGAGCTGGTGGGAGCAGAGCTGTTACAGTCATGCCCAGCTACACATGAGCATTATTATACCTCGGTGGGCGGAGCCACAGGGGATACAGTAGTCGTGTTGTGTATGTATGTATGTATCTGTGTATCTGTCTGTCTGTCTGTCGGCAGGATTTCTCGTTGCTCGCTGAAAAGTAAGCGCTGAAATGTTCAACACAAGCTAAAGTCGATATTTGCTTGAAAATGAATTGTAAGGATTTTGGTTATAAAGCTCTGTTCGTGAGTTACAGCGTCACCTGGTTCGGTTTTGTAGCCCGTGCTGAAAGTTAAGTTCTAAAACTAACAATGCAAGTTGAACACGGTATTATCTCGCTTTCGATAATGTGAAAACTTTATACAAAGCTTAGTTCGTGAGTTATGGCGCAATTTGCTCACTCGCGATTGATCATGCCGGCTGTTGCTGGCCGGCGATCTGGAGTTCTTCAAAGGCAAAGCTATCTACAGTTGACTACCTAGAAGCTGATAGGTTAGACAGGATAGCAGCGCAGGTCCAGAGAAATTGTGTAAGCAAGCTATGCTGGAAGCTATCTCGCTCGTGTTCAGTATGCACGGGCTGTATTACTGAACATTGTGTAGGCACGCCCAGTTGAATTAGTGGTCAACACCGATTGGCTTCTGATTGCATAACTATTATACTGCATTGTGATTGCCGTACAGAAAGTTAAAGTAAATTAAAAAGATTTCTATCAAATTCAAAAGGATGTAGTGATGAAGAAATCTACCACTCGTTCACAATGTAAACTAACAAGGAACAAGCATGGAATGGTAACACGATTGACTTGCTAACAGACCATAGATCCCTACATCAGTGGCTGCTGTGGCCTGACTATAGCTAGTTCAGCTAGTTACTGTTGACTGACACCTTGAATTGAATTCAGCTTGTGACAAAATATTGATCTTATGTACAGCCGCTGATGTAGGGATTTAGCAAGTCAATCGTGTTACCATTCCATGCTTGTTCCTTGTTAGTTTACATTGTGAACCAGTGGTAGATTTCTTCATCACTACATCCTTTTGATTTCGATAGAAATCTTTTTAATTTACTTGTTTGTGTCCTTTTTTTCTTTTTCAGTGAAGTGCAGTTCAATATCATGCATGTACTGAGAAGTCTTTGTTTCCACCATTAGCTTATTCCTGTTGTTGATGGCTTTTCTTAAACTTGTAGCTAAAATTGTTATGCTGCACATATCAGCTCTGCCTAGTCGCCTACGCATGCATGCAGTGCATACGAGCCCCGCCCACACTTGTTTGTAGACCTATAATAAGGCTGGCAAGCGCAGAATGGCTATCCTACACGAGCTTACCGTTCTTCGAAGACTCCAGACAAATGCCGGGTATGTGCTCTCCGTGATATTAATCCATATGGCGCGACGATACTCTAGCTGCTTTGGTCACGTGCGCTAGCCGCTGCTTGGCCACGTGCGTATTGCGCAATCACGACAATGGCGTCTAACACTAAGCTGACAATGGATCACGATCGAAAAATCGCAGAATTTTTATCGCCGTTACGCTAAAAACAAAGTTCAAAAGGCACATGCCAGGAGAATTTCACGACTGTTCGTGTTTTTTTTTGGTCTCGGCACTGCTCGCGTAAAGGCGCTAGGCGAGTGGAAGAAAGGGTTGTTACTAAAAGCCGGGACGGGACTGGATACAGGCAGGACGTCCCATCCCACATACTAAAATGCGGGACGAACCACTGTGTGTGCCAGCAATTTACATCAAAACACCTACTCATCAACATTTTTGAATAGCTTTTAGATTGTAAATATCTGTAAACTATAATACAGCATGTTTACTTATAGGAAATCATTATTATTTTTGAGAAAATTGAATAATGAGAATCTACAAAGTCTTCCACTTGTTCAGTGGCCACATTCCAGTGATTTTATCCAATAAATTAAACAGTAATAGCAATTCATGATCATGAAATATATATTTTTGTTAATGTTATTGTTGTTAATTGTTGTTAATATGAAGGGTACTAGGTTCAATGCTGGTCAAATATATGTAGCACTGAGTAGAGTGAAGTCATTGAGTGGTTTACACATAAACTTTAATGCTAAAGCCATTAATTAAGAAGAGTGACTTGGTTGATGATGAGATGACTATAGATTACGTGATAACTTGTTACAGACTATACCACCATTACAGTGTCTACCATGTGCTAGCCATGTTACTATTGCATTGCTGAATGTTAGATCAATTGTTGCTAAGCTACCAGACAAAAGATACTGAACTAATGAGTGCTAAAGTGTTGTGTTTCTGTGAGACCTGGTTATCCCCAGCACAGCCATCACCTGTTGTTAGTACTGAACATGATGTTGTGTTGAGATGTGATAGATCAATGAATGATCAAAGTCTTCAGATGCTGATAGCTTTAATGACTTAGCAAAACGTGAAGCCTCAGTGAGGAATTACCATATACTGATAATAAAACATAATACACAGTATAATGCAGTCCACAGACATAATAGTCACTGTCCCAGCCAGAAAAGTTTGGGCTCTGTGCAAATAAGATTGTACTGAATGTGCACTGCGCTAGTGCGTCCCGTATTTTAGTATGCGGGACGGGACGTCCCGCCTGTGTCCCGTCCCGGCTTTTAGTAACAACCGAAGAAAGAAAGAAAGAAAACGAAGATGACGAAACTCGATTTTCACTGTTTCCAGGTTCATCACTTTAGTAACAATTTCGAGCAATCTCCTTGCTACTGTAAGATGGGGCAACGCCAGAGAGCAGATCTAAGTGTCTTTGGACGTATAAAATGCATCACCAGGCGAAATATCAGCGTTTGAACGCTAATACATTGTATGTAGCCGCCATCTTGTTTTCTCGTTTATCCCTACATAGGGAGTCACTACCGTGCCTCCCTAATAATAGCTGCAGTTTACTGTGTGTGTGATTTTTAATGATAATAATAAAAATTATTATGTTTATTGTTATGACTTGCTATACATGCTCAAATTTTAACATCCACCGAGGCATAACCCGCACCAATGGTGCATTTTTCCAAACTGCAAGCTTCTCAGTTTTCCTTGATCGCACTGAATCGTCGAGTGGGGAGAGATTTGCTCCTGGATCGCATCTAATAGTCGAGTGGAGAGATTTGCTCCTGGATCGCATCTAATAGTCGAGTGGAGAGATTTGCTCCTGGATCGCATCTAATAGTCGAGTGGAGAGATTTGCTCCTGGATCGCATCTAATACTGAGTCGAGTGGAGAGATTTGCTCCTGGATCGCATCTAATACTGAGTCGAGTGGAGAGATTTCAGTGCTCCTGGATTGCATGAGTCTAATCTTGCCGGCGAGTGGAGTACAGATTTGCTCAGTCCTCAGTAGCTGGATCGCCACCGACACAATCGCCGAGGGGAGAGATTTGCTCAAGAACCTGCCGCATTACCCAGTGACCACATGATGGCTAAGAGACAAATCAAAGAACTGGACGACCTCAATTCACTAGAAGAGCCGACTTCTAAAGTTCAAGTACACGGTGTCATAACAGTAGTATCACCTTTAAAACAGGGTCGTAAGTCATTGCCAGAAATGGATGTAGTACATTTTTATGCCTCGGTGGGTGGGCGGAGCCACGGGGCATACGATAGTCTGTTTGTGTTTGTATGTATGTATGTATCTGTCTGTCTGTCGGCAGGATTTCTCGTTGCTCGCTGAAAACTAAGCGCTGAAACGTGCAACACAAGCTAAAGTCGATATTTGCTTGAAAATGAATTGTAAGGATTTTGGTTATAAAGCTCTGTTCGCGAGTTATAGCGTGATTGCTTACCTCGCGATCGCCGGCTGGCGATCTAGTTGTTGATGTAAAAGCAAAATTGTCTATTGCTGGCTGCCTTACAGCTAGTGAGTTCGCCTTTACTTCAGAACAGCACGGCAGACTTGTATATGAAGCTGTGTTCTCGAGTTATGGCGTAGCTTTGCTTACCTCGCGATCGATGGCCTTTGCTGGCGATCTAGAGTTCTCCGTAGACAAAACTATCCACAGTTGACTGCCTAGAAGCAGATAGGTTACATCGTATGTCTAAAGAAATTGGGTAAGCAAGCTCTGGACGCTATCTCGCCGCTCGTTGTACGTGCTGTGCCCTGAACATTATAGACACGCCCAGTTGAATTAGTGGTCAGCACTATAGTACTGATTGGCTTCTGATTGCATAACTATTTTACTGCATTGTGATTGCTGTGCAGAAATTAAGGTACAACAGCTACAGTTTAACTTTACCGTGTATGTTTTTATAAGTTGTCAGCCACTAACATAGTGTTCAACTAGCAACAACAGACTTTCATTACTGCTTGCAATTGTGTATTTCAGTTCAGCGTATTTAGTCAGACAGGCATGTATGCATAACATTCCACCGAGGCATAAGCGCCTTCAGTGCCTAGTTTTGTTTGGCTTCAATACAACTTTTCTTGTACAGCTGCTGGATAGCTACCACTAGCCCACTACCTGTGCTTCCATAGCTCTATTGCTATGATCTGCTGCTTGTCTGCATGTTCCATGGATCTGCTTGCCACTTCTACTGCAGCTTGCATACTTCCATGGTACTGCTTTGATGCTTCCATGGATCTACTGCATGCATACGTGCCCATAATGCATCTGCTAATTGCATGCTAGCATACATGCTACTCCACCGAGGCATCTGCACCTTTGGTGCTTTTAAATTATTGTTAAAGTAACACTTTTAGTGTCTGTGAGTGTCTAGTTATTGTTTAATAAGAAAAGTCAGCACATTAATTAGTTTTAGCAAGGACGTATTGTTTTGTTTTAGTTATTGTGAATTATTGTTATTGTTAATAACGTGCTATTAGTATTAGTGAGCCGTGTTGCTTTTAACAGAATTTCCTTCCTAGCTGAGATAAGGTCTTGAAACATGTTGTATTACAGCAATCACATGAGAAAAGATGCTATCAGTCTTGTCTCACATGATTGGTGTTCGCCTCTTTAAACAACAATTAATTTTGTTCTTCAAATTTACTTTTAGATATTAATTGTAAGAGTTCTGTCTGATAATATTAGTTATGTATTAGTTATATTAGTTATGTATTAGTTACACCATGCCTACCAGTGGTGTATCACGAATACACGAAGCAATTCCCATGGTACAAAGTTTGTTATTGTTAACAATAATGATATGACCTCTACAAAAATTGGTTTAGTTATAATTTTTGTTAATAATTACGATGCTACCTCTTACATGTATCCTCTAATAGGGCTCACGGACTGCCTGTCACTATGCTGCTGCGAATGGTTACCTGGAGATAGTGAAGCTACTAGTAGCCAGCATACAGCTGAGGGATGAGGTGAGTGTCACTGAGAGTATTTCTATGCACTGTACACTGTAGAGCAGGCAGAGCAGGTGATGTTTGTGAGGCTACACAAACTGAGTGTTTGGTGTTTTCACTGTTAGATATTACGTGATGAGTTTGGTATACAATGAATTAACATAGTTTCCAAAACCACAAAATAAAACTTAGAATTACTCACTACAAGATAGTCATCAACGAATTATCATTGCCATGATGGCAGCTATGTACTATGTCTTCATTTGTGTGCTATTATTAATACCTCATTAATTACCTGCAGAATGGGAAGACACCACTAGAGCTAGCAAAGAATGAAGGTCATCAGTCTGTTGTTGACTACCTAGTAACACTTGGTGAGTGTACAGATGAATGTACTGTCATTAGGGCATTTCTAATAATCATACATGTAGAATATGTAACAGAGAAACACATACATGCAGTCAATTAGATCATACCCAGTGTAGGTCTCAGTCTGAGTTAGACAGTCTATGATTAGCAATTATCTCATACTGTGTGTGTACACAACAGATATTACAAGTAGATTCATGGTTTGCAGATTTGAATTAAGGCTTTGTTTCAAGCGATTTGCTAATAGACAGTACAGGCGTATGGAAGAAGAGGGCATGCAACTCTCAATCACACCCGTAGGATATTGAAATACTTACAGTGCTTTTAGTCTAGAGGAGCCACTTTTTATTCCCAGAGTTGTGTGTGTAGTTAGTCCACACAACTTTCTACATAGCCCTTTCTATTGCATTAATGCAGATTGCAACTGTAAGCATGAAAAAATGCAGGACACACGATGCTCTACAGCTCTCTCCCATTGAAGCTAATACAATAGCGCCATGTTTGTGACATCACTATAATTTGTATAACGTCACGACGAACCACACCTACGACACAGCAGCCACAGTCTAGCGCCACAACGAGGCTTGGCGGTTACTATTCCTCGAGCTTAGCTAATATCTATGCTGTAGAAGCACGCTTAAGAACGGGCAAGCGCAAAACACAGCTTTTGATCGGCGCCATTCTTGCCGCTCGACAGTGAGCGGCGCAGCGCACGCAGAAGCACGTAATCAATAAACGCTCATATTGGATGAATATCATTATAACACGGAAGTCACAGCTAAAGTTAGTGTTCTCGCTGACCGCGTTTGCGCATGGATGAACGTATCGCGCTAGTTTAAAAACTAGTGAAAACTACAAGTATCTGGCTATCCAGAGATCAAGTGGTTTTTCTTAACTCGCAAAGATGTCCAAATTTCAGTCTTAACACTTTCATCACCAAAAATCGCCAATTTCTGGTACATTTAGGGCTCATAATTCACTATGCTTGGAAGTTAAGCTCTCTAACTTGCTGAGATTAAAACTGAATAGTCATTCAAGCAGACTGCAAAGGGAATTTTCTTAACTCAGTTCCATACTATTTTCCTGCTCTTAACACATTTTTTCATAATTGCAAACCAATGCCTGGTACACAAGCAGCAACAACTTTACTGTCAACTAGCATAATCAGTCCAGATTTTCTACACACACTACGGAATGATGTGTGAACACTCATAGCAAATTTCAGTCCAATAGCAACTATAGTTACTTTTTCTGAACACAAAACATACTTGTTAACCACAAAACACAAAAGTGGCTCCTCTAGATTAAAAGCACTGTATTGTTGCTAAAAATATACTATAACTGAGTTCCGTATACCTCAAGGCATGCGATTGCTATCAATAGCAGCTTGCCTTCGTCTACAGGTGTGCAATGATTGCTGATTGCTAGACAGCGCAACAAGTGCCAAGCACATTGCGCAATCTGCTCATATTCTGCTCATGCTGTCGTTTTATGACATCTTAAAGTCCAAGATGTCAAATTCTCATATGCACCGAAAACCGAAGTATATAACCGATTTAAATTATGATTTCGACTTACTTGGAAGCAAAATAGCACTGTTTTACTACTAAGCCTCCTGATCGAATCATTTCTAAAGACACCAATAGCGCAATAAACAGCATTTAGATTATTGGCTAGTGCTTGGTGATGGCTATGTTTTAATGTCCACACACCGTGCCAACTTCCAAGTAATGATACAAATTTGAATAGAAGAGATTAGTCATATCATGTTTAAAGTGTTGTGGAATGGTAGGTTTATGCAATATATATATAGGGCCTACTGTACTGTTCCTTTACATCACCTTATACCGTGTTCACACTACGCACTAAAACGGAACCGAACCGGGCCGGCCCGGTTACAAATCTCTGACAGTGTGAATGCAACTGAACTGAGCTACAACTGAACTGAACTATACCATCGCGGCACACCAACCATAGGTGGGCCGCTTCCAGCACGGTTCGGTTGTGTCGGAACTTTGATCATAAAGTGTGGCACGGTTCGGTTCGGCCCGGTTCCAACGTGCAGTGTGAATGGGGTATTAGCTATAGTACCAGTCACTAGAAAAGCAAACATTTCTATTAACTTTGTACAAAATTCGCATGTAACTAACAATACGGAGTGTCCCGCCCTCGCAACAGATGCTTGTAAGTATCTTGTTTACCTCCTCTGCATGCTCCCAGCTACACCTTTGCATTATTTGCAGTAAAACAGCTTGTATCTTTGTACAACAGCTATTACATGTTGTTTAGGCAAACACAATAAAAATTATAGGGAAAAGGCTAGCCTCTCCAGTGAAAGGAGATAGCCTCATGCATGTGCAAGGGGGAAATGCAAGCATCAACTCACAAACCCCCATCCATTTGCTGATTTGATCAATGTACTTTTCCAGTGTGTAAGTGCTGACACAACTTGTCTTAAGTTTCACTTGCTTGATAGAATTGCATACTCTATAGAATTTGTTCCTCCTTCGGATTTCTCCACCGGCTGCAATCTGTGCAGAGTTACTTCATTCATTGCCTGCTCTTACTGGAAAACTTCAACTATCTCAAACACATTTGGATGAGTCTTTCCAGCCACCGTGTTCAACTTCTTGTGTCAACCTTCCACATGGTTGTTGGTTAGTGGTCCCTCAGCGGCATAATGGTTGCATAGAACATGGTTTCAAGATGCAATTGGAAAACTCCCTTTCAGTCAAGTTGAAAAAAAGAAACAAGATGGAATATTGCTTGCTTACAAAGTAAAAGTCCCAAGTATCACTACGTCAGTGGCTTGCTGCGAGGACCTTCAATGTTTTAGACCAACCAAAGTATCATGTTTGATTAGTTGTAGAAACCAGTCAACCACAAATTAATTTGTTAAGGCCATGCACATGCAGCCTATATACAGCACTATGTAGTGAGTAGTGTGGATGGCTGAACTTGTGGTTGGCATACACAATGCATGCATGGACATTATCTGACATTACAGAGAAGCTGTTATCACAGGTTAATACCACATCCTCAGCCATTCACATGCTGATTATCATTGCAAACAGCAGTAGCTATATCAAATGACCTTTAAGTTAATTGTCTAGTCAAAATGACATTACTAAAATAAACATTCAATTTGTCGCTTTTGTTTTGTGGAGGTGCTCAGACAATATCTGATATTACGTGAGGACTGTGCTTTTGAATGTGATATTGCCTCAATGTTACATGCTTGTACACGCTGAATTGATACACGCTGAATTGATACACTTAGAATTGACACACTTCGCTTGTTAGGTGACACTATTACTAAACACGAAAGCTTGAAGAACTATAGAGTTCTAATGAACTCATACTGTGCGCTGAGCTGAGAGCTAAACACGACTACTCCAGCATTACTGCAACACTCACGTTACAGCTAGTTCGTATGTTCAAAGGTTGACTCACGTACGGTACATGTGAGACTGAGTGAGGACATCGATATGGATAGGACACACCCACAATACCGTAAAGTGCTCTTAAAAGGACACGTAGCTTTAGAAAGCCATGGATTAGCTGCTCGAGCAAGGCTTGCCAGCACAGAAAACGTCTTCATAGTACTATAAATTCAGTCAAGAAGCTGCTGAGAGTGTTTTCATGGAGATTTTCGGGCGGTAAGACGCAAACAGGTGGTTTTTGACGACAAACACACACACACATGCGCATATAGACAAACACGAACGCATAACCCTTGCGCATACTGCGCACGGGTAATTACAACTAATTTTAGATTAATCAATACATTATGCTATGCAATCAAAATTCATAAATTTAAATTTTATCTAAATTTCAAATTCAGTGAATTTTGTAATATAAAGAATTTGAATTGAATTATTATAATTTGCTTTCTTGTGCAGAAAGAGCTGCCTCTATTGCTTACACAAAGCTAGTCCAAAGGGCTATGAGAGAAGGTCGCACTAAACTGCTTATCATTAAAGCTCTTATTACGGGTCCTCCTGGTGTGGGCAAGACTGGCATCAGATATCTCCTGCTTGACCTACCACCTCCATCTAGAAGGACCAGCACACCGTTAGCAACACGAGCAACCAGAGCCATCTCTTTCTACCGCATCAAAGCCGATGGCAGCGGAGATGTTACATGGACAGAGCTTGATGACGATACCTACCTCAAATACATCGCAGAGGAGGTGAAGATGATTGAGCTCAATCCATCTCGTGCTGTTCCTCCTCAGCCAGCCACCAGCACCACTCCTGCAGCCACTGAGAGCAGTGCACAGGAACCATCTGATGTGGATCACACTCCTCCAGTGCTATCACCAGCTACTCCACTGGTCTCTAGTTCGTCACCAGAAGAGAGTGTCGAGGATACTAGTCTCCCGCCAGTTCCTCCGAAAGTGGAAGGTATGGCTTCAGAAATCATTGATAAGCTTGTTCTTAACCCTGAGCTTTCAAGCGACAGAGAGAAGGTTAAGACCTTTATCCACTTAATCGACTCAG
Source organism: Haliclona indistincta (assembly GCA_964017065.1). Taxonomy (NCBI): domain Eukaryota; kingdom Metazoa; phylum Porifera; class Demospongiae; order Haplosclerida; family Chalinidae; genus Haliclona; species Haliclona indistincta. The sequence continues at coordinate 4,000,888 of OZ024790.1, read as the reverse complement.
GTGGACAGCCTTCATTCATTAGCCTCGTACCTGCATTTGTCAGGGGTAGCACGGTCAACATAGTAGCCTCGAAATTCAACCACTCTATGAACGATAAGCTCCAGTATGAATATGTTATAGACGACCAACCTCTTCGCAAGCCTACTATATTGGATAAATCTCAACTTGAGGACATTGAAGAACTCATTCGCACTCTTTCGTCCATCAAGCACTCAGAGGAAGGCAGCGACCAAGGGTCATCAGAATCAAAGTTCCTTCTCATCGGTACTCATGCTGATAAGCACTGGCGGCTATTTCAAGAGAGTCTAACCCAAAAAAATAAATTTCTAAAAGAGAGTCTTGGTGAGCTGAAGTCAATGTGCATTGAGGTTAATCCTGATGGAGATATTCTCCTCCCGATCAACACTCGGGTCACAAAGGGTCGTAGTGAGGTAGCATCTTCTATAAGGCAGAAGATCATAGATGCTTGTAGTGGTGCAGGAGTAGATATACCTACTAGATGGTATGTATTTGAGTTGGAGGTGAGCGGCAAGGCAAAGAAGGAAGATCGAAGTGTTCTAGGTCTGGCAGAATGTATAGAGGTAGGAGGGAATCTCAGTATGGGAGAGGAGGATGTGATGGCAGCACTAGTGTTTCTTGATGGAGCTGCTCTCTTCTTGTATTTCAAAGATGCTGCTCCTCACCTGGTCTTCACTGACCCTCAGACTATTCTCAGTGAGGTCACTGAGATATTGAATCTCGGCATCATCGATCTCCACCTCATTCCCTCTCAGTATCCTCTTCTAGAGCACATGGCATTGGTACGAAGGCTGCGGGACCAAGGGTTGTTTAACAAGAAGCTAGTAGATATCGTGTGCTCCAAGTATCAAGTGAATGAGGAGGGGAAGTGTAGTTACTCAATGGACGACTTCCTGTCCATTCTACAGCATCTCCTAATTATAGCACCCGTGTGCATCGATGGAGAGGAGCTGTTTTTCATTCCCTCTATTCTTCCTACCAACAAAAATATTTCTCCTCTTCCTGGAAAGCTCACTCCTCTTGTTCTCCTCTGTCGCACCAGGGTAATACCCCTTGGTATGTACTCTGGCTTAGTAGTGGCTTTACTCTTCAATGAGCTTTTTACCCTTGACGAAATCCTAGGACGTAATGCAGTGAGTCTAAAGTGCAAGCTCGGAGGAGTAGTGCTACTAGTAGAGTGCCATGCTTGGCTTACGGTTCATTTCAATGGGCACCCGTCAGCTGCTCCTCGTATCAGAGCCGCCATCCACCACGCCATAACTACGATTTGCGAGAAACGAAAGTTTGATACTAAGCAGATTAAATTCACTGATGGGTTCTTCTGTCCCTTCAAGACCTGTGAATCCATTCCTCATCATTGTGAGGTCAGCAGCTCCCCTCACTGGCTCACCTGCTCTGTTAGACCTAAGGTTGGTTCTGGTCCATGCTCTGATGAGGGGATGCTGGCATGGCTGGCAGCACCAGATGGTGAGTGGGGTAGATGATGATCAGCATGTTAGTATTATAGTGTATCTATTCTTGTAGCAAGCACAGTCTCTGCTTCGTCAGGCACTGCTACACCACAATCACGTCCTCCTCCAACTGGTGAGATGTTATATTTGACACAGATTGTTTGATGATGGTCTATTTCATGTAGTCTCTGCCTCAGCATCAGCCACTGCTCAGTCTCCCTCCATCACTCACACTTCTCCTCCAACTGGTGAGCTAACAGTTGTTGCATGTCATGATGTCACTGATCATATTGTTTGTCTGTGCAGGCACTGATACAGTATCACGATTCCAGTTTATGGAAACAGTAGCTAGCAAGATACCATCCAAATGGAAGAGAGTGGGTGTGTCTCTTGGAATAGACCAGAGTCAGCTTGATGCTATCAATATGCGTCGCCTTGCAGATCCTCTTGAGTGCTTTAGTGATGTGTTCACATACTGGCAGCAGCAGTCTACTCCACAGAGCCCAGCCAACTGGGCTACTCTTGTCACTGTGCTACGATCTAACTATGTAGGAGAAGAGGAACTGAGTGACACTATTCAGAACACATTTATGTGACTACTATAATAATTATTGTAAAATTATGTAGTAACAGCTTAGGGTTGTTTTGCAATAGTTTTTCAAACAATAATAATTTTTTTGAAATAACGTTAACGTTTTTAGGACAACTTGCTACATCTTGCAACTGGTATTGTACATGAAGACCACAAGTTGCGTGCTCATGCAGTACACGAATCCATGTTTCACTCCAAGTTTCAGAGTTGTAGCTTGCTCCCAACATCTGGTACTTCATGAAGAGCTAGTGAGCTGTCTGCAAAGCTTTAATTTTTCCCTCCTCTTTAATTGTTTCTGTTATGCAGTTTTTCTTTCCTTAATATAATTATAATCCTACACGTACATAGACTTTCTCGAGGTGGACGTCAGCCAGCCCGCTGATTCATAGTTGTGCAGTTCCTGCTCATCAGATCACCACAACACAGAATGAATCTAGTAGTACTGGAGGAGGCTCTCAGTCTATAAGACAATAATATGCTGCATAATTTGTAGCATGAAAACAGTCAGCCTCTCCTGACCAAAATTGACTATAGACTAAAATCAGTGAGCATGTTTGTGAATTTATTTTGGTAGTCTACTGCTTTGATTCTGTGGTAAAACATATAGGTATATTCTTAGCTTGTTGTGGGTCTGTATATATGTATTTTATACACTGAATTTGTAATGGTATTTACAAATATTAAAGTGTAGAGGTTCATCTTCATATGCACTACAGTGTAGAAATCATCCATTGCCTCCCGGTGGATATTGTAACTGAGCTTGTAGCCGTCATGTATTAGAGAGTGGTAAACCCACCAAATAAGGCAAATATAGCTGTTTGTCAACAGATTTACACATACTGGTGTCAAAAAGGTAATAACGGCTTACACAGATAGAAAAATGATTAAAACAATATGTGTATTCATTCGTAAGACAAACTATGAATCATTCTCTATCATTATCAGTTGATGTAGAGCGATCATCACTGACTACAGACTCTTCTTCCTCATCCAGCAAGTTCACTTCCTCTTCCTCAATACCTGGATTGAGTCTCTGGTAACCACCACACCTAGCTCTGCTGATACACAATGTCCTCTGTATCCTGAGAGAGTCACTGGCTGGTAGCAGTATTAACAAGAACCCACCCACTACCAGATCAATGGCGGTTATCTTCCAGTTAGCTAGGTCAATATGGCGTATCAGAGCATCAACAACAGCATTGAGTGGTATTCCCAGTATGGTGCCGAGGGATATGAACAGAGGGAACGTGTACGCTATACCAAAGTTGATAGCAAAGTTAAAGACCACACCCAGAGCAGAGCTAAGGCAGAGAAACGTCCATGGTACATCAGTGATGACCTCAACATTAGTGTAGTGTAGAGCAAGAATTATCGGCCAGAAGAACAGGAAGTTGAACAATCCAATAGAAGACACAAAAAGACCCATCTGATAGAGTGAGGCATCCTTCACTCTCCTCTTCAGCAGTGTCTAATTCAACATTATTGCTTCACATTGTGCTGAGAGCTATAATGTCTTACTTTGTATAGAGCAGCACCTACTGCACTACCTAGTGATAGTAGTACTCCTAGCCAGCCAGCACTGCCGAATCGATCCTCATAAGCAAACAGCACTATACCTCCGACTGCAAATAGCACTGCTATAAACTGCATGGAGAGAATAGCTATACTGAACAATCAAAGGTTTATACAGCCGGTATATAGCGGGAAAATTTGATGAATGAGTGGGAGGGAGAGAGAGCAAGTTTCTAATAATATTTTTGTGAATATGGCTGCCTATTTTTTGTACAGTAAAACAGATAAATATTTATAATTTTCAGAAATAATGGTAATAATGTGCAAACAATTCAGTCACATATAAAATTCCACAAATAAATTCTCACTTGAAACTTCTGCTACGTATAGCTACGGTGTGTTTGTGTAAGAAATAGATTAAACCATTAACTAAGCATGGGCAGACCCAGGAATAGAAACACAGAAACATACAGATACGCAAATGCACATATACAGTACTCACTCTGAGCACTAGAGGAGGTTCTCTGAGTATGACAATGGACAGAAGGAACACAAACACAGGAGCAGTAGAGAACAGAGCAGTAACATCAGTGGGTGGTATAGCAAGGAGAGCACGTGAGTACATGTAGTTAGTGGGTAGCCAGATCATAGTGAATAGCACAGTAGAGGATAGCAGAGAGAGTACAGTGATACCATGAGGTGAGTATACTAATACACTATGCCTATAGAGCAAGGAAATAGTGCAGTAAAATTAGTGAACTATACATGCGGCTATAGTTGTGAATGCTATCATCACTTTGATAAGAGATCAATTTAACCACATTATTAAGCTAGTTTGTATTGTTACTATACACTCAGATGAAATGCGGAAGAGAGTATAGTGAAGAGTATTTTAGAATCTCTATCAATGAATGCAGCTCATTGTGATACCTGAGGAACGAAGCAGTATTAGTGTAGAGGTATTGACACCATGTGTCATCATGTGAGGAGCTGGTTGCTCTTCTATACAGCAGCTGAGCCAGATACCACAGGTAGACCAGTGGATACACACTCATCATGCAGCTGGTACTGACCCATACGATGAAGAAAGGTGCTTTGAATGGACCAGATAGAGTGGATCGAGCTGCCTGTGTTGATCCAACCCATGATATAGCTATCACTAACACAATCACCAATCCAAACACAAACTTATTCTTGCTAGAGAGGGAACTGGCAGGCTGGGTATGACCAGCTGACAGCGGCCTAGGTCTGTTGCTGTACATGTTGACTGAGCTGGATGATCGATCTGACTCCATTAGCATGTATTGGTATAGCTATAGCCTAGGAATTAGAGTAGAGAGAGACGAGAGAGAGAGTGAGAGAGACGGTCCGATAATCGTAGTGATCATGTGTGCACACCTACTCGCTGCGCAGGTGTATCAATGGTGCTTTTCTGCTGATCCAGCATCTAGCGTCGCTTGAACGTCACACGATTCACATGTGAATTACGAGCCACGCCCTCCTGCACAACTCAGCTTGATTACAAAAAAGGTCAGCGACGGCATACTGCGCTTACAGATCTATGAAGAAAATCAGCTAGCTGTGCAATATATGGTATTCTGGGAGCCATTATAGCGCCTAACTACAGTGGAACCCAGGCTAGTGGACACCCCATCCCTCACCACCCTCAGGCAATAATGGACACTTACTGAATTCAAATTGTATTTTGTCCATTACTGTGACTGAGGTGTAAATAACTGGCTAGCTATGAGTATGAGCACTGCTCTTTAATATGATGGTAAAACCATGGTTGCAAGAATTATTAGCGTGTTGGCACATGAAGAAATATGATTTGCATAGTGCATGGATGCAGTACGCATAATAGAATTGAATTCATTATCCACACATCACATGTTTCACTTAGAATTGAGCACGTCCATGTGCTTTTAGACTAATGAGAGAAAGAGCATTTTGCAATTGTCTTCACAAGCTTGCAGCAAATTTTGCAGCAAATTTAATTCCAGGTAGAGCCATCAGTTCCCTTCACTGCAGTGGTAAGTTGCAAGAAATAGTTGTCGGTTCACTACATGTAAACACTCTGCAGTGTGTCATTTGCATTGGGGCATCAATCAACAATCAACTTCAAAGTTGTTGTGGGCGTGTCAATATCCGCCCACATGCACCGCTCGATAGTTGCCGCTTATTACCCGCCATACCAGTGCTAGCACGTTCTGCCGCTTTGACTTGGCTGAGTCTCGCGTGTGCTGGAGGTCCGCCATGACGTGTTCTTGGTTCCAATGCCGTCCGCCTGGTGTCTGTCTACTGCTGCTAATGACCCGTCTTGCTGGCGTTCTCGGTAAGTGCCTCGATCACTTGTAATTGTTGTGAGGTGTTGATTCGTATACACGGTTGACAACATCTTTGCCGCGCATTACAGAACCATTGTCTGAACAACTCCGAGAATAAGCGCTTGAGTGTATGTACTAGTGTTTTAAATCTACTGTCAGTGTTTTAGCTTGTTAGTTGCAAAATTATTCGCGCGAGCCCGGCGGTCCCGATCCCAGGGGCGGTTTGGAGTGCGCTTGGTTATCTAGTGTTTACATGAGCAGATTAGCTTGTATGTGCTTTGTTATCATAACGGAGTGGTATTAGCGCCGACCGGTTCTGTACACTATGAACTGTTTGTGTTTCCATTTTGTACACACCAATAGACACTAATGTGCCTGAACTAACTAGCTCTCTCTGTCTCCCCCTCCCTCTCTCTCTCCCTCCCTCCCTCTCTCTCTCTCTCTCTCTCTCTCCCTCCCTCCCTCCCTCTCTCTCTCTCTCTCTCTCTCTCTCTCTCTCTCTCTCTCTCTCTCTCTCCTCCCTCCCTCCCTCCCTCCTTCCCCCTCTCTCTCTCTCTCTCTCCCTCCCTCTCTCCTTCCCTCTCCCTCCCTCCCTCCCTCCCTCTCTCCCTCCCTCCCTCCCTCCCTCCCTTCCTCCCTCCCTCCCTCCCTCCCTTCCTCTCTCTCCCTCCCTCTCTCCCTCCCCTCTCTCCCTCCCTCCCTCTCTCCTCCCTACCTCCTCCCTCTCCAGGGAGCTGCCCTGCCCCTTCACCTATAATGGGTTCTGGTTCCGGTCCAATGGTAACCGGTACGGGCCCAAGCAACATGACAGCTGTTGAGGGCAATGATGTGACCTTCACTTGTACCGGCAATGGTACCACAATGGAATGGCTGATAAACTGTCAACCTGCAAACACCACTGGAGTGAATTTCATGCTTGGATCGAATAACTTGACTTTACAATCAGTTGGTAGAGGTCAAAATGGTGACAATATAACTTGTGTGATGAACGACGTGATCATTGGACCAGCTGCTTTACTGACAGTGCAGTGTGAGTAGATGAAAATGTGTCAATTTTGTTTTGTAATTCAAACTCACACTTCAAACATTTTGTTTATTTTTTGATACCTGTGTAGCCGTACCATAGCAACCACTAATATATTGTTCAGCACTTGTAGCACACTTGTTCAAATACATGTTGTTTCGCATGTACATGGACTAATGCTTTTGTTAAACTTTCAACTTTCCATTGTTGCTTGCCGTCACCGTGATTTGTCACCATCACAACTCTCACTCTCTCCCTCACTCCTATCACCATCACAACTCTCACTCCCTTTTACCATCATAACTCTCACCAGATTCACCACTATCTCCCTCACTCTCTCCATCACAACTCTCACTATCACTGTATCACACCTTCACCAGATTCACCACTCTCTCCCTCACTCTCTCCATCACAACTCTCACTATCACCATCACCACTTTCACTCCTCTCACCATCACTATCAGCACACTATCACCAGATTCACCACTCTCTCCCTCACTTGCAGATGTCAACGTAACCAGCATCTCACCACGTGCGATGTCTTACTGCCCTAACGCTGGTCTCACGGTCACCTGTGCAGCTGAGGGCAATCCACCACCACAGATAAGATGGACATCTGGAGGAGGGATAGTTTCGAACAATTCCATTCTCTCTCTTTCATCTGGATCACTAGTCAATGGTACTGTGTACACCTGTAATGCTACTAGTGGGGCAGCTACTGATACAGGCACCATCACTATCAACAGTGAGTGAGATAGGGTGCTGTTTCTTTTCTTCATGCTATGAAAGAGCGAATTATCACTTTTTGTATCTTCTGAAAACAATAGTGATTAATTTAGCAATGCACGTTTCAGCGTTGAAAAATTAGTATCAAAACCCTTCTGCACAATACAAATATAATTAGTCATTCTCTCTTGCCCTCCCTCTTTCTCTCTCTCTCTCTCCCTTCCTTCCTTCCTCCCTCCCTCCCTCCCTCCCCCCTCCCTCCCTCCCCCCTCCCCCTCTCTCTCTCTCTCTCTCCCTTCCTCCCTCCCTTCCTCCCTCCCTCCCTCCCTCCCTCCCCCTCTCTCTCTCCCTCCCTTCCTCCCTCTCTCTCTCTCTCTCTCTCTATCTCTCTCTCTCTCTCTCTCTCTCTCTCTCTCTCTATCCTTCCCTCCCTCCCTCCCTCTCTCAGTTGAGCCACCTATCATCATCACTACTAACACCAGCATCACAGTGCTCGAGGGAGAATCTTTCTCTATTTCCTGCGCCACCTCTTCAATGGTCTCTTCTCTCCAGCTCCGAGCCATCACTCCTTCTCTCTCTATCACACAATCAAACACCTCTAGCTTGACACACACGATCCTAGCCAGCCCCAACAACAGTGTGTATCAGCACATGTATGATTGTGTAGCTGTCAGTATGTGTGGCAATGTGACAAACACAACTACCGTCACAGGTGAGTTTACCTTGCACTAGTGCAGTCATGTGTGTGTGAGTGCATACGTTACCCTGAAAGTTTGTCAATTATAGATTTAATATCATAGTATACACGCATCATTCTCGATTATGTTATGTTAATGACTTGTGTTTATTTCAGTATCTGCTTAACTTCACGCTGTTTACCTGTCTCTAGCATTGCCTTTTTCTCTGCTACATTTTTGAGCGTGATGTCTGCTTAACTTCTCATTTCTGTCTATCACTTGAGCTCTTTAAGACTTGTCTAGCATTCTCTATCTGTAAGCATAAGCATTATCTGCCCTTGTCAGCTTAGCTAACACTGCTCTTCAACTGTGTATTGCAGAGTTTTTAAGCCGTACATTTGCATTCGACATTGCCGTTCACTTGATGTGTAACTTCACATTGTTCCTTGTCAGTTTCACTTCATTGTCTATAATTATAATAGTTGAGCTGCTATTTTACGCTCATATTTGGTCGCTGTCTATACATTGTCTTAACTCGTATAACTGTTATTTTTACCATAACTCACGTTCACTGTAAACGTTTGAATACAATGCATTGTTTGTGTTTGTGTTCCTGTAAGGCAGTGTCTGTTTTCAATCATTAGCAAAGATAGCTTTAAATTTTACATTCACAGCTGTTGAGTTTGTCAATAGTGTCTTACATTGTGCAAGTTAGACTTATATACAAATTTGTCGTTGTAGTCAATGTCTGTAACTTTCTATCGCTCTCTCTCTCTCTCTCTCTCTCTCTCTCTCTCTCTCCTCCCTCCCTCTCTCTCTCTCTCTCTCTCTCCCTCCCTCTCTCCTCTCTCTCCCTCTCTCTCTAGTTATTCCCTTGCCTCCTACTAACCTCACGTTCAGCTCCAGGGGCTCAACCTGGCTGTATATCACATGGTCTCACCCATCATCTCAGGACTTCACTGTTTTTTACAACTCAACATCCACTAACGTCGAAAATAAACGTGTCATCAATGCTACCAGTTGCAACATCACCGGCCTCTCACCGGGCGAGCACTACAACATCAGAGTGGTTGCTACTGGTTACTGGGGCAACCCTAGCATGGGGGTGGCTGTACTACTGAAGACTGAAGATGGTAAATCACTGCTTGTCTATTAGTAACTCAATAATGTGTAGTGGGACCTAGACCTGCAATCAGTGTCCTTATTTGTAGTCCCAATACCTGTAGTCTTATTTATAGAAACTATTTTTTCTATTCTATCTTCTCTCTAGCACCAACACCATCTCCCTCTCCTTCACCGCCTGGGCTGCCGCTAGGTATCATCATTGGGGCGTCGGTCGGAGCTGCAGTCTTGATCATTCTGATCATCATTGTGTTCTTCATCATTCTGTGTTGCTGCTGTTGTTTCTGCTGTAGAGTGGTTGATAGTGATGGATACAGGTTTGTCCACACCACACACTCACACACTCACTCACCCACACACTCACTCACTCACTTACTCACATCATGTATACAGTGGTGCTAGGGTGAAATAGTTGTGTCAGAGCCCAGAACGTAGCAGCTCAGCTTCTGTGGTGAACAGAGCTCCTCTTTGTGAAGGGTACATGTATTTTAAATGTTGAGGCTGAGTCTACTTTATTTCTGAGTGTGTGTTGTAGAATAATTCGAACACACAGTTTTTATAAGATGTGGTAAAGCACCTGTTCCTCTAAGTAGACACAATGTGAGTGCACATGTACATTTGCACACCTGCTTGCTTTTGATCAATGGCTGAGTATGCACTCTAGATGATATAAAACACTCTTTGTGCGGCTAGGCACATGAGTATAGGTACTCGAGAATTTTTGTAAAAGAGATGAGGCACTTGTGCATGTTCACTTTTGACCTTAGAGTGCTCTGGACAATGGAAGTAAAATAAGGGTCAAAGGTCACTCACTCACTCTACCCTGATAGACAATGTGTCTTCCATTCTGTAGTACAGTGTGAAAACAGCTTATTCAGTGTTTAGTAACAGCAGAGTAGGCACTCCTCAATGCAGTGGGTTAGAGAAACAGAGGTCTATCTTTAGGTTGACCCTTCCAAGGGTATTTTTTACTAACCAGTGTGTTATCAATGGGTAGCATTGGTTTCCTGTTTAGTCAGGTTAACAATATCATGTGTTGTAATACACTGATTAGTAATAATTATCACTTTCTGATTGGATCAGCTGATAACATTAAACATCAAATTTGAACACATTGTGATAATTTTGATTCTTTTTTTTCCAGTGATATAGAGCATCCTGAACCTCAGAAGCGATCGAGCTCGTTCTCACGCTCTGGATCATTTAGGCTGTCACTGCGAAGACCCAAAGCAGGCGATCCTGTGGGAGACTATCGCAAAGCAAACGGCACTACGCATGGTAGATACACACTCACTCACTCACTCTGTCTCTCTTTCAACATTACTCACTTACACCTCACTGATTACACACTTCTTATTTACTCCCTCCCTCCCTCCTTCCCTCCCTCCTTCCCTCCCTCCTTCCCTCCCTCCCTCTCTCCCTCTCTCTTCTCTCCCTTCTCTCCCTTCTCTCCCTCCCTCAATCCACCTCCTCTCCCTCCCTCCTCTCCCTCTCCCTTCTCTCTCTCTCTCTCTCTCTCTCTCTCTCTCTCTCTCTCTCTCTCCCCTCTCTCTCCCTCCCTCCTCCCTCTCCCTCCCTCCAGCAATGACTGCTCATCCTCTAATACCTACTAAAGGCTTCGTCTCTCGTCTTGGTGTGATGCGTATGAATGATAACCAGCTCTTCATGGAGGAGTTTGGCTCTATACCAATGCAGCCTCTATCAGCTAGAGATGTATCACAGGTACCACACAACAAGGAGAAGAATAGATATGAGAACATTTTACCATACGACCACACTCGTGTGAAACTCAGCGTGATAAAATGGCAGCAAGGATCGGATTATATCAACGCTAACTACCTGGATGTGAGTAGAGAGAGAGAGAGAGAGGTAGAGAGAAAGAGAGAGAGAGAGAGAGGGAGAGAGAGAGAGAGAGGGGGGAAGGAGAGTGAGAGAGGGAGGGAGAGTGTTTGTTGCAAAAGTTATGATAACACAAATATCGTACCGGTACTATGTTTGCCTATGCAATTTGTCCTATTATGTGCCTAATAAAGAAGACTCAATGCAAGTATATTAAGGGACAGCAGCTTAATATGTTGACAGACAATATTATGCGCCAAATTATAACAGAATAACGCTCAGACAATAAACACCAGTTCACTGTGATCATTGTATTATTATTTCTATATAAAGTTTGTGTTACTGGGAATTAGTTATTGGTAGACATGATTCTAGCGCCGCCAGACCATGTGTGTATTTCATTACATCAAGCCTGTTGTAGGATGCCTGTGTTTCCTGGTTAGGTACAATATCATGTACCAGTACAGCATGGATATCAACTGTACTATGGTTTAGAACTTTACATGTATGAGCTATAGAGCTTGTAGCTTGTTATACTGTCAACAGTTTAAGGTGTGAAAAGTGAATTTATTGACATTATGCATTTCCCAAAGTATTATTCATAAGCCGGGATGCTTGCCTAATCTTGCCTCTCTTGAATCGTGCAATACCAGTGTTATTGTTAAGATTTACACATCACTCACCAATCAACTCACTCTTTGCATAGTGCATGAGTACATTAGAGAATGATAGACCAAACATGCTAGTTTGATCCACTTACTACTAAAGTACCATTATGTTTCATGTAATGTAGGTGTGGTTACTTTGCTGGAGTGTGTTATGCTATAGTATATGAGTGGTGTATCCATCTGTTCTTGTCTGTTTGATACAGGGTTATATGAAGCACAAGGCATACATTGGTACACAAGGTGAGTGAGTGAGCCTCCATTATGTATCTGTTAGGCAGTCCACCATCTGGGCATGTTTGTGTTATTGTCAGTGTCTGTTTGTATTAGATAATGACATCTAATGATGACTGTGTGTTTTATCATGGATTGTGTAATTGTCCACTTATTGGTTGTGTCCATATGCTCAGCCCTAGTACAGCATTTACAATACACTGTGTAATGAGTACTGTATTGTATTGTGAACATTTTTTTAGAATTTTTGTGGTTGGTAGCGTTAACTTTGATTACTGATAAGAAGCTTGTTCTTAAAGTGGTTAAAAATGTGTTATTTAAAATTGAGCCTGTAACCTATTAAAGTAGAAAGCTTTAAAACCTAGTTTTTGTGCCTGTAGCTACTTGTGTATTCACTGATTATGCTGGTTTTAGGGTATAGATGGAATAGGTTCCCAGTTGCCTAGGCAACGGTTACATTCTTTGTGTTGTTGTGTGTGCAGGTCCCACGCCGGCTACATTGGGTGATTTCTGGCGTCTCATATGGGAAGAAGATTCTAGAACAATAGTGATGCTGACAAACACACAAGAGAAAGGACAGGTCTGTTGTGAATCAAATTTGTCTGTCTCACTCTGTTTCTTGGTCTATTTCTCTGATGTCTGTCTGTCTGTATTGATTCATTCTTCTCTTTCTCTTCTCCAGACCAAGTGTGAGTCGTACTGGCCGACTGAGTGTGATCGTCCTGTCAGTTATGGTCCAGTAGAGGTCACAATGACAGACGTTATTAGACTAGCAGATTATACAATACGCAACTTCAGCATCATCAAGGTTAGACTCATAATACATTTCCAAGTGATGTCGCCTAGTATCAACCCGTGTCCACATCTGCAATCGGGATCAAGATCTTTAGAAATCTGGCCGTGATTGTGCCTGTAAAAACGTTTGTGTTCATTTGACTGCGGGCTTTCTCCACGCTTGGTCGTTTGATCAAAATCGTTGCTTATTGCGCTCGATATTGTACACGTTACAATGTTTCTGTTCATTTGTAGTATTAGCATAACCACCCAGATTGTAATCTTGATTCCGGTCAATGGATGTGGACTCAGCTTGATACTAGGTGGACCTCCTTGATCTGTAACCTACATGTAAATAGTAAAAAGTGTTTTAGATCCTCACCTGCTACTTGTGTATTCACACTTGTCTGTATAAACCATGACTGAGTAGGATTGGTAGTATTGTTCTAGCTCAGTATTATCATAATAGTAATCTACTGTTTGTGCACTGACTGTGCTAACTTGAATTGTGTTCAATGATTTTTAGCAAATATTTTATCATATCATTCATCTAGTAGTTTGTAGTATGAACAAATACTTTGACCATACATGTATAATGGTACATTCCTTGCTATTGTCATGGTGATTGCTGTTCATTGATATTTGATTTGATGTTTCATTGCTTGTTATAAACTTGTTATGAGCAGATTTAGAGAGATTTATCCCACTCCCCAACCCAATGGGCAAATTTAGAGATTTTAATACACACCACATTTCATGAATTTCTCCCACTCCCCACCCTCCTTCTCCAACTCTCTCTCTCTCTTTCTCTCTCCCTCTCTCTTCTTCCTTCCTCCCTCCCTCTCTCTCCCTTCCCCCCTCGCTCTCCCTCCCTCTCTCTCTCTCTCCTCTCCCTCTCTCCTCCTGTAGGGTGGAGCTCAGAAAGAGGCTCGGTTAGTGAAGCAGTTTCACTTCACGTCATGGCCTGATCATGGCGTACCTGACTTCCCCACCGCCATGCTGTCCATGGTCCGATGTGTACGTGTACACCACAACTCATGTACCAACCATGGACCAATGGTAGTACACTGTAGCGCAGGTGAGTAAGAAGGATAGCTAGAGTACAGTGGAACCTGTCTATAGTGATCACTGCCTGCTTATAACAGCCAGCTGGCTAGGGACCAAACAGTACAGTGGAACCTGTCTATAGTGGTCACTGTCTGCTTATAACAGCCAGCTAGCTAGGGACCAAACAGTACAGTGGAACCTGTCTATAGTGGTCACTGGCTGCTTATAACAGCCAGCTAGCTAGGGACAAGTTTATTGTGTTCATCCCGGCCACCTGGTATACCATCCCTCAGTTTCATGTTCATCATTTGCTGAACATGTGTGGCGTGATGTGTATTTGAACATAAAATGATTTTCATCTCACAGTGGTTTGTGTACATGGTAAATCATCATCAATGTTATCTTTCATTGTACACAGTGTTTATAAACCCATCACCATCAGTACAGAGCTGTTGCCATAGTATCATACACAACACTTTATTAACCTTGCTAATCCACCTTACTTTATGTTTTTTTTCAACACTTGTGTTGTGTACAGGTGTTGGTAGAACAGGAACGTTTATTGTGATTGATAGCAGCTTACAGAGAATATACAGTGGAGAGGAGACAGTCGACATATATGGTCACGTCTCACTACTTAGAACACAGAGAAACTTTATGGTCCAAACTGAGGTTGGGAACGCGCAGTGTGCTCACTCACTCAATCACTCACTCACTCGTTCACTCACTCATTCACTCATTCACTCACTCACACACTCACACACTCACTCACTCACACACTCACACACTCACTCACACACTCACTCATTCACTCACTCTCTCTCTCTCTCTCTCTCTCTCCCTCTGTCTCTCTTCTCGTAGGACCAGTATTTCTTCATCCATGAAGCTGTAGCAGAGGCAGTAGCATGTGGTCTCACAGAGGTCAAGGCTGATATGTATCCACAATACTTAGAAATGTTAGAACAGCTCGATGGAGGAGAGGTCGACACAACTAGGATTGAACTAGAGTTTAGAGTAAGCCATTAACCTATCTGTCAGTCGATCTTTTTGCTTCCTTGTCTATCTGTCTGTTTACTGCTCCGTGTCTACCTGTCACTGTCGGCATATTCTTCATTGCCTAGTCTGCTGAAGTACTCACTTAGCATGTACAGTAGCTATGTGTACATGTATGTTTTGAAACTGTTACCATGTGTAGCAAATATTTAAGATGTTTCTCTTTTGTGCATATGAGTGTTGGTATGTGTTGTAGCGACTTTATTTGAATTTATTTTGACTTCGCAATAGTGCTAGGTTTGGTGTTTGGTATGCATTATCATGATACATTGTTTACTACTCTCCCTCCCTCTCTCCCTTCCTCTCTCCCTCTCCCTCTTTCTCTCTCTCTCTCTCTCTACCTCTCTCTCTACCTCTCTCTCTCCCTTCCTCTCTCTCTCTCTCTCTCTCTCTCTCTCTCTCTCTCTCTCTCTCTCTCTCTCTCTCTCTCTCTCTCTCTCTCTCTCTCCCCTTCCTCCCTCTCCCTTTCTCCCTCCCTCCTTCTCCCTCTCTCTCCCTCTCTCTCTCTCTCTCTCTCTCTCTCTCTCTCTCTCTCCAGCGGTTAGCTATTGATCGTACTGAGCCTCATAGATTCGCTAGTGCTACTAAAGAAGCCAACAAGGGCAAGAACAGATTTATCAATATTATGCCTTGTAAGCTGATACTCCTCTATTGTATGGTCTTTTATCCACATGTATTTATACTGCTTCAGTAAATACAATAAAAATTGATGTGTAAAAATTTGGTTCAAATTTTGCTTTTTATCAAATTTTGTTTCGTGATGCTATTATTATGTGCATTTTATGTGATTTATTGCTGTGTGTGTTTGATTTTCTTACTTTCTCAGATGAGTACAATCGAGTGAAGCTCAATTTCATGAGAGGAGTGGATGGGTCAGATTATATCAACGCCAGTTATGTAGATGTGAGTCACTGATTGACCATGTACTACATTATAGTTACTTGGATTGTATGCACAAGCTTTAGTTTACACATTTCTTGTTGTCTTGATTTCGTCAACTGTTTCAGTTCTCATTTTCAATTACAAGCACTGTACACTTGTTTACTAACAAAGAACACTAATGACTTGACAACACTCATGTTGTATTGTCTGTGTGATGGAGAAGAATACACTGCTCTCTCTCTCTCTCTCTCTCTCTCTCTCTCTCTCTCTCTCTCTCTCTCTCTCTCTCTCTCTCTCTCTCTCTCTCTCTCTCTCTCTCTCAGAGTTATCGTTGTCAAAAGGCTTTCTTAGCGACACAAGCTCCACTCCCGGAGACCATGGGAGACTTCTGGAGAATGATGTGGCTACAAAAGAGCCCAGTACTAGTGATGCTGACCAGACTAGTAGAGAGGAGTCAGGTGAGGAGACACTCACTCACTCGCTCACCCATTCACTCACTCTGGTACTCACTCATTCACCCACTTACTCATACACACACTTACCCGCCTACTCACCTACTTGATGCTCCGTCTATGTTGCTTCGATAATCTACATGATTATTCTCCCACTCACTCATCACTTATCCATTTACTCACTCACCTCTCTACCCTCCTGTGCACTCACCTACTCCACTCAATCGTCCATTTGTTGATAAATCTAGTTATCCACTCTCTTGTTCACCCACTCATCCACACACCCATCATCTACTGTACTCTCTTCATTGTTGTTATTCATTTCTTCAGATACGTTGTTCTCATTACTGGCCGGATGAGGGCAGTCAAATATTTGGTAATATCACTGTAGAACTGACAGTGGCTCGTGACTCAGGCACTTATGTATATCGCGAGTTTGTATTAACACATTCAGAAGTGAGTGCTATAACATAAAGTTGATAATAATTTGAAGAAAACGATTGAGTGTAAGAGATGTATATCATATTTCAATCTTTCCTGCATTAATAGCACGTCAAATGTGAGCGGATTTGAGAAAAGGGGTCACTTCGCGCATGTTATTTTTGAACGCACGCCTGTTTTCAAAATGGCTGTTAGTCGGTCAAATATTACTGAAACTCAATGAAATTTTTTTAATATAATAATTATTGTTTGATCATTCTGCTAGCTGTATATCAAATTTTAGAGCCATTGGACCAAATTTGGATGAATGCCAGCAAGTTGAAAACATGTGTTAGTTCGAAAATTACATGCACGAAGTGACCCCTTTTCTCAAATCCGCTCACAAATAGTGTAACCTAGTTGCATTATCAAAAATTGATAGAATTTCCAAATTTTAGGTATAAAAATTTATTTTAAAATTTTGTAATTATAAATTTGTTCTTTGACTTTCAGTTTGAGGAGACTCATACAGTTAGACAGTTGCATTTCCTAGCATGGCCTGATTCTGGTGTCCCTTCCTCGGGCTCCAGTCTACTAGATCTACTACAGGAGGTACAGAACCTGTACTCAACACTATCAACCAACAAACCCATCACTGTCATGTGTAGGTGAGTACAGCAACAACTAACACTGGCATGAAACTAGCACTGCACACCCAGTGACAATAATGCTGATGCTCATGCTAGAATGTACTTTTTTAAATGTCGCTTGTATTTAATTTTTTTACTTGGTGCAATTATGGTGTACATGTACATGTAAATACAAGGAAGGCAGTTAATTATGGAGGTTGGCGCATGACCCAGATTTTGCGTTTTGGTGGATTTAAGTTTGACTCCCTGCGTATAGGAAAGCAGATTTTGGAGAATTTATTTTGATGAAAGCTTGACTATTTTGCCTAAATTTCCTCCTGCCATAATTACCCACTATACGGTATCTCTCTATTATTGTTACACTCCAGCTTTGCACCTTTTGGGCATTTCCGTACCTTCTGCATCTCAGTGTTACTGATTATCTGCATTGAAAATCCTCTCTCACGATACATTATTCATTTTTAACCATACTATCTTGTATTGTATATACAGTTAACTATTATGTAACTCTCATCTCATGTTAGTTCTGGTGTTGGTCGTACTGGTGTGTTCATTGCTCTCCATATTGTACTGGAGCGACTATTGCTAGAGGGAGTCATTGATATATTCCAGACTGTCAAGATGCTGCGTATCCAGAGACCAGCCATGGTTCAAACACTGGTCAGTTAGTGACTATTGTGATACATGTAAATGTAGTTGTTCCATTATGATTAGTGCGCAGTGTTACCATAATAGCATTTTGTAGCACTCTGCGTGGGCGTATCAAAGGTGCTGCCCATGTCCATATTGCGAACGGCGTTCGCAATATGAACAATATAGCACGGGCAGTGATAATATAGCACAGTGGGCGGAGACTGACCTTGGCTCGACCTCGAGAAAATCAGGAAAGTCACCCGGGCATAAAGATTCAGCGACAGCAACAAGCCATTGTGCTACGAACCAGTAAAAGCACCGTCTGCTCGTGAATTATTGCGCTCGAGGTGTCGATCTCGAACCTGATACAGCACTCGACTTCGCCTTGTGTTGTATCACCATCTCGACCACACCCCTCATGCATTAATTCCCGTATTGCACTCACAACGGTGTTTTAACTAGTTAGTAATTTTGCAGTTACACACCGAAAAAGTAAACTAACTCTAAATTCAATGTGTGAAAATTCTTACTCTTTACACAAAAATAGCTGATTTGCTTGCTGGCAGAAGTTAATTCACAAACCCTCGGTGTGTGATGCACTCGGTGTGTGATGCACCATGCACCATGCTAGCCTACATGTAGCCTTCAAAGTTGCTCCAAGTATGTTTGTAAATTGCAGCAGGAACTAGTAGTTCTGCCTAATAAAACTGCACTGCTAACCAGAAGACAGTAAAGTGCTGACCACAAGGTGTGCCAAGTGGGCATAACTATGAACACTGCTGCTTGCTGTAGGCTTAGATAGGCTTTTCTCTAGATATCTCAACATCAGACCAGTTCTGCAGTTCAGATTGAGTCTACAAGCATCTAGGTAGTCACCTATAGGCGTTTGTGTTCTCAGAGAGGTCCAAGATGGCCGTCAAGGTGAGCCAGCCATAACTCGAGATCGAAGGCACCTTAGCAAAATCCACGAGTCACATTGCAAGCCATTGTCGTGCTAAGCCTGTTCATACCTATACTGAGTTTCAGAAGTGAAGAATGCATGGTCTCTGTAGCATGGACAGAACGAATGAATGAACGAACAAATGGCAGAGCAAGTACCGTAACCCTCGCGCATGCACTGAGAGTGGGATGTGTGGTGATAAGTGTAGTGTTTGACAGAATTAGGTCAGGATTCAAAGACTGTCTTATTAGCAGAACACACACATTTAAATAGAACTAGGAACAATGAATTACAAACGGAGACACTAAGATTACAACTCTAGACACATAAGGCCGTGCAGAACACAGCGACAAACAACTATGTACAATCAATGTTCAATCACGAACAGGCTTCAATTGTTGAAACACAATAGTTCTCCTTCCTCCCTCACGAAGATTGCACCGGGAAACCAAAACGCTTTGGAGGCCGTCGATTTTGACGCAAAGGATATCGACGAGGCGGTGTCTGAGGATTTAGTTGAACTGGCAGAGGAGGTTGAGTAGTGGGTTCTGGTTCCTGAGGCAAGGATTCTTCTTGTATCTCAACTGGCTGAGGAGTGGAGGGAGGTTCAATGATACTTGAGCTTGGAGCAGGAAGTACTGGTGCCGGTGAGGATTCCGGAGGAATGTGAACAGGGGTAACAACATCTGGAGTATCTGTAGTATGGGAACGGGGAGAAACTTCATCTGGAGTATCAGTGGCATTGATGATTTGATCAACATGTCTCTTCCAAAGGACATCATCTCTAATCTGAACCAGATAGGTGAGAGGTCCCCTCTTCTCGGCAATAACTCCAGAAATCCAGCGAGGCCCTTCACGATAATTACGAGCCAACACTCGTTGACCTAAGAAGAAGTCTCGTACTCTGCTGTGTACATCATGATATGCCTTCTGGGCAGACTGTTTGTCAGAAATAGTACTGGCCAAATCTGGTCGGATCATGTCCAATCTAGTACGAATGGTACGCTTCAAAAAGAGTTCACATGGAGGAGTGCTGGTAGTAGCATGTGGAGAAATACGATAGGACATCAGGAAGGTAGTCAGATCCATGTGTAGATCATCACCACCCTTGAGAGCTCTCTTGAGAGTACGTATAAATCGCTCAGCAGCACCATTCGTGGAAGGATGATATGGCGAACTCTTGATATGCTTCACTCGGTTACTTCCTAGGAACAGTCTAAATTCTTCAGAGGCAAACTGCGGGCCGTTATCTGATACAACTTGACGCGGTAAACCATAGGTAGCAAAAAGAGATCTCAACACACGTATGGTTGCTGAAGCAGTAGTTGACACCATTGGAAATACTTCTGGCCATTTTGAGTGAGCATCCACCACGACAAAGAGCATTTTGCCTCTCACTGGACCTGCGAAATCTACATGAATACGTTCCCAAGGTTTAGTAGGCCACAACCATGGGTGTAGGGGTGCCAATGGTGGAGCACTTTGAGTAGATTGACATTTGTCACATTTCTTTACTAGGTGTTCGATGTCCTCGTTGATTTGAGGCCACCAGACATAACTTCGAGCCACTGATTTCATCCTGACAATACCAGGATGACTTTGGTGCAATTCTTGTAGAACTTGCTCAGTGAACTTGGGCGGAACAACCACTCGGATCCCCCAAAGCAGACAGTCCTGCTCAATTGTTAGTTCAAGTCTTCGATCACAGTATGGACGTAACCCAGGCTCTATATGACTAGGCCAGCCTTGTTTCGTGTAGAGTAGAACTCTTGATAGAGTGGGATCTCGCCTGGTAGCTTCAGCAACTTGAATCGAGCTGATCGGCATGGCAGATATCTGGTTGATGTTAAATACCGAAGTGGAGCTGGGTAGCACATCTGATGATTCTGAAGAATCAGAGAGAGAGAGAGGTAAACGAGATAAACAATCAGCATTAGCATGAGATTGAGTGCTCTTGAACTTAATCTGATACTGGTAACACGACAATAATAGAGCCCATCTCTGTAATCTAGCGGCTGCGATTGAGGGAATTCCAGTTTTCGGCCCAAGGATAGTAGTGAGTGGCTTATGGTCCGTTAGTAACTCAAAAGTACGACCATACAGATACGAGTGAAATTTCTTAACTCCATATACCAGAGAGAGCGCTTCCTTCTCCAGCTGAGAGTAATTTTGTTCACTTGTAGAGAGAGTTCGAGAGGCATAGGCCACTGGACGTTCTGTTCCATCAGGGAAAAGATGGGAGAGGACTACTCCGAGCCCAAAGGTAGACGCATCGCCAGCCAGATGGAGTGGTAGAGCGGTGTCGTAATGGGCTAGAACTGGAGCTTGAGCAAGACTCTCCTTGGCAGTTTCAAAGGATCTCTGACAATCTCGAGTCCACTTCCATTTTTGATTCTGTTTTAAAAGAGCATTGAGAGGGTGAAGTATGGATGAAAGATTGGGGATAAACTTGCCATAATAATTCACCATGCCGAGGAAAGATCTCAGCTGCTGGACATTAGTCGGAACAGGTGCCAGTTGTATAGCCTCCACTTTCTTAGAGCTTGTGCTCACTCCAGACCCAGAGAGTCTATGTCCCAAAAACTCAACTTCGTCTTCCAAAAACTTGCACTTAGAAGTTTTGAGCTTGATTCCATGGTGTTTTAGACGTTTCAGCACTTCTTCCAAGTTAGCTAGATGCTTCTTGTCTGACGAGCCAGTGATAAGAATATCATCAATGTAGCAGATGACTCCTTCAAGACCTTGCAGAATAACATCCATTGTTCTCTGAAATATCGCTGGAGCACTGGCCACACCGAACGGCAACCGGTTGTATTGGTATAGTCCCTTGTGTGTATTGATGGTAACCAGCTCTTTTGCACTGTCCTCAAGTCTCATCTGTTGGTAGGCATGCCGCAGGTCTAATTTGGTGAACCGCTTTCCACCAGACAGCGCTGTGAACAGATCTTCTGGCTTGGGTAGAGGATACTGATCCACAGCCAGTACAGGATTAACAGTGACCTTGTAGTCTCCGCAGATGCGTATCTGCCCATCTCCTTTTGGTACCACAACAATAGGTGCAGCCCACTCGCTATGGTTGACTTTTGTTAGTGTTCCTTGGTCTTCAAGACGATCCAGCTCGATTCCAACTGCTTCCTTCAGGGCAAAGGGAACTGGACGAGGTTTCTTGAAGATGGGAGAACTAGTAGGGTCTTTCAACTTAAGATCTGCCTTAAAGTGTCGCATCTCTCCATGCTCATCTGCAAACACGTCATCATATGCTTGTAGCAGACTGTTCAATTGCACGTTTGGCTGATCCATGGATGCAAGTCCAATGGTTTTCCAGTCCAACGTGATGTGACGTAGCCAGTCTCTACCAAACAAGCTGGGTCCGTCACCTGCAACAATAAGAAGAGGGAGAGAATGAGATTGAGATTGGTATTTAACCAATACTGTCAACTGCCCTACAACCGACATACGCTGCCCAGTGTAGGTACGAAGAGTGACTGCAGCAGGTTTAAGCACAGCATTTGGAAATATTTTCCTGAAAGTCTTCTCCGAGAGAATTGAGACCGCTGCACCAGTGTCGACCTCCATGTTCAGTTCTTTCCCGTTGATTGAAACTAGAACAGCAATTGGGCGAGACTTCAGTTGACGACCACCAACGAGCTTAATCGGAAGATCTTCATCAGATCCAGACTCATCATCTTTCACATACTGTTCCCTCAAGTTCCCGGCAGGAGATGGTCGAGGCCCTTTTTTCCTGGAACGACATACTGAAGCGATATGCCCTTTTTTTCCACATTCGTGACATTTAGCGTCTTTGAAGCGGCACATGGAAGACGAATGATTGCCCTTTCCACAACGATAACACAATCTCGTAGGACTGTTGCTTGGCGGATCCTCCTTACGACGAATAAAACCGATGGTTGGCGGGTTGTCAGTAGTATCTTGGAACCGGTGTGCGTCCCGTCTGGCAGCTTCCTGTGCTTTAGCAATTTCTATGGCACGCTGTAGAGTTAAGCCATCTTCTGCGAGCAGTTTTGACTGAAGTGCTTCACTGCGTAAGCCGCATACGAATTGGTCCCTCAGAGCATCATTCAGGAAGTCGCCGAAGTTGCAATCACGGGATAGAGTACGTAGTCCTGCTGTAAACTCCATGACTGACTCGTTCTCAAGCTGGAACCTCCTATGAAAACGAAAACGTTCAGCTACAACCATTTTCTTGGGTTGGAAGTGATTCGTCAATAGCTCACTCAACTCCGCGAAAGTCTTCGTGCTAGGAGCGTCAGGAGCAGCCAAGTCAGCCAGCAAGGAATATGTATTGCTTCCGATAACGGTGAGCAGCAGCACAGCCACCTTCTTATCATCCTCCACCGCATTTGCTACAAAGAAAAGCTGAATTCGCTCAAGATAAGTTCCTATCTTCTCCTCCTCAGAGACGAATGGAGCGATATGACCGATAGAACTCCCGGCAGCCATCTTTCAGCAGTATCCTATCCTCGTCGCCAAAATGTAGTGTTTGACAGAATTAGGTCAGGATTCAAAGACTGTCTTATTAGCAGAACACACACATTTAAATAGAACTAGGAACAATGAATTACAAACGGAGACACTAAGATTACAACTCTAGACACATAAGGCCGTGCAGAACACAGCGACAAACAACTATGTACAATCAATGTTCAATCACGAACAGGCTTCAATTGTTGAAACACAATAATAAGCACAGTATAAGCATCGCTTTGGGCTATTGGTTGACTGACAAAATTGATATCACTAGTTGTGTTTGAGATCTAGCATGCATTTCATTAAGGTGCCAAAAATAGGAGAAACTTTTTTTTTTATCTGGGGCCATCCACGTTAAAATGTCCAATTTACCAAAGAACCCGACTAGCTATGCAGTATAGAATGCAAAATACAGCATTTTGTTGATTACACACACATAACTGTGTCCTGTTGTTCATTCTCTGTCTTGTTTCTGTCTACTGCAGGAGTTGTATCATTTCTGTTACAATGTATTACTGGATCACCTCCAACACTCTGAGAGAAAACGCACTGCATCATCAGTATCACTAGAACGCAAGGTGTCACTGAGAGAACTCACAGCATCAGAGAGCAGCCCTAAACTAGTCAACGAACACGAAGGCAGGACTAGCACATTCGGACATGCCTCAACAAACGGGTCTAGCCCAGATGGTAGACAGCGCCTGAAGACATCACCTTTATAGCCCCTACTTGTCCAGTTCATGGAGTGAACAATTATTGTGTGCATGTGTGTTAGACATTAATTTTTTCGTGATAGCAAAGATTTTTATAACTTATAGTGACAAATCACATACTATAATACCTAGTCTATAAATTAATCATGTTATACTCAATCATGTTGTTTGTGTTGTAAAATGATCATGATACTATTACAATGTACTAGACAATGACAAGCGATCAGGTGACGAGATCTGGATCAGCATTTAACACTATCACAGTGCAATATACAATGTATTCGATGTTCAATAATTATAAAATTTATTGGCATACATGTACTCTGCTGAATTTACACCCTTAGAAAATCTCCTTCTGTGCTACACCATAGGACTCATTCACTACTATTCTGAATTTCACTACAACTTTAAAGTAGTGATAGCAAGTAAAGCCGGTGTCATTGATTTTGATTTTAAGTTATGTATTAAATATTGTCACCTGGAGGGCAACAGGATTATAACAATACAAGGACCCAGACCCATGCAGGACTCTGGTGGAGTCGCCATAGATAATCATACAGTGGAAATTCTCTAAAGCGGACACCAGTGTTACTGTCCTCTGGTCGGGGCTATATGTGGCTTATATTTGGGATTCAGTAAGTGTCCATTATTATAGGGATGAAGGGTGTCTGATAAGAGGAGTTCCACTGTACATGCTCAACTGATACACTAACATTGCTTACCATGGTTACCAAAATGCATACCGGACGGGTGCAATATTAAAGTTAAGGGATTGGTTAGTATCTCCTCTCATGATCACTTTTATTTCTTCTCTTGTTGATGCAGCAACAGGTGAGCACAGTGACTAGCACACTCACTGCCAGTATCACAATCACCACACTGCAGACACTCACTCCAACAATAATGGGAAGATCTGATGCTTAAATAATAATTATTATAATAAAAAATTAAAATGCAGTATAATTAATGTATTGATATGTGGAATAACTCATTTTCACACGTGAGTATAGCCGCAATCTTAGTTCGAGGTGATCCTGCATATCATTGCTGAGCAGCAATGACAATAAGTGAAGAATATTATAGGGTATTTTATAACCTTTTGTTCGTATGAAGTTTTTCTGTATATCTTCTAGCTTTTTGGGTCTATAGTTACAACAGGCCTGAGCACACTTATGCTATGACTCAACACTCTAATAATTTTATTACTGCATTTTACTTATACTCTGGCAGATACTCTAATGGAGTGAAGCACTGTGAGTAACAACAGGTTGAGAATCGAGCTGATTAGAGAAAAGTGATATAGTCTAGCCATCATAATAATTATATTACGCAGTCATACCATTCAGAAGCTAAAAAGTAAACTCACTCGCCAAAAACTCTCAATATCTAATCAACATTAGGAGAATGAGAACTGGACCTTCCAATACACTTATAGTCGCATCCTTGTAAGAGGTGATAGTTGCAAGATGATGTCTACTTCAATAATAGTGTCTGCTATAGCTTCTTCAACATTATACTCCCATCATATAACTGTTGCGTGTATAGAACTAATAATTATTTGAACAGCAGAAAAACTATATAAGACAACACTACTTCTATTTGCAACTTTGCACTCAGTACTGAACACATGTGTTAGTCAGTTACTGTCATAATGGATTAGCCTGGGCTGAGTGCCTTTGCACTACAAAATATGCAACATTGTCCTTAAGTTCAAAGGACCGACGAACAGCTCCCGCAACACCATAACATTCGTTTTCTTCTATCTCAAAATTTTTCTGAGCTGTAAGGCGGAGATTGTGTATAAAAATGTGATAAAACACAGCTAAACATACCGCTATTTTTTCTTCTCTTTCTTCTCATAATCATACAGCAACAAATTATTGTCACAGTGACTAGCACACACATTGTTAGTAGTGCTAGAATCACACTTGCAGTTCCAGCAATAATAATGATAGTATACCTTGAATCATCATAGCCTGCAAAATGTATGTAATTATAACATAAATGATTATTCATAGAATTAATGTAACAATGAAAATTAACATATTATTTTTTATTTCGTCCAATTGCAAAATGTTTGACTATCGCCACCTAAATTTAGGCATCCTACTATGCCTAAATTTAGGCTGTCTCAACCAGTTTTATCCAAATTTGGACTAATATCAAGCACCCCACCTAAATTTAGGCAACTTTGCTGATGTTCAGACAACACCACCTAAATTTAGGTGCCCTTGCTAAATTTTTGAAGGTTTTGAAAGAATTTGCAAACATCGACCAGACCTAAATTTAGGTGGCCTAAAATTAATTTTGATATAAAAATGACTTTTAAGTGGAGGCACCTAAATTTAGGTGGTGATAGTCAAAATTTACTCAATTTCACGAGCTTTCTTAGGTATTTGCTAAGGAATAATATTATTAGTTCAAATCTGCAAAAATTGATTGGACAAAATAAAAAATAATATTTTAAATCAATTAGTGTATAATCATACAATTTAAAATTACAAGAAATACATGATAGGACTTGTGAATTGCTCATTTATAACTGCACTAAAAATACTTGTCCTGAACAAACAATTCTTACTATTTACGTCCAAAGTGGTAAAGGTCAGAGTGGCTGCTGGTCCACTACCAGCCAAGTTCAGTGCTACAATACTGCAGCTGTACTGAGTGGCTGGAGTGAAGCCATGATGAGTAACTGAGAACATATCAGTATCAGTATTGACATGTATGTTGATGGCAATATGTGGAGTACATGTGATAGTGTAGTTGGTAATCATTCCATTCTGCAGCTGTTCCTCTACTGGTCTCCATGAGAATGATACAACACGAGATTGAGGACTGGCTGAGAACATGAGGGGAGGACCAGATGGAGCTAGAGAGAGAGAAGAGGTACCAGTATTATGAATTACGTATAGCTATACTAACCAGTTACATCAGTCATGCCTATAGCAGTTGCTGGTGGTCCCTCTCCTCTGCTGTTACTAGCAGTAAGACTACAGGTGTACTCAACAAATGATCTGAACCCATCCAAAGTGACATTGCCAGCTGGTAAACCAGTATAGACCTGTTCTATAGGAGTGGAGCCAGCCCCACCCATTGACTGTCGACAGGAGAGTGTGTATTTTGTGATGTTGCCATTCTGATCCATAGGACGAGGTGGTGACCAAGAGAAGGTGAGGTTAGTGGCACCAGTACTGATTATTGAAAACTGCTGTGGTGGTCCACTAGGCACTGTGTAAATTAAAGTGGTATGGAGTTTCCAGTTAACAAAGTAAACTTTTAATAACATTAATATTCTTTGCACACAATACTAATAATTAATTTATAATATTCTTTGCACACAATACTAATTTTATAAAGTGCATACACACTCCCTCTCTCATACTCACATTCTTCAGGTGTCAATATAAATACAAGTGCAGGTGGTCCACTGCCATGGCTGTTATTAGCAGCAACACCACATGTGTACACTGCTCCTGGCTGAAGCTCAGTGACTGTGAGACTGCCTCCAGTGGTGATGGAGATAGTGGAGGTGACAGTAGGGAGCTGGGAGGAGTCTGAAGGTGTGCAGGTGATGGTGAACCCAGTGAGCATCCCATTGTGCTGATCAGTGGGCGGAGACTGAAATGTGAAGAGCGCAGATGTAGAATTGACAACGGAACCAGACACATTCACAGGAGTAGCAGGTGGTGCTAGTGAATGAAAGAGGATGCTTAGTTCAATACATCATCTTTCTTCAAACATGCGTTGCAGTAGAATACATGTACGTACACACTATTACAGTTTAATGTTTACTAAAACTTACGTGCTGAAAGTGTAGTCACACTGAATAACACTGTTTGTGAGCTGCTGTAGCTGTTATTAGCTCGTACTCGATAGTGGTAAGCCGTGTCAGACATGAGACCAAACACTGGTACTGTGAATTGCTGGTTCATAACACTGAAATCAGTAGAGCCAGTTTTAGGGATGGATGTGAGGTTGAGATTGTTCATCTGTGTACCATACAGTATATGATAGATCTCTGGTGAGTATGTTATAATGGGAACTGTGAACTGAATCAGTAAACTATTGTGAGTTCTGGTTAACACTAGGACTGATGCTGGAACACCAGGAGACTGGGGACCTGTGAGAAATTAAATTCTAAATTTTTTATAGCAGTCTGACTATAATAGCTGACAAAATTATATAATAACAGTATTATAGTAAATCATGTTATTTTTTATTTCTGCCAATTATTTTTTGCATGTTTGATACCTTTTTATTGATTATCTTTAGCATTTGCCTAACAAAACGTACAAATTTTGCTCATAACATTATTTGACGATAGATGCCTATAAATGTAGGCACCTTTGCTCTAAAATGACCTAATTTTAGATCAAAACTGAAGTATGAGCTGCCTAAATTTAGGCATGCTAGATTTCTAGAGTCCACTAAAACCTCTAAAGTTTAGGTAAGCATGCCTAAATTTAGGCAGGGATGCCTAAATTTAGGCATGTTTACCTATATTTAGGCATGTGGGCCTAAATTTAGGCGTGCTGTCCTATAATTATTGCCGAATTATGAAGTAAATTGCATCAATTTAGGCTACTGAAATGCCTAAATTTAGGCATAGCACGGGTGCCTAAATTTAGGCATGCCATGCTGCAATTTATCATCATAACTATGCCTAAATTTAGGCACGCATTATTAAAGTTTGGTTGTTTTTCCCAATTTTCTTAGGTATGCGCTGAAGATTTTCCATGAAATGATCTAAACCCTGCAAAAATAATTGGACTAAATAAAAGGTGATATACAAGTATATTCAATTTTGATGCATACTCATTAAGTTGACATCGTCCAAAACTCTGATGCAAATTACAATATTATTTTTCCAATTGGCACTTCAGTGCCTGCTAACCAACGACACCAGGAGTGCATACATGTAATTTATTGAGTAAGAGTCCCATTTCACATTTCTACTGACACACATTATCACACTTTTCCTTACTGCATGCATTGCTGCTGCTTACCAGTGACTACCACATTGGTATCAGCTTCGCTCTGGTAAGGAGGGTCTCCTGCCACATTCACTGCAAACCAACAAGTGTAGTTGAATACAGAGGGAGTGGTCTCCTCTCTAGTGATCGTGCTAGTAGTTGAGCTCGTGGTCATCATGAAACTAGTGACATCTTGAGAGCCCATCAGCCATGTGAATACCAGTGAGGCTGTGAGTGATGCTTGAGGCACAGGGAGAGCACCATTACAGGTTAAGATGACATCATTGTACGGAGAGAGGGCAGGCAGTCTAATAGATGAGGCATTGACAGTGACTACAGGTTGAGGAGCTAAGGAAGAGAGGAGAGAAGAGAGAAAGTACTTGACCAAATGTCGTATAGTTAAAGCCAGTCTAAAAAATCTTTGCTAAGCCAATCTTGTAAGCTCACTCACTCACCTCCGACTCACTCACTCATTAGCTCGCTCGTTCACTCACTCACTCACTCACACACTCACACACACTCACTCACACTCACTCACCTGTAACAGTCAGTGTCAGTGGTTCAGTAGTATTATCACTGTTCAATATATTAACATTAGGAGGGTTAGAACTGGACCATCCAATACACCTATACTCTGCATCATCAGTCGTCATTGTAAGAGGTGATAGTGTCAAGACGCTCTCCACTCCATTTATGGTAGTGCTCACAACAGCTTCATTGACAGGTACTCCATTACGATATATCACAGCAGTGGCTGTCTGCTCACTAGGTCTCTGAGCTACAACACTGCAGGTCATTACTAGTTGAGTCCCAGCATAATATGGAGGAGAGCTAGGAGAGGTCACTGTTATTACAACAATTGGCTCTGATACTACAAAGAAAAGGCAATTTGGTATCATAATAACTATAAGCAAACTTACTTTTCATCTTCACAAATCGATAAGTTGCTCCAGTCTGTCCGTTCACAACAGCCTCACAGGTGTAGACTCCTGGTCCAAGATTATCACCTTCAGCAAACCTATCTGTACTTGCTGTGAGTGATGAACCACTGCCAGCCATGACATCAACACCATCTCTTCGCAGCACGATACTAGATGCTGAGCCCACAACATCACAGGTTATACTGAATCCTGATCGAGTGACTCCAAAGTCTGGACTATCAATAGTGATGTTGACTGGACCGAGGGAGGGCACACTGATAGAGGCACTGGCTGAGCTGATGGTGATGTAATTGTGTCTAATGGCTGACACTGTACATGTGTAGTCACCCAGTAAACCACTGAGTGAAGTGTTACTAAC
The DNA here is from genome assembly GCA_964017065.1 of Haliclona indistincta. Classification (NCBI taxonomy): domain Eukaryota; kingdom Metazoa; phylum Porifera; class Demospongiae; order Haplosclerida; family Chalinidae; genus Haliclona; species Haliclona indistincta. The sequence continues at coordinate 3,970,374 of OZ024790.1, read as the reverse complement.
AACTAGTACATTGCTGTATGAGCTGGTCGATCGATCAGTGAGTGCTTGAGAGAATGAGTAAGAGCCAGTGCTAGGAGAGGTTGATGGAGTGATGATGGAGGAGCCTCGAAGCCATGTGACAGAGGATGCCGGCCAGTTAGAAGATTTACATGCAATAGAGAAAGACGAGCCGTTGAGAGTATAGACTATAGTGGGGCAATGACCAAATCTATACAATAACATTAGAGTCTCAAAAAACACATCATTTTAAACATACACTTACTGGTATTAGCCTCCCTACTGCTTGGGTACACTGCAAACAAATGATCACTGACCACACCTCCATTGGTATAACGACAAGTGTGCACACCGTGAGTCACACTAGCAACCATAGTTTCACCATTCTTTCTGAGCAGACCTGGCTCCACAAAAGTGAAGTTGAGAGGAGGGGTGCTATTGGAGGGAGGTGATATGACAGTGGTTCCTGTGTTAGAGGTGTCTCCTGAGAGGCAGCGTATCTCATAGACAGTATCAACTGCTGCAATAACATAGTTATTGGGTAGTAGACCACCAGGAGCAGGGTTCCTGTACCACACTGATACACCTGCAGGAAAGTTTATGCAAGTACTAATTTGTTATTGCATTGATAATTTAAAGGTTTCTGCTAAAACTGCAATGATACCTTGTACAGTGATTTCAAATGAGCTTTGTGCTGTGAACGAAAACTGAGCATTAGTCACAGTACATGTGTGTGTTCCAGTGTTAGCTCCATGTAGGAAGAACCCATTCAATATGGCTGTGTTAGTAGGTACAGGATCACCATCTATATTATCCAGTGTGGTTGACCAGGAGTAAGAGTAAGTTAAACTAGTGATTGAACCACTGCATTCTAGAGTGATATTGTCTCCTGCTTGAAGAGTAGCTGGAGACGTTAGTCCATCTGCTGTGATGGATACTGTCAACTGAGAGCCTAGTAAAGTACACAAGAGTCTTATGATACAGTCATAGTTTACAAAGGTACACAGATTTCCAAAACAACTATTGTGAAAGTGTAATGTAGTGTTATGCGAAGTGAATACAACCAAGCCAAGCAATAAACACATGTGTATAATACCAATTGTTGTCAGCTATCATAAAGTTCACATATAGAATCTGTATTGAAGTACATAAGAGATTAAGCTGTACAAGTTGAATATCGATGTGATCTGATATTTTAGCTAAAACAGTTTTGCACACATAGCAGATAATTGTGATACAGGCTGGTAGAAAACAAGATAGCACTGCATAGCTTTACTGCACAGTAGAATAAGTGGGAAAGAATTTAACTTTGCTGATGAAAATAGTATAGCTGAAGGAAGACATATACAAGAACTGTATGTGATCTAAGTTAAATAAAACAGAGTGTCGTATATACTAAAGGCGGCCTCAAAATTTAGTTGTTTTTCTTGGCAGGAATACTAAACACGATGGCCTGAAAAATACTTATTTAAGAGAGACAGGACTAACCTGAAGGAGCTATCATGCAAGCGAGCAGAAAGCAGCAGCAAAAACAAGCGGCCATGTGTACCTGTATACGTAGGTAGAAACGAAAAGTTATTAATTCATGCAGTTATCATTCGTGCATCATTTTAAGGGCGGGGCTCTAGTTGCGTGCAGAGAAGTGAATATGAATTATCAAAGGAATTTCTATTGTGCTTACTGAAGGTGAGATCGTTTTCCTTTATTCGCGAAAATTTTATGTTTTAGTGTACCAAAATAGGCAGTCATATGCATAATTATTTGCAAATCCTCATAAAAAATTCTCTAACGACAGTTTCATGGTAAACTGAATAATTATGATGCTATTCTCATGCTCCAGTTTATAGCAGTGCTATTTGCAGTCGGAGGTATAGTGCTGTTTGCTTATGAGGATCGATTCGGCAGTGCTGGCTGGCTAGGAGTACTACTATCACTAGGTAGTGCAGTAGGTGCTGCTCTATACAAAGTAAGACATTATAGCTCTCAGCACAATGTGAAACAATAATGTTGCTTTAGACACTGCTGAAGTGGAGAGTGAAGGATGCCTCACTCTATCAGATGGGTCTGTTTGTGTCTTCTATTGGATTGTTTAATTTCCTGTTCTTCTGGCCGATAATTCTTGCTCAACACTACACTAATGTTGAGGCCATCACTGATGTACCATGGACGTTTCTCTGCCTTAGCTCTGCTCTGGGTGTGGTCTTTAACTTTGCTATCAACTTTGGTATAGCATACACATTCCCTCTGTTCATATCCCTCGGCACCATACTGGGAACAGTGGCGGATCTGGCCTGAGGTGCTTGGGGGGCCATAATTTATTCGTATTATAAGTTTGTACAAGGCTTGTTTACATTCCATTGTGTGGTCTATAATTTAAAAATTTTGGGGGGGGCCTGGCCCCCCTGTAGATCCGCCACTGACTGGGAATACCACTTAATGCTGTTGTTGATGCTCTGATATGCCATATCGACCTAGCTAACTCAGTGGAATTATAGTGGGTGGGTTCTTGTTGATACTGCTACCATCCAGTTACTCTCTGAATATACAGAGGATATTGTGCATATGCAGTGGTCACCAGCTGAGGCAGGGGAGGGTACCTGTGAATATAGATCACGAAGGGGAGAGTGATGATAAGAGTGAGTGATAAAGACGACACCATGTGAACATATGCATGTAAATAAAGCAACAATTTTCTGTTCGTAATCATGTAATGTATACATCTCCAGATATCTCTCAACATCGCTGACGCACAATCTCAACACATTCATATTAGAGTAGGGCATGACACACCTAAAAAATAATCTTAAAGTGCCTATTATGTTATTGTGCTTTCTAAGAACATAGTGATACAAAATAACTACACAATGACGACTTTAAAATGTATGTCAGTTCAGCAGTATAAAAACAGCAAGCAAGATTACATTATTTTATTTCTTTCTTGTTGAGAATCCTATTATGAAATTGGAAGTCAGTTAACATTGCTGACGACTCATAACTTACAGAAATCAGCTTTCTCATCTATGTCGGGGAATGGTCCAGCATTCATCAACTGTTCTTTCTGTTTTGCTCTCATGCTGACATCCAAGTTGTCTTCAAACTCATCATACACAGTGGCTGTGTTCTGATGAAATACCGGCTAAATAAAATTAGGCAAACACAAATAACCAGTTTGAGTTTTAGTGAGTGTGAGGTTACATTTATGACAGGCATGTTAGCTGCAACATCAAATCTCTGTTCTACTTTCTTTGTCCGCTTGCTGTGGTTTAAATACAAGAGTAAAGCATCAGTTTAGCAGATTTTGGAGTCACTTACGCCATCACCACAATAATGATGATTATTATTGCAAAGATCACTAACACCACCATGACCACTGCTGCTATAATGCCGAAGAAAACGAGCTGGTTGAGACCTGCAATATCAGCACCTGTGCTTCCACTAGTTTCAGCTGAGGATAATAAAATTTAAATCATGTTTCACTTTATAAAGTGATTATATACATGGAGAAACAATGATACCCGATAAATGCATAGTAATACTCAAATCCGTGATAAAAATCACAACATGTGACTTTGATTCAAATATGCAACACATAATAATAAACAATTCTACAACATACTGGCTTGGATTAGAGCGCTGTAGTCACTGGAACTATAGACTGTGTATTGCCTGTCAGAAGACCCCTGTGAATAAAACATTATTATTGCTTTTCTGTCATGCTCTCAACTCACTGCTTGTCGCTTCTGTGGTGCTGATAATTTAGGGAAGGCCCTCAAGAAAAAGGTGTAAAACTCTCCAACGGTTAGGTCACCATTGTCAGGGTGTTCACTCATTTGACCACTACCACCAATTGCAAACAATCCGTTAGCTGGGAAGTTGTCATCTGAAAATTCAGCAGCAACGTAGGCTACTGCTCTAGATTTAATGTTCTGCACTTCTTGGTAAGTGAGCAGGTTTGCCTCAGGGAAGGCAACATCAGGGGACTGAGCAGGTACTCTTTGTGTAGGCAGGTAGACTGCAACCAGCTGATAGTGACTGTCATAAAGGGAAATAAATTTGTGTACTACCTTAATATGGTGAATAAAGGCCATACCTCAATTCTCCATTAATGTTTGATGGTTTGGTGAGTGAGAGAGTGACGCCTTGTTTGAGCAAAACGCCCATTGTGGGAACCATATCAGGAGCTGTTGACAAAGTTGTCACAATCAATACCAACTCATCTTTCTTACTCACCTGTTGGCGGCAAAACAGCTGAGACAGATGCACTTTGGGCACCTTCTCCAGCTGCGTTAATAGATGTGACATACGCAGTGTATGTACTGGCTGGGTAGAGCCCTGAAGAAATAGTAACCCGTGCACTGGTAGTGTTGATTGTCTGCAAATCAGTGCTATACAATCGATCATTGACGTCATAAGACTTTGATGGTTGATAGTAGACCTGAGAAAGAGAGTGTATTAGAGAATGCATAGCTGTTTATAGAGTAACTACTTTGTATCCAGAAGCACTGCTCACACTATTCCATATAATGGTGACCGTGTTGTCATGTACGCTAGCTGAGACTCCACTTGGCGGAGGAGGAGCTGTAGGGGAATGAGGAAAATTTGGGAATCATACAGTAGCAAGTGCGAATAATAATATTTACGGTTATTCAGAGTAACAGCATCGATTGTGTGGGTGTAAGGACCTAATCCAACACTAGTTGCAGCGGCGATTTTGATGTAGTATCGAGTGTTGACCAATAGGTTTGGCAGTTGAGAATTGAGAGTATTGGTAGCGTTAATAAGGACAGACTGCCTCTGGTCATCGCCCTGTGATGAATCAGTAGTATACAGCAGTTTGTAGCTGATAATTCGACCATTCTGTACAGCAATATCTGGTGGGCTCCATGTTACAGTGATAGTAGAGAAAGTTATAACAGTAGTAGTGACAGAGGTGGGAGGTCCAGCAGGAGCTGTATAACTAGTAATTAAAGTACACAGAACACTATCATTTTAATCACCATCTTCCAGAGTGTATGTGTTGCACTGGTCAGTGGAGGATGGTCCAGGACCTACAACAGTGTATGCAGTGAGCATGATGGAGTAGGAGGTCCCCTTGAGTAGCTGGTTTAGCACTAGCTGAGTAGAGTTGTCAGTAGTTGCTCTTATATCAGGCTGTGTGGATGAAAAATCTAGTCCAGACAGTGACTGCACTGGTCGATAAGAGATTGTGTAGTACTGGATCGGTCCATTTGGATTGGCAGGAACACTCCATGAGGCGTTGATGGAGGTTGAGGAGACAGCTACAGCTAGACAGTTACGAGGAGCAGATCCTGGAGCTGTATGTGAGAAGGAAATAAGACAGTAAGGAAAGAATGTTTCAATACTCACTAGTTGGGCTAGTCCTGAATTGTGAATACATCAACCTATTGCTGCTACACCCGATCATGTTACATGCCTCTACAGCAAACTCATATCTTGTGTATGGAGCAATTTTTGTAGTGATATTGATCATGGTGGCAGTGGCAGTGTATCGATCATCTCCTTGTAGCTGGGTTAGTATGCTATCACTGTCCACATCACGCTGGTAGACCTTGTAGCCAAGAACAGCGCTATTACCAATAAAGACAGGAGCACTCCATGATAAGTAGACTGACACAGCTGTGTAGCTGATTGAAGATATTCCAGGAGCCGATGGCACCTCTGCAGAGACAAATAATGAACAATACTATAATTATTATTGAAGTTATATCTCTTACCAAGTACTTTAATGGTGATGGGACTACTACTGGAGTTGAATGATCCTGTTTGATCGAAGCTATTGGTAGCTTGACACACATAAATTCCATTGTCCTTTCTTCGTAGTGAACTAAACTGCAGCACTGATATCACCCCAACATCTCCTGTGAATGTTACATTGAGCGACGTATATCCAAACATAGCTGATTGGGTAGTGATAATGGTGGTGGAGTCGGCAGTTACTGGTAGACCATCCTTTAGCCATGAGATAGTTGGGAGTGGAAAACCACGAACTGAGCAGATCAGGTTAGCACTGCTGTTGATCACTTTACTGACTGGAGCTGATGATGATAGAATGCTTGGAGGCACTATGTAAAAAAATATTTAAATTCTTGTGGAAAGGCTAAGTTGATCACTCACCATGTATTGTCAGAGTAGCTGATGCTGAAGCACTGCCAACACTGTTGATAGCTGCGCACTGGTAGACACCACGATCAGAATACTGTACATTACTAACTGTTAGACTACCAAACTGCAGTGGAATGGATCGATCTCTGTTGATAGAGTACTTGGCAGTGTCTACAGTATCGTTGGTGCCCAGTATGTAAGAGCCGTTGAATCTCCACACGACGTCATGAAGAGGATGAGCTAGAGCTTCACATTGGAAGTTCACGCTAGTAGTGTCAAGAATAGTCTGGTCAAGCGGTCGCACAACCAGCACGGGTGGTCCTGCACAGAAGAAAATGTAAAATCTTTCAATTTTCAGGGATGGATTTTACCTTCTACTATGATGTCAATGTAGCTAAAGGCAGAACCAGCCACAGTTGTCGCCACAAGGAAGTATCGACCATTGTCAGCTGCTACAATGTTGCTGATCGTGAGGGAGAGAAGGTCGCTGGAGAATGAGAGATGAGAGGCAGAGTTGAGTGACTGGAGGTTTGTGATGTCGACGTTGCTGCCGTTGGAGGTAGGAGTGGTTGAGAAGGAGTTCGAGAAGATCCAGCGTATCTGAGAGGTTTGGACAGCAGGGGATGCATTGATGATGGTGAGTGACAGTGTTGCTGATGTCCCGAGACTGCTGGTAATCATCTGGTCAGCATCATTTGAATAAATTGTCGGAGTAACTGCAAAAATAACAAAGAACACGATAAAACCAAGAAAAATGCAACGAATGCCTAAAAACAGGGAAAATATTGATCTTACCATTTACTGTGAGGCTTGAACTAGCAGTATTTGACCCGGCTTGATTTTCAGCGATGCAGTTATAACTGGCAATGTCTTTTGTACTGGTTAAGAGAAGAGTTAGCGTGCTGGTCGCTTGTCTGTCTCCTGCAACACTCTCTGTGATGGCTATCTGTGTGTTGTTGCTGAGCTGAGTGATGCCCTTTGTCCAACGTATGGTGGGTCGAGGTACCCCTGTAGCTATGCATGTGAAAGAGGCTGAAGCGGGTTGAGTCACTGAAAGGCTGTTTGGTACTATCTGTGTGATATTTGCCGCAACTGTAAAAAATCAAACCATGACAAATTATTTGTATTTTTGGTCACCTACGTTGTACTACTACTGAAAACAGTGCTGTATCTGTTCCTACAATATTTGCGCCCGCACAAGAGTAGTTCCCTGAGTCAGTGTCAGCTGTACTGGTGATAGTGAGAGTCTGTGTGATCTGATACAGACCAGAGGAGACCAGTTGCTGACTGGGTGAGCCAACACTGACACGAGGATCACTGCTGGGAGTCAGAGCAGCCCCGTTCCTCCACCAGGTGATACTGGGGGTGGGGATACCAGTGGATGTGCACTGGAATGTGATTGGTGTAGCCTCGTTGGTGACGTATACAACGCCAGTTGTATTCACAACAGGAGTAACTACAAAATGAAAAAAATTAACCTCAATGCATAGTTGTAGTCACAAGCCTTACCTTGTATGGTCAGAGTTGCTGTGCTGTCAGTAGATCCTTCTGAGTTAGTAGCCCTGCATATGTACTGGGTAGCATCGTAAGGTGTTAGAGACGAGACCAGCAGTGTGCTGGCTTGCACCTGACAGATGCAATCATGCGGAATGACTGAATTCGTGACTGTGAACCTAGAGGTAGTTGGAATGGGGACTGTGATTCCATCCATGACAACCAGCCATTGGATAGTGGGTGCAGTATAAGCTCGAGCAGTACAGTTGAACATTGTGGTGGCTGGCAACAAAACTGTCTGATTCTGAATTTGTTGAACATAAGGAACATCTGCAGATGAGAACCATGATTTAAACTGTTTTAGTGCTTTGTTGAAACTTACAGCGGACAGAGAGTGTGGTAGAGTTTGAAGAGGAGCCGAGTGAGTTTGTAGCAGTGCAGGTATACTGTCCAGCATGGTCTCGATTCACTGGTGATATGGTCAGTCGGCTGGTGATCTGGTCACCTTGCTCAGTCTGAGTGATCTGGATTCCAGTGAACTGTGATGTCAGTGTTGTATTATCAATTGACCAAGTGATGTTGGGCTTGGGTAGACCAGTGACTGTGCATATGAGGACAACTGTGCCTTGCTCGGATACTGAAGGATTTGAAGCAACGAGCATTACTCTTGGTAGGTCTACAGAGAGTAAAATAATGAAGATCGGTATCAAAGTCAATGATTTACTCACGTTGCACTGTCAGTGTGAATGCATTGCTTCCATTGCCGTAAGCATTGGTGCCGATACACGAGTACAAGCCAGTGTCACTGATAGCAATATTGGTGATGGTGATGTTCCTTGTCACACTATATACTTGAGTGATTTGCAGTTGTTCTGTGGGTGCACCAATGGTGATACGAGGGTCAGTAGTATGCGACAACATAGCCCCGTTCCTATACCAGCTGATAGTGGGGCTGGGGATACCAGTGGCTTGGCACGAGAAAGTGACCACGTTCATCTCAGCAGCAACAGTAGTCACTTGATCAGGAATTGCACTGGGCACAACTGTACAAAAGGTGACTCACAATGTCAAGTCATCTGTATATTCAAGCACTTACTGTAAACAGTGAGACTAGCTTGAGCTGTTGCCTGACCAAGCACGTTACTGGCGACACACACATAGTCTCCGACCTCAAATGGACTAACATTGGCGATGTATATAGAACTGGTGGTTCCTCGATCGCTCACATCTGTGTAAGTGATTGAGTACTGGGTGTTGACGTTTACATCAATCAGTAGAGAGTCATTGCCGTTACGTCGTATCCAAGAGAACGAAGGTCTGGGGACTCCCTCAGCTGAGCAGGTGAATGTATGGTCAGTGATAACGGGAGCAACGAGATCAGTTGGAGATGCGGTGATGGTGGGGCTGACTGCAGAGGGAAGGGACAAAATAAATAAAGCTATTGTGTAGAAGTATAGCTAATCTTACTTTGCACAACAAGTACAAAAAGTGCTGTATCTGTTCCAGCAGTATTGTTGCCCACACAAGAGTAGTTCCCTGAGTCAGTGTCAGTTGTGTTGGTGATGGTGAGGGTCTGTGTGACCTGATACAGACCAGAGGAGACCAGCTGCTGGCTGAGTGAGCCAACACTGACACGAGGATCACTGCTGGGAGTCAGAGCAGCCCCATTGCTGTACCAGGTGATGTCCGAACTTGGACTACTAGTAACTGTGCACTGGAATGTGACTGTACTGGTCTCATTGGTAGTATAGACACTCTGTGATGATATTATTGATGCTCCAGCTACATTGGGTGAGAGTCATTACTGCAAGTACATTGAAATCATCAGTAGCTTACTTTGCACAGTGAGAGAGCCAGTTGAAGCAGCTGATCCTGCTTGATTGGTAGCATTGCAGGTGTATGATACAGCATCATCAATGGCTGTGTAGGATACAGTCAGTGTGCTGGTCACGTTCTGAGTGCCAACTGGTGCAGTCACTATGGAGTACTTTGAGGAGTGTGAGATAGTGAGTTGTTGGCCATTGACTAGTCTTAGCCACAATATGACAGGTTGAGGAAGACCATTAGCAGAACATGTGAATGTAGCAGTGTTGGGTTGTACAGCTTTTAGGTCCTGTAGTTGCTGGTAAATAGTAGGAGCAACTGAGAGAAAGAAAATGATGGTTGATGAAGAGTGAGTACCTGACACACTGTGGCTTACAGTATACTGTCAGAGTGGCTACAGCTGTAGTATTAACTAGTGAGCTAGTGACACTGCAGATGTACTGGCCTGCATCTGAACGAAATGAAGAGACAACAGTCAGTGAGCTGGTCAGAGGAGTTGGCTGCTGTATGTTAATATTGCTGTCTGAGTTAGACAGCAGCTGCTGAATGCCGCCAGAACTGAAATACCATGAGAACACTGGAGATGTTATTCCATTCGCTGTACATGTGAATGTGACTGGATTAGTCTCAACTCGTGATGCAGCTGATGGTACTACAGAGATGCTTCCAAGAACTGTGAGTTAAAATAGTAATTTACCATACCACACCATGACAAGTCACTTTGTTTCTTACCAACAATAGTGAGTGTTGCGGTGCTGGTAGCAATGGCTCCATTACTAGCAGCTTGACAGACAAATACACCTGCATCAGACCGCATCACAATTTTTATTGTCAGCTGGCTGGTCGCATTCTGTGATCCGGAGGTATTGCTTGAGATAGTGTATCCACCAGTGGCAGTTACAAGTTGCCGTGTGTTGCCTGTGTGCTTTTTGTACCAGGTGATGATTGGAGAAGAATTACCAAATGCCGAGCACGTGAAGGTGATAGAACCGCTCACAATTGCGGTTGCATTCTGTGGGTTCTCGTATATGAGAGGTACCTCTGTACAATATATTCATGGTTGGACATTATGTTCAACAAGTTAACTCACCCGGACAAATTACTCCAGCAATACTGTTTGCAGGACATCGGAACGATGAGTTGTATATGCAATCAAACAGTGTGGTCTCATTGCCAGCACACTGCACACTACCAAACTGGATTGGGCCAGTATTTGTACCAGACAATGAGTAAACAACTGGTGCTGCTGCTGGAGGACAACATAATTCATATGGTGAAAGTAGCAAGAGTAGCGGTTGTCTTACCAGAATTAAATCTCATGCCTGCAAGGTATCCATATGCTCTTAATGTTCTAGAATCCCAGCCATGGACTAGCACAGCTATCTTGCCATCAGGATTGTTGTGGCTGACAACATGTGCCGTTCCTCCTGTCACACTCTTGTGACAACCATACCCAACAACAGTGCCTCCACTGTTGTAGATTGCATTCCATGAGCATGAGATTGGTTGACCATCCAGTCTAATACTGCTGGGCTGGTGGTATTGTGCTAGAACACTCACACTGATCTGATTGATATTGAAGTCACTTGTGTTCAATGTGAAGAACGAATATCTGTTTGTAAACTGGTCTAGTGATGGTAAGATAGAGATGATGGGATCTCCTATCCTGTCTGTGCCTCCTCCAATACCAAGCTGAGATACAAGGACTGGTTTGTTGGCCACCACAGAGCAGTAGGTGGTTGAACTGGTGAAGAATGTGAAGGAACTGCCAGCAGAGGTGAGTGTCTGAGTTGAGGTCACAGAGTTACATCTGCGTACGACTGTAGTGGCACTTTGAGAGGAAACAACCTTGTAGTATTGGCCAACATTTCTTCCACCAAATGGAACAAGAAGGAACTCCAGGCCCCAGGTAGATGTTGGTGGTATGTTTTCTGCCAGATGCTCACAGTATGTTTGAGTGGACGGCACATTACCACACTCATGGCCACTGACCACTGTCAATGGTTTGTTGGACACAATTTTAGATCCAGTGAGATCTGAGGAAGATTTTCCAACGAAAAGTGTCTGCATTTTGTTAAGTGTAATTTGGTGATCAGATCCACTTGAAACAGATCGAAGAGTTGAAGAAGAGCTCTGGACATCTGTTGGAATACTAACGGTTACAGTGGGAGTGATGGTGATGATGGTGTTATCTTCACAGCCTACTAGAAGGAATTCACTGTTAGCTGTAGGCGCAAGTGAACCAGTTGAGATGACGTAATACTCATATGAAGCAACACCAAGATCTTGACAGGGATAGGCCAAATATTCTCCTACTGTGTCTGACTTATAGTTGATGACCAGTACTGATACCGATCCTTGTCCTATGGTGTACACATGGACTCCTTTATTACGATAGGTGTAGGTAGGGCTATTAGTTTGAAGGCTGGTGGGTAGGTTGACAGTTACTGGACTGGAGGCAGTGGTCGTTCCAGTATACACCACTCCACTGGAGGTGTCCACACCAAACTGTACTTGTGAACTGCCTTCAGCTGACACCACTAGTTGGAGACGAGTTGTAGTGCCTTGATAGTTCCTCAAGAATCCAATATAGAAGTCTCTTCCATAGTTTGTGAGCTGCACTAAACTTCTTTGCAGTTCATCAGCTGTGTAACGAAATTCGCATATTAATCTTCAGTCATTCTTACAAAGATAGCTTACTATCAAAGGGATATCCTAGCTGCCTACACACTACAGCAGCATCAATAACATCCCATTGGTCACTGCAGACTAGACTCCAGACTCCACCCTGACACACCTCTATAATACCCTTACGATCAGAGTCATTATTAACCAGTCGAAGACTACTCTCATTGCAGTTCTCTGTTAGGATAGGTTAGTGTTATAGATTATGTATAGACTGAGTAAAAATCTAACTCACTCGAAACAGTCAGAGTTGCTGCATTGGATGCAACACTAGTGAAACCACTTGTTGCTCGGCACAAAAATTTTTCTCCTGAAACTGATATTCTGACATTCATGACTGTAAGCTGACTCGTGCTGTTATCTAATCCTAAACTGAGTGTAGTTGAATATTTGGAGGTGTCATTGAGAAATTCAAGAGATCCGTTTTGTAACTGTCTGTACCACATAATGAAAGGAGCGGGGTATGCATAAGCAATGCATGTGAACGTAGCATTTTTTAGAACGTTAACTGTGTTGTCCACTGGTCCAGTCAATATTTGCGGAAATGCTGTAATAATTAATAAGCAGAGTAATGTAATCGATCACGCAACTGAAGGAAATTCCACAACATACCAGGACATAAAACTCCAGCTTGCTGTTTGGTACTGCACTGAGCTGACGAGTTGAAATGGCAATTGAGTAGAGTGGTCTCATTACCCACACACTGAACACCTCCGAACACTGTTTGACCGGTCACAGAACCATAGTATGAATTCAATGGAGCTTCTAGAGTTCCTGAAAAAATAATACAATTACATTAGTTTAGAATCAGAAAAACACATGTTATATGAACCTTGAGTAATTGCATTTAGTTTCAAACCAGCAAGATATCCATATCCTCTTTTTGTTCCAGAATTCCAGCCATGGACTAACACAGCTAGCTTACCATCAGGATTGTTGTGGCTGACAACATGTGTCGATCCTCCTGTCACACTCTTGTGACAACCATACCCAACAACAGTGCCTCCAATGTTGTATATGGGATTCCATGAGCATGAGATTGATTGACCATCCAGTCTAATACTGCTGGGCTGGTGGTATTGTCCTAGAACACTCACACTGATCTGATTGATATTGAAGTCACTTGCGTTCAATGTGAAGAACGAATATCTGTTTGTAAACTGGTCTAGCGATGGTAAGATAGAGATGATGGGATCTCCTATGTTATCATTGCTTCCTCCAATACCAAGCTGAGAGACAATGACTGGATTGTTGGCCACCACAGAGCAGTAGGTGGTTGAACTGGTGAAGAATGTGAAGGAACTGCCAGCAGAGGTGAGTGTCTGAGTTGAGGTCACAGAGTTGCATCTGCGTACAACTGTAGTGGCACTTTGAGAGGAAACAACCTTGTAGTATTGGCCAACATTTCTTCCACCAAATGGAACAAGAAGGAACTCTTGGCCCCAGGTAGACGTTGGTGGTATGTTTTCTGCCAGATGCTCACAGTATGTTTGCGTAGATGGCACATTAGCACACTCATGGCCACTGACCACTGTCAATGGTTTGTTGGACACAATTTTAGTTCCAGTGAGATCTGTGGAAGATTTTCCAATAAAGAGTGTCTGCATTTTGTTAAGAGTGATCGTGTGATCAGATCCACTTGAAACAGATCGAAGAGTTGAAGAAGAGCTCTGGACATCTGTTGGAATACTAACGGTTACAGTGGGAGTGATGGTGATGGTGGTGTTATCTTCACAGCCTACTAGAAGAAATTCACTGTTAGCTGTAGGCACAAGTGAACCAGTTGAGACGACATAGTACTCATATGAAGCATCACCCAGATCTTGGTAGGGATAAGCCAAATATTCTCCTACTGTGCCTATTTTATAGTTAATGGCCAGTACTGATACTGATCCTTGTCCTATGGTGTATACATGGACTCCTTTATTACGATAGGTGTAGGTAGGGCTATTAGTTTGAAGGCTGGTGGGTAGGTTGACAGTAACTGGACTGGAGGCAGTGGTTGATCCAGTGTACACCACTCCACTGGAGGTCTCCACACCAAATTGTACTGGTGAGCTGCCTTCAGCAGATACAACTAGTTGGAGACGAGTTGTAGTGCCCGCATTGTTGCGCATGAATCCAATGTAAAAGTCTTTTCCATAGTTTGTGAACTGCAATGTTTTTGTATTCTGATTTTTTCCATATACAGTGTCTGTAGTGAAACCGATAAAGTGTACATGTAGCTATTTTAGCATCAAAAATGCACTCACAGTTGAAGGCATATCCCAGTTGTCTGCACACAACAGCAGCATCAGGTGTTCCCCACTGGTCATCACATACTGAGCCCCATACTCCTCCTTGACACACTTGTACTGTGCCTTCTCTATCAAGCTGTCCTCCTACTAGTCTAACACTGCCTTCATCACTGCAGCCCTCTGTAGGACAACATCATTCTTTAACTCATAAATTATTAATATGCTAAAGAGGACACTTAAAACTTTCAACTGCAAAGTAGCATTGAAATGTTACGAAGTGACAAACCTTGAAATGGTAAAGATCACCTTTTGCTGTCTTTTCTTTTCAACCAACTTAAAACCCTATCATAACTTGTGAGCAGTGCCCAGGACAAATTTGCTGACAGAAAACTAAATGTCTTGGCTTGTGTTCTTGGCTCATTTTAAAGAAAAATGCTATGTTATGTCTATCTACGATTATCCGGTAATTGTCAGCATTTTCTACAACAATAATAATTTAAGTCATACTAAATTAGGGAGGCACGGTAGTGACTCCCTATGTAGGGATGAACGAGAGAACAAGATGGCAGCTACATACAATGTATTAGCATTCAAACGCTGATATTTCGCCTGGTGATGAATTTTATACGTCCAAAGACACTTAGATCTGCTATCTGGCGTTGCCCCATCTTACAGTAGCAAGGAGATTGCTCGAAATTGTTACTAAAGTGATGAACCTGGAAACGGTGAAAATCGAGTTTCGTCATCTTCGTCTTCTTCTTTCTTCCACTCGCCTAGCACCTTTACGTGAGCAGTGCCGAGACCAAAACACCCACGAAGAGTTGTGAAATTCTCCTGGTATGTGCCTTTGAGCATTGTTTTTAGCGAAACGACGATATAAATTTGACTAGTTCACGATCACGAACAGTTGTCAGCTAAGTGTTTGACACCATTATTGTGATTACGTAATACTCACATGACCAATCACAAGCGCATATTGGCGTCTGGAGTCTTCGAAGAACAGCTCACCGAGTAAGCTCGTGTAGTATCACCGTTCTGCTGCTTGCCAAATAGTATCACAGCCATACAGAAAATTCTAAACCAGAGTGGGCGGGGCTCGTATGCAGAACGCATAAATGCATGAGCTAGTTTCACTATTTAAGAGCTACAAGTTAAAAAGCAATTATCAACAAAAGCAAACCAAAGCAATAGTGGAAACAAAGAGATACATTATCCTGCCGAATTCGAACTGCACCAAAAATTTGAAACTCACTGAAAAAAGGACACAAACAAGAAAATAAAAAGATTTCTAACGAAATCAAAAGGATGTAGAGATAAAGAAATCTGCTACTGGTCCACAATGTGAACCAACAAGAAGCAAGCATGGAATGGTAACACGATTGACTTGCTAACAGACCATAGATCCCTACATCAGTGGCTGTACATAAGATCAATATTTTGTCACAAGCAGAAATTAAAAGTTCAATTCAATGCACGTCAGGTGTCAGTCAACAGCAACTAGCTGAACTAGCTATAGTCAGGCCACAGCAGCCATTGATTTAGGGATCTATGGTCTGTTAGCAAGTCAATCGTGTTACAATTCCATGCTTGCTCCTTGTTGGTTCACATTGTGGACCAGTAGCAGATTTCTTTATCCCTACATCCTTTTGATTTCGTTAGAAATCTTTTTATTTTCTTGTAATTATGCTATTGATCCATGTTTGGCAGATATCAAGGCCAGAAGTGGAGCTAAATTAAAGCTAATTGTATAAAAGGCTCTTGAAGGTTTACGGGATTTGGAGCATTCTCTTCACAATTTCAAACCTATGAGATTATAGATTATAGAATAGGTTGTGATTATAGAGTTGAGCCAAGTCATAAGCACTAGGAACTTTTGAGTTGGAAATTGATGCAGAATTTGAATCAGAGGCTTACCTAGTAGTAATATAGCTACGAATAAAATACGACAACTATGTAGTTTGGCTCATGGCGCATGAATCAGCCACAAGCCTCGTGGGAGCATGGGCATACGTGTGGTCCATTAAAATTTAAAAGGGCGGTTGATATCGTCCCCAGATTTACTTACTCCACAGATGTCTTGTTCATTTCTTTCTGCAGAAAATCAAGCGTAGCCAAAATGATTGCAGAATAGTCAAATAGCAAAAAATATGAGTGACTGCTTTGACTGAGCCTCGGCAAGCTAAAAATAAACTCTTGAACATGCTGACAATTCAGCTGTGATTTTGATTCATTCTCGGCTTCATGACTAAATCATTGTAAGAAGTTAGTAGTATCAAAAAGTTTTTCCGTGCTTGCAAAGATTTCAGCAATATCAAAGTATATTATGGTGTCACAAGA
Organism: Haliclona indistincta; assembly: GCA_964017065.1. NCBI lineage: Eukaryota > Metazoa > Porifera > Demospongiae > Haplosclerida > Chalinidae > Haliclona > Haliclona indistincta. Next base: position 3,953,677 of record OZ024790.1, on the reverse strand, counting down.
TCATAAATATTCAAGAAAAAGTACCAGTAGTTGAATGCATTTAAAGCTTACTTTGTACTACCAGTGCAAACAATGTTGCATCAGTTCCAGCAGTATTATTGCCAACACAAGAGTAGTTCCCTGAGTCAGTATTGGTTGTGTTGGTGATTGTGAGGGTCTGTGTGACCTGATACAGACCAGAGGAGACCAGCTGCTGACTGGGTGAGCCAACACTGACACGAGGATCACTGCTGTGGATCAAAGCAGCTCCATTTCTGTACCAGCTGATGTCAGAACTAGGATTACTAGTAACTGTGCACTGGAAGGTGACTGTACTGGTCTCATTGGTAGTATAGACACTCTGTGATGATATTATTGATGCTCCGGCTACAATAAGAGTTACCATTGCAACAACAGTTAAATTGATAATTCCTATTAACTTACATTGCACAGTGAGAGAGCCAGTTGAAGCAACAAATCCTGCTTGATTGGTAGCATTGCAGGTGTATGATACAGCATCATCAATGGCTGTGTTAGATACAGTCAATGTGCTGGTCATGTTCTGAGTGCCAACTGGTGCAGTCACTATGGAGTACTTTGAGGAGTGTGAGATAGTGAGTTGTTGGCCATTGACTAGTCTTAGCCATGATATGGCTGGTTGAGGGAGGCCACTAGCAGAGCAGGTAAATGTGGCAGTGTTGGGTTGTACAGCTATTAGGTCCTGAAGTTGCTGGTAGATAGTAGGAGCAACTAACATAGAGAATAAAAGAATGATAGGATGATGAAACGTGAATTACAGTGGCTTACAGAATATAGTCAGAGATCCTACAGCTGTGGTGTTAATTTGTGTGCTATTGACACTGCAGATGTACTGGCCAACATCTGAACGAGAGACAGACACTACAGTCAGTGAGCTAGTTAGGGGATTTAGCTTCTGTATGTTGATATTGCTGTCTGAGTTGTACAACAGCTGTTGGATGCCGCCAGAGCTAAAGTACCACAAGAAGTTTGGATAGTTTATTCCATTTGTTGTACATGTGAATGTGACTGGATAAGTCTCGACTCGTGTTGCAGCTGATGGTACTACAGAGATGCTTCCAGGAACTGTGAGTTGAAATAATAATTTACCATACCACACCATGACAAGTCACTTTGTTTCTTACCAATAATAGTGAGTGTCGCTGTGCTGGTAGCAATGGCTCCATTACTAGCTGCTTCACAGACAAATACACCTGTATCAGACTGCATCACCATGTGTATTGTCAGCTGGCTGGTCGCATTTTGTTGTCCCGAGTTATTGCTTGAGATAGCATATCCACCAATGGCAGTTACGAGTTGCAGTGTGTCGCCTGTGTGCTGTTTGTACCAGGTGATGATTGGAGAAGAATCACCAAAGGCCGAGCATATGAACGTGACAGAATCGTTCACTAATGCAGTTGCATTCTGTGGGTTCTCATATATGAGGGGTATCTCTGTACAGTACATGAAATTATAATCATGGTCGGACATACGTTTAACAAGTTATTAACTCACCCGGACACATTACTCCAGCAAAACTGTTTCCAGGACATTGGAACGATGAGTTGTATATGCAATCAAACAGTGTGGTCTCATTGCCAGCACACTGCACACTACCAAACAGGATTGGGCCAGTACTTGGACCAGATAATGAGTAAACAACAGGTGCTGCTGCTGGAGGACAACATAATTCATATGGTGAAAGTAGCAGTAGTAGCGGTTGTCTTACCAGAATTAAATCTCATGCCTGCAAGGTATCCATATGCTCTTAATGTTCTAGAATCCCAGCCATGGACTAACACAGCTAGCTTGCCATCAGGATTGTCGTGGCTGACAACATGTGTCGATCCTCCTGTCACACTCTTGTGACAGCCATACCCAACAACAGTGCCTCCACTGTTGTATATGGGATTCCATGAGCATGAGATTAGTTGATCATCCAGTCTAATACTGCTGGGCTGGTAGTATTGTGCTAGAACACTCACACTGATCTGATTGATATTGAAGTCACTTGTGTTCAATGAGAAGAATGAATATCTGTTAGCATATTGGTCTAGCGATGGTAGGATAGAGATGATGGGATCTCCTATCCTGTCTGTGCCTCCTCCAATACCAAGTTGAGAGACAAGGACTGGTTTGTTGGCCACCACAGAGCAGTAGGTGGTTGAACTGGTGAAGAATGTAAAGGAATTGCCAGCAGAGGTGAGTTTCTGAGTTGAAATCACCGAGTTGCATCTGCGTACGACTGTAGTGGAACTTTGAGAGGACACAATCTTGTAGTATTGGCCAACATTTCTTCCTCCAAATGGAACAAGAAGGAACTCCTGGCCCCAGGTAGACGTTGGTGGTATGTGTTCTGCCAGATGCTCACAAAATCCCTGAGTGGATGGCACATTACCACACTCATGGCCACTGACCACTGTCAATGGTTTGTTGGACACAATTTTAGATCCAGTGAGATCTGTCGAAGATTTTCCAATGAAAAGTGTCTGCATTTTGTTCAGAGTAATTTGGTGATCGGATCCACTTGAAATAGATTGAAGAGGGGAGGAAGTGCTCTGTGCATTTGCTGGAATACTAACGGTTACAGTGGGAGTGATGGTGATGGTGGTATTATCTTTGCAGCCTACGAGAAGGAATTCACTGTTAGCTGTAGGCACAAGTGAACCAGTTGAGACGACGTAATACTCATATGAAGCATCACCAAGATTTTGACAGGGATAAGCCAAATATTCTCCTACTGTGCCTGATTTATAGTTAATGACCAGTACAGATACTGATCCTCGTCCTATGGTGTACACATGGACTCCTTTGTTACGATAGGTGTAGGTAGCACTATTAGCAAGAAGACTAGTGGGTAGGTTGACAGTGACTGGGCTGGAGGCAGTGGTTGTTCCAGTATAAACCACTCCACTAGAGGTCTCCACACCAAATTGTACTGATGACCTGCCTTCAGCTGATACCACTAGTTGGAGACGAGTTGTAGTGCCTTGATAGTTCCTCATGAATCCAATATAGAAGTCTCTTCCATAGTTTGTGAGCTGCACTGAACGGCTTTGCAGTTCATCAACTGTGTAAAGAAATGTGCAAATTTGATCTTCAGTCATTCTTACAAGATTTAGCTTACTATCAAAGGGATATCCTAGTTGTCTGCACACTACAGCAGCATCAGGTGTTCCCCACTGGTCATCACATACTGAGCCCCATATTCCTCCTTGACACACTTGTACTGTGCCTTCTCTATCAAGCTGTCCTCCTACTAGTCTGACACTGCCTTCAACACTGCAGCCCTCTATAGGACAACAACATCATTCTTTAACTTAATATGCTAAAGAAGACACTTAAAACTTCCAACTGCAAAGTAGTATTGAAAATGTTGCGAAGTGATAACCCTTAAGATGTCTTCTCCTTTCAACCGATTTAACACCCTATCACAACTTGTGAGCAGTGCCCAGGACAAATTTGCTGACAGAAAGTCAAATTTCTTGGCTTGCATGGGTTTTAAGCACATTTTAAAAAGAAATGCCATGTCTATCCATGATTATCCAGTAATTGTCAGCATTTTCTACAACAATTATCATTGCCGATCGGCAATAATAATTATGTAGGAATAACCTCAAATTAAGATGGCGGCTACTCATGTGTGAAAATGAGTTATCGCACATATCTCTTATCTACTGTTAAACATTTATACTGCATTTAATAATTTAAGTCATGCTATAAAATAATTTATTATTGATCCATGTTTGGCAGATGTCGAGGCCAGAAGTGGATCTAAATTATATCTATAATAATATTTAAAGGCTCTTGAAGGTTTACAGGGTTTGAAGCCAAGTCCAAGCTCTAGGAAATTGTGAGTTGGAAACTGATGCAGAATTTGGATCAGAGGCTTACCTAGTAGTAATAATTATAGCTATGAATAAGATATGACAACTATGTAGTTTGGCTCATGGCACATGAATCAGCCACAAGCCTCGTTGGAGCATGGGCATACGTGTGGTTCATTAAAATTTAAAAGGGCAGTTGATATCATCCCCAGATATACTTACTCCATTTCTTTCTGCAGAAAATCAAGCGTAGCCAAAATGATTGCAGAATAGTCAAATAGCAAAAAATTGTGACTGCTTTGACTGAGCCTCGGCAAGCTAAAAATAAACCCTTGAACATGCTGACAATTCAGCTGTGATTTTGATTCATTCTCGGCTTCATGACTAAATCATTGTAAGAAGTTAGTAGTATCAAAAAGATTTTCCGTGCTTGCAAAGATTTCAGCAATATCAAAGTATATTATGGTGTCACAAGATCATAAATATTCAAGAAAAAGTACCAGTAGTTGAATGCATTTAAAGCTTACTTTGTACTACCAGTGCAAACAGTGCTGTATCTGTTCCAGCAGTATTGTTGCCCACACAGGAGTAGTTCCCTGAGTCAGTGTCAGTTGTGTTGGTGATAGTGAGGGTCTGTGTGACCTGATACAAACCAGAGGAGACCAGCTGCTGACCAACACTGACACGAGGATCATTGCTGGGGATCAAAACAGCTCCATTTCTGTACCAGCTGATGTCAGAACTAGGATTACTAGTAACTGTGCACTGGAATGTGACTGGACTGGTCTCATTGGTATTATAGACACTCTGTGATGATATTATTGATGCTCCGGCTACAATAAGAGTTACCATTGCAACAACAGTTAAATTGATAATTCCTATTAACTTACATTGCACAGTGAGAGAGCCAGTTGAAGCAACAAATCCTGCTTGATTGGTAGCATTGCAGGTGTATGATACAGCATCATCAATGGCTGTGTTGGATACAGTCAGTGTGCTGGTCATGTTCTGAGTGCCAACTGGTGCAGTCACTATGGAGTACTTGGAGGACTGTGAGATAGTGAGTTGTTGGCCATTGACTAGTCTTAGCCACAATATGACAGGTTGAGGAAGACCATTAGCAGAGCATGTGAATGTAGCAGTGTTGGGTTGTACAGCTATTAGGTCCTTTAGTTGCTGGTAGATAGTAGGAGCAACTAAAATAGAGAATAAAGAATGATAGAATGATGAAACGTGAATTACAGTGGCTTACAGAATATAGTCAGAGATCCTACAGCTGTGGTGTTAATTTGTGTGCTATTGACACTGCAGATGTACTGGCCAGCATCTGAACGAGAGACAGACACTACAGTCAGTGAGCTAGTTAGGGGGTTTAGCTTCTGTATGTTGATATTGCTGTCTGAGTTGTACAACAGCTGTTGGATGCCGCCAGAGCTAAAGTACCACAAGAAGTTTGGATAGTTTATTCCATTTGTTGTACATGTGAATGTGACTGGATAAGTCTCGACTCGTGTTGCAGCTGATGGTACTACAGAGATGCTTCCAGGAACTGTGAGTTGAAATAATAATTTACCATACCGCACCATGACAAGTCACTTTGTTTCTTACCAATAATAGTGAGTGTCGCTGTGCTGGTAGCAATGGCTCCATTACTAGCTGCTTCACAGACAAATACACCTGTATCAGACTGCATCACCATGTGTATTGTCAGCTGGCTGGTCGCATTTTGTTGTCCCGAGTTATTGCTTGAGATAGCGTATCCACCAATGGCAGTTACGAGTTGCAGTGTGTCGCCTGTGTGCTGTTTGTACCAGGTGATGATTGGAGAAGAATCACCAAAGGCCGAGCATGTGAACGTGACAGAATCGTTCACTAATGCAGTTGCATTCTGTGGGTTCTCATATATGAGGGGTATCTCTGTACAGTACATGAAATTATAATCATGGTCGGACATATGTTTAACAAGTTATTAACTCACCCGGACACATTACTCCAGCAAAACTGTTTCCAGGACATTGGAACGATGAGTTGTATATGCAATCAAACAGTGTGGTCTCATTGCCAGCACACTGCACACTACCAAACTGGATTGGGCCAGTACTTGGACCAGATAATGAGTAAACAACTGGTGCTGCTGCTGGAGGACAACATAATTCATATGGTGAAAGTAGCAATAGTAGCGGTAGTCTTACCAGAATTAAATCTCATGCCTGCAAGGTACCCATATGCTCTTAATGTTCTAGAATCCCAGCCATGGACTAACACAGCTAGCTTGCCATCAGGATTGTCGTGGCTGACAACATGTGTCGATCCTCCTGTCACACTCTTGTGACAACCATACCCAACAACAGTGCCTCCACTGTTGTATATGGGATTCCATGAACATGCGATTAGTTGATCATCCAGTCTAATACTGTTGGGCTGGTAGTATTGTGCTAGAACACTCACACTGATCTGATTGATATTGAAGTCACTTGTGTTCAATGAGAAGAACGAATATCTGTTTGCATATTGGTCTAGTGATGGTAGTATAGAGATGATGGGATCTCCTATCCTGTCTGTGCCTCCTCCAATACCAAGTTGAGAGACAAGGACTGGTTTGTTGGCCACCACAGAGCAGTAGGTGGTTGAACTGGTGTAGAATGTAAAGGAATTGCCAGCAGAGGTGAGTTTCTGAGTTGAAATCACTGAGTTGCATCTGCGTACGACTGTAGTGGAACTTTGAGAGGACACAATCTTGTAGTATTGGCCAACATTTCTTCCTCCAAATGGAACAAGAAGGAACTCCTGGCCCCAGGTAGACGTTGGTGGTATGTTTTCTGCCAGATGCTCACAAAATCCCTGAGTGGATGGCACATTACCACACTCATGGCCACTGACCACTGTCAATGGTTTGTTGGACACAATTTTAGATCCAGTGAGATCTGTCGAAGATTTTCCAACGAAAAGTGTCTGCATTTTGTTCAGAGTAATTTGGTGATCGGATCCACTTGAAATGGATTGAAGAGGGGAGGAAGTGCTCTGTGCATTTGCTGGAATACTAACGGTTACAGTGGGAGTAATGGAGATGGTGGTGTTATCTTTGCAGCCTACGAGCAGGAATTCACTGTTAGCTGTAGGCACAAGTGAACCAGTTGAGACGACGTAATACTCATATGAAGCATCACCAAGATCTTGACAGGGATAAGCCAAATATTCTCCTACTGTGCCTGATTTATAGTTAATGACCAGTACAGATACTGATCCTTGTCCTATGGTGTATACATGGACTCCTTTGTTACGATAGGTATAGGTAGCACTATTAGCAAGAAGACTAGTGGGTAGGTTGACAGTGACTGGGCTGGAGGCAGTGGTTGTTCCAGTATACACCACTCCACTGGAGGTCTCCACACCAAACTGTACTGATGAGCTGCCTTCAGCTGATACCACTAGTTGGAGACGAGTTGTAGTGCCTTGATAGTTCCTCAAGAATCCAATATAGAAGTCTCTTCCATAGTTTGTGAGCTGCTCTGAACTTCTTTGCAGTTCATCAGCTGTGTAATGAAATTCGCAAATTTAATCTTCAGCCATTCTTACGAAGATAGCTTACTATCAAAGGGATATCCTAGCTGCCTACACACTACAGCAGCATCAATAACATCCCACTGGTCACTGCAGACTAGACCCCAGACTCCACCCTGACACACCTCTATAATACCCTTACGATCAGTGTCATTATTAACCAGTCGAAGACTACTCTCATTGCAGTTCTCTGTTAGGATAGGTTAATGTTATAAATTATGTATAGACTGAGTGAAAATCTAACTCACTCGAAACAGTCAGAGTTGCTGCATTGGATGCAACACTAGTGAAACCATTTGTTGCTTGGCACAAAAATTCTTCTCCTGAAACTGATATTCTGACATTCATGACTGTAAGCTGACTCGAGCTGTTATCTAATCCTAAACTGAGTGTAGTTGAATATTTGGAGGTGTCATTGAGAAATTCGAGAGATCCGTTTTTTAACTGTCTGTACCACTTAATGAAAGGAGCGGGGTATGCATAAGCAATGCATGTGAACGTAGCATTTTTTAGAACGTTAACTGTGTTGTCCACTGGTCCAGTCAATATTTGTGGAAATGCTGTAATAAAATTAATGAGCAGAGTAATGTACTTGATCATGCAACTGAAGGAAATTCCACAACATACCAGGACATAAAACTCCAGCTTGCTGTTTGGTACTGCACTGAGCTGACGAGTTGAAATGGCAATTGAGTAGAGTGGTCTCATTACCCAAACACTGAACACCTCCGAACACTGTTTGACCGGTCACAGAACCATAGTATGAGTTCAACGGAGCTTCTAGAGTTCCTGAAAAATTAATACAATTACATTAGTTTAGAATCAGAAAAACATGTATATGAACCTTGAGTAATTGTATTTAGGTTCAAACCAGCAAGATATCCATATCCTCTTAATGTTCCAGAATTCCAGCCATGGACTAACACAGCTAGCTTGCCATCAGGATTGTTGTGGCTGACAACATGTGTCGTTCCTCCTGTCACACTCTTGTGACAACCATACCCAACAACAGTGCCTCCACTGTTGTATATCGGATTCCATGAGCATGAGATTGATTGACCATCCAGTCTAATACTACTGGGCTGGTAGTATTGTGCTAGAACACTCACACTGATCTGATTGATATTGAAGTCACTTGTGTTCAATGAGAAGAACGAATATCTGTTTGCAAACTGGTCTAGTGATGGTAGGATAGAGATGATGGGATCTCCTATGTTATCATTGCTTCCTCCAATGCCAAGCTGAGAGACAAGGACTGGTTTGTTGGCCACCACAGAGCAGTAGGTGGTTGAACTGGTGAAGAATGTGAAGGAACTGCCAGCAGAGGTGAGTGTCTGAGTTGAGGTCACAGAGTTGCATCTGCGTACGACTGTAGTGGCACTTTGAGAGGAAACTACCTTGTAGTATTGGCCAACATTTCTTCCACCAAATGGAACAAGAAGGAACTCTTGGCCCCAGGTAGACGTTGGTGGTATGTTTTCTGCCAGATGCTCACAGTATGTTTGAGTAGATGGCACATTACCACACTCATGGCCACTGACCACTGTCAATGGTTTGTTGGACACAATTTTAGTTCCAGTGACATCTGTGGAAGATTTTCCAATAAAGAGTGTCTGCATTTTGTTAAGAGTGATCGTGTGATCAGATCCACTTGAAACAGATCGAAGAGTTGAAGAAGAGCTCTGGACATCTGTTGGAATACTAACGGTTACAGTGGGAGTGATGGTGATGGTGGTGTTATCTTCACAGCCTACTAGAAGAAATTCACTGTTAGTTGTAGGTACAAGTGAACCAGTTGAGACGACATAATACTCATATGAAGCATCACCCAGATCTTGGTAGGGATAAGCCAAATATTCTCCTACTGTGCCTATTTTATAGTTAATGGCCAGTACTGATACTGATCCTTGTCCTATGGTGTATACATGGACTCCTTTGTTACGATAGGTGTAGGTAGGGCTATTAGTTTGAAGGCTGGTGGGTAGGTTGACAGTGACTGGACTGGAGGCAGTGGTTGATCCAGTGTACACCACTCCAGTGGAGGTCTCCACACCAAATTGTACTGGTGAGCTGCCTTCAGCTGATACAACTAGTTGGAGACGAGTTGTAGTGCCCTCATTGTTCCGCATGAATCCAATGTAAAAGTCTCTTCCATTGTTTGTGAACTGCAATGTTGTGGTATTCTGATTTTTTCCATATAAAGTGTCTGTAGTGAAACCGATAAAGTGTACCTGTAGCTATATATTTTAGCATCAAAAATGCACTCACAGTCAAAGGCATATCCCAGTTGTCTGCACACTACAGCAGCATCAGGTGTTCCCCACTGGTCATCACATACTGAGCCCCATACTCCTCCTTGACACACTTGTACTGTGCCTTCTCTACCAACCTGTCCTCCTACTAGTCTAACACTGCCTTCAACACTGCATCCCTCTGCAGGACAATTTCACTCATTATAATGGAGTTGTGTGAAACTTAGGCCACGTTTACACGTATCTGGATATGCATATTTGTTTGAAAACGCATACAAAAGCTTGGTCGTTTGCTCACTAATTGGGTATTCGTTTTCGTGTGTTTACACGTATATACAATATATCCATTGTGCCCCAATCTATAGTATTATTAAAAATTGCCCAAAGATTTGGAAACTTTGAAGTAGTGAAAATCAACTCAATGTCATCTTCTCTTTACCTCCAACTTACCAATGTTATTTTAGTGCCTTGTTATAACTTGCGGTAGAGAGCAGTGCATGCTCAGCAAAAATACATTGCTGATAAATGTCAATAAAATTAATTCCTTGCATGTACTTTGAGCTTATGCAGTTTTTATCAATGTCTTTGAATTCACAATCATGTTTGGTTAATCTTTCATTTGCTATGACGTCACATGAAAGTTCATCATAAAAGTGGTTTTAAGTTATGCTAAACTGCATAGTTTTCATACTGGTTTGACAGATATCAGAGGGCGGTTCTGCCACACAGTTTGACACATGGCACTTGAAAATATGTCCCCAACCACCAGTCTCATGAGCGCAAAGACGTGCATGTGGTTCAATGTATAACTACGTAACAGCTAGTCTCATGCACATGCTCTTATAGCGAAGCTTAAATTGAGACAGAGGTCAAGTCTATGGTATGGGTATATTGACAAGGTCAAGGTAATAGTAAGTAAAATACATAACATGTATTTCCAATGATGACTCGGATTGTAGAACGGCCAAATATTTTGCTATCTTAAGTGCATAAAAATGCCAGTTACTTTGTATTTCTGTATTAGTCTTTGTTACCTCACCCCTTCGCTTAAGTGTACTCCATCAATACAGGTTTCTGCAGCCTTTTTGCAACACTATAATTATTATTAGGGAGACACGGTAGTGTCTCCCTATGTAGGGTTGAACGAGAAAACAAGATGGCGGCTACATACAATGTATTAGCGTTCAAACGTTGATATTTCGCCTGGTGATGAATTTTATACGTCCAAAGACACTTAAATCTGCTATCTGGCGTTGCCCCATCTTACAGTAGCAAGGAGATTGCTCGAGATTGTTACTAAAGTGACGAACCTGGAAACGGTGAAAATCGAGTTTCGTCATCTTCGTTTTCTTCTTTCTTTCTTTCTTCTTTCTTTCTTTCTTTCTTCCACTCGCCTAGCACCTTTACGTGAGCAGTGCCGAGACCAAAACACCCACGAACAGTCGTGAAATTCTCCTGGCATGTGCCTTTTGAACTTAGTTTTTAGCAAAACGGCGATATAAATTCCGCGATTTCTCGATCGTGATCCATTGTTAGCTAAGGGTTAGACGCCATTAATAATTATAGTGATTGCGCAATACGCACGTGACCAAGCTGTGGTTAGCGCACGTGACCAAGCACAAGCTTGAGTATCGCCATGCCGTATAGATCACGGAGAACACATATTTGTCTGGAGTCTTCGAAGAACGGTAAGCTAGCAAGCGCAGAATCACCATTCTGCCTTGCCAGATAATTATAACCACCGTAAACAAGTGTGGGCGGGGCTCGTATGCTCATGCATGCGTAGGCGAGCTGATATCTACAGCATAACAATTATTTAGCTACAAGTTTAATAATAAAGAAAAGCCATCAACAACAGGAAAACCAAACCAATGGTGGAAACAAAGATGGCACAGTAATTGCATGATATTAAATTGTACTTCACTGAAAAAGAAAAAAAGGACACAAACAAGAAAATTAAAAAGATTTCTATCGAAATCAAAAGGATGTAGGGTTGTGAAATCTACCACTGGTCAACAATGTAAACTAACAAGGAACAAGCATGGAATGGTAACACGATTGACTTGCTAACAGACCATAGATCCCTACATCAGTGGCTGTACATAAGCTGTCACAAGCTGAATGCACGTCAGGTGTCAGTCAACAGCAACAAGCTAAGCTGAACTAGCTATAGTCAACTACAGGTGCCACTGATGTAGGGATCTATGGTCTGTTAGCAAGTCAATCGTGTTACCATTCCATGCTTGTTCCTTGTTAGTTTACATTGTTGACCAGTGGTAGATTTCACAACCCTACATCCTTTTGATTTCGATAGAAATCTTTTTAATTTTTTTCAAACATGCGTGGCTAGTGTTTATATCTGGTTCCACGAAATTATTGCAAAAAGTATTTCAGTTGCAGAAAGTTCTCCTATTCAAGTGCTTTGTGTTTACAGACTGAAAGCCTTTTGTTGAACAAAAAGTAAAAGTGTAGGGATGGCACTTACTAGAGTAAAGGAACAGTGCTTGCAAAAATAAACCATAATAGACCATTCTCACTAAGAGCCTAAAGGAAATAATTAGCATTAATGGATTGTAAATTGACTTTCCAGTAGACTCTGGAGTGCGAAGTAGTTACGTAAGCGCTAATGAGAAACATTGCTACACTTTCGAGGACTGTGTAGTGCTGTTCCGTGTGCTTCATTCAAAGCGCTTTGTCTGGACGCGGACTACGGACGTGGACACGGAAATAAGAACTATTGTTATGCACACAGGCATGGTCTCGCACTAGATACTAAACCCAAGACCCTAAAAACTTTCACCTACCGTGCCCAGTATAGACCTAACGGCGCCCAGTATAGACCATTTTAGTCGCTAATCATTTTCCCGCGCGCGCCCGTACAACACCGGACATGACCGTGTCAACGCCACCATTTTGTCGGTATTGTGCTGCAGGCAAAACACAAGGTTTCATCTTTTTGCGTGCTTAGCTAGGTACTTTGCACACACAAGCGAAAGTATATTGCTTATAGGAGTCACTAGAGCTTGAAAACGCGCGTTTCTATCTCTCGAACAGCCAGCAAAAAGCGGGAAATATGGAACGAAACTACTGCCCAAACAAAGCTAATCTCATTACCCAAACAAAGCTAATTTTTAGAAGTTGATTTTTTTGTGTGGAGACCCTGAAATTTAGGCGAATGGTTGGCGCCGTTAGGTCCATACTGGGTACGTATGTTAGGCGAATACTGGGCGCCGTTAGGTCCATACTGGGCACGTTAGGCAAATACTGGGCATCGTCAGGTCCATATACTGGGCACGTTAGGCGAAGGTTTTTAGGGTGTTGGGTTTAGTTTCTTTTGCGAGACCATGCCTGTGTGCATAACGATAATTCTTATTTCCGTGTCCACGTCCATAGTCTGCTTCCATGTCCGTTGTCCACGTCCTGCTTTTCCAATTACCCCTTTCATTTTACAACTTGACCTGTGAGCAACAGTTACATATTTTTTGCAACTAACCTGTCGGAGTAGATCTACAGTCACACAATCAGAAGCAGAAAGTACAGCTAAATCAGCTATTGATTATGCCTCGGTGGGCGGAGCCACAGGGCATACAGTAGTCTGTTTGTGTATGTGTGTGTGTGTGTGTGTGTGTGTGTGTGTGTGTGTGTGTGTGTGTGTGTGTGTGTGTGTGTGTGTGTGTGTGTGTGTGTGTGTGTGTGTGTGTGTGTGTGTGTGTGTGTGTGTGTGTGTGTGTGTGTGTGTGTGTGTGTGTGTGTGTGTGTGTGTGTGTGTGTGTGTGTGTGTGTGTGTGTGTGTGTGTGTGTGTGTGTGTGTGTGTGTGTGTATGTATGTATCTGTCTGTCTGTCGGCAGGATTTCTGGTCGCTCGCTGAAAACTAAGCGCTGAAACGTGCAACACAAGCTAAAGTCAATATTTGCTTGAAAATGAATTGTAAGGATTTTGGTTATAAGGCTCTGTTCGTGAGTTACTTCGTCACCTGGTTAAGTTTTGTAGGCGCACGCTGAAAGTTAAGCTCTGAAACTAATAAAGCACCAAAGGTGCTGATGCCTCGGTGGAATTCCATAGTACACAGCAGGACTAGCTACAGTAAACTCCACCTATTTTACAAGCTATAGCACAATTCCTGTACAGTAACTATCCACCATTCCACAAACACAGCAACTGCAGATGCATGTATACAGGACTTCTGTACAGCAAACATACACAGCAACAAACTGCAGCTGTTGTACCTTTCTGTACAGCAATCACAATGCAGTATAATAGTTATGCAATCAGAAGCCAAACAGTGCTGACCACTAATTCAACTGGGCGTGTCTATATTGTTCAGGGCACAGCACGTACAACGAGCGAGATAGCGTCCATAGCTTGCTTACACAATTTCTTTAGACATACGATGTAACCTATCAGCTTCTAGGCAGTCAACTGTGGATAGTTTTGTCAACGGAGAACTCTAGATCGCCAGCAATGGCCATCGATCGCGAGGTAAGCAAAGCTACGCCATAACTCTAGAACGCAGCTTCATATACAAGTCTGCCGTGCTGTTCTGAAGTAAAGGCGAACTCACTAGCTGTAAGCCAGCCAGCAATAGACAATTTTGTCTTTACATCAGCAACTAGAACGCCAGCCGGCGATCGCGAGGTAAGCAATGACGCTATAACTCACGAACAGAGCCTTATAACCAAAATCCTTACAATTCATTTTCAAGCAAATATGGACTTTAGCTTGTGTTGCACGTTTCAGCGCTTGGTTTTCAGCGAGCGACGAGAAATCCTGCCGACAGACAGACAGATACATACATACATACACATACATACATACACAGATACACAAACAGACTACAGTATGCCCCGTGGCTCCGCCCACCGAGGCATAACAATGCAAGTAGAACACGGTATTATCTCACTTTCGATCATGTGAAAACTTCATACGAAGCTTAGTTCATGAGTTATGGCGCAATTTGCTCCCTCGCGATTTATCATGGCTGTTACTGGCGATCTGGAGTTCTTCAAAGGCAAAGCTATCCACAGTTGACTACCTAGAAGCTGATATGTTAGAATTTCACTACAGGATAGCAGCGCAGGTCCAGAGAAATTGTGTAAGCAAGCTATGGAAGCTAGCTCGCTCGTGTTCAGTATGCATGGGCAGTACTGAACATTGTAGACACGCCTGACCACGTGAATTGTGCTGACCACGTGAATTGTGGTCAGCACTGATTGGCTTCAGCTGATTGCATAACTATTGCTTTGTGATTGCTGTACAGAAAGGTATAATAGCTGCAGTTACTGTGTATGTCAAATGTTCCACCGAGGCATCTGCACCTTTGGTGCCTAGTTTGTTTATTTTGTTAGGCATGCGCTTATTATGCTGGAATAATTAATTTTTGAGCAATGAAAAGAATTTGAGAATATTCTGGAATAATCAGTTACATCAAGCACGTGCGCTAAGTCAACACGAATCACTATGGCAGCTAAAACTGTCTCAGTAGAAGCAGCAATAGAAGGGTTGATCATGAAGGAGAATGCTGACGCCGATTACGAACTGTCTCTGAGTGATAGCGAAGAGGAAGCCAGTGCAGACGATGAATCGTCAGACGATCAAACAGGATCAGTTGTTGCTACCAGCAATGCAACGCCAACAGCTGCTAAGCAAGCTGCAGCACCTAGTATTCTTACCGTGCTACGTCCTCCAAGGCCTTCTGAACTTTCAAGGAAACGGACAATCGATCGTAATCTGCCTCCTAATACTGTGTTTACACTAGCCTAGCACGGCGCAGCACGACACGGCACGGCACGGCACGGCACGGCACAGCACGACATGGCCTAGCACGCGTTTACACTCTAAAGAAAAGATCTAAAATGGTCTGTGCCATTAGTGACGTAATGGCAGAGTGACGCTATTGTAGGCGGGGTCGAGAAGTTCAAAATGGCGTCCATAAGTGTTACTACTTTCAAATCGTTTTTCGGAAAACTTTGTCTTGTCTACTGCCGTCCACTAGTTCCTTTCATTGATCCTTTGCGATGGTAACAACAAACCACTCGTTTCTGATTCGTTGATAATGAACACGAACCTGTGCCGGCCCGGCACACCTGTTTACACTGCATAACTGGGCTGTGTCGTGCCGTGCGGTGTCGTGCTGGCCTAACTTCTGAAGCGGGTCAGGGCTAGCACGGTACGGCACGGCCCGGTTCGACACGCGTTTACATTACAAAATAAACCGTGCCGTGCGGTACCGTGCCAGCCCACTTTTCTGGTCCAGTGAAATTGAGAAGTATAAGTATTGGTATAATGGAAAGAAGCGGCCCAAAGGTTCCAAACCTAACAACAAGAGTAAATAATCTTGCTAACAGTGATCCACAATCAATCACGCTTGAACATCAAGTCAAGGATGCACGGTATGCTATTTTGTCATGCCTGCCGAGAAGAGATCTCAGTTAAAACCTGTGTTATCATCAACAACCACATCAAAATCAGCTAAGCATAACTCCGATAAAACTAAGCTTGAAAAAGGCAAAGAAATGACGTAGAAACAGTTTTGGAATGACAATAATTCATCGTCTGTTCCGAATGGAGTAAAACTGCTCAAAATGTCTTTCTTCGCCTTCTTCTGGCGCTGCAGAAAGGTGTTTTGAATAACTAATTTTGGAAGAGGCACTTGAAGATTATGTTGAAGCCTCTGTTATGCTACACGAACAAATTATTAGCTGTAGCTAGTAATTATTCACTTCACATAAATTTTGTAATCGTTTTTCAATCACATTTTTGAAAACAGGAATATTCTGGGAATAATCGATCAATCTCATGCGGAATAATAGAAATAAAAATTGAGAAATTCTAAAAAGAATAATAGGAAAAAATGAAAGAATAATAAGCTCAGGCCTATTATTTGTAAAACAGTTATAGAGTAATACTGCGTTCACACAGGCATGTGAAGCAAGCCAGCCCAGGTCGGCGCGAGTAACTGGCACGCTATTTGGCAGCGTTCACACAGTAGCACGCAAGCTAGTTCGAGCTCGCTACACGCAATAATGAAGGGGCGGATACTTCCTGGTAATAAAAGGATGGCTAAAATGGCGTCGAACCAAGCGTCGAACGAAGAACTGCTCGTGCAGTTTTCGTGCAGTTACGAGTAGGTAGGCGCGTTGTTTACTGCTTCGGAAGTACTTTTCTAAGCAGATAATTATCATGAATAAACTAACCGCTGATTCTTGAAGGAAAAGTTTGTAAGCGGGCTGGCCCAGCTTCCGCGTTCACACAGCCACATGCAGCACGCTTACCCGGGTCAGACCCCATTCTGGGTCACTATTGGAAAGTGGGCTAATCAAGCTCGACTCGGCACGGCTCGGCTCGATTTGTGCCTGTTCACACAGTAATTTTGTAAACGAGTTGGTGCGCGCCAACGCGAGCTGTCCCGCGATCTCGTGCCTGTGTGAACGCAGTATAAGTAATTATGCCTCGGTGGGCGGAGCCACGAGGCATACAGTAGTTCGTCGGTTTGTCCTTCATTCTGTCATTATGCCTCGGTGGGCGGAGCCACGAGGCATACAGTAGTTCGTCGGTTTGTCATTCATTCATTCATTCATTCATTCATTCATTCATTCATTCATTCATTCATTCATTCATTCATTCATTCATTCATTCATTCATTCATTCATTCATTCATTCATTCATTCATTCATTCATTATGCCTCGGTGGGCGGAGCCACGAGGCATACTGTAACGAGTCCTGTAATCGCGTTGTCTGTCATTCTGTCTGTCTGTTACACTATTTTTGCAGCGTACGCTGAACGGTGAGCTCTGAAACTTGCAATAGAGGTAGAACTCGATATTATCTCAGATGTGAACTAGCGAAAGTTCGATACAAAGCTTCGTTCTCGAGTTATGGCGTGATTTGCCTACTTTGTTTACCGTTGCTGGCGACATAGACTTTGCTGGCGATCTGGACTTCTCCAAAGGCAAAGCTGTTCACAGTTGATTGCCTAGAAGCTGATAGATTAGAAATCTACTACAGGATAGCAGCGCAGGTCCAGAAAAATTGTGTGAGTAAGCTATGGAAGCTATCTAGTATGCATGGGCTGTACTGAACATTGTAGACACGCCCAGTTGAATTGTGGTCAGCACTGATTGGCTTCTGATTGCATAACTAAAGCACTGCATTGTGATTGCTGTACAGAAATCCTGTATACATGCATCTGCCATGTTTGTGGAATGGTGGATAGTTTTGTTTGTTGATAATGTGTCATTCCACCGAGGCATCCGCACCTTTGGTGCTATTTTTCATTCTGTCCGCAGGCAGAACTCCGCGTCGGCAGAAAACTAAGCGCTGATACTTGCAATACATCTCCAACTCGATATTGGCTCGGAATTGAATTGATAGACTTTTGGTTTTAAAGCTTGGTTACCTTGAATGGCATTGCTGGACTCGCTCAGCATTGTGGGACTTCGCTGAAGATAAAGTTGTCTACTATAGTCTTCTTCACAGCTTGTAAGACAATTCTGTACTCAAGGTAGTACAGTGAGTGCTGAGAAATCAATCGTGCTATCGCTAAGCAGCGGCAGCTCCAGCAAGCTAGCAACCAGCGCTCACGTGCTGTGTTGATTATAGGCACGCCCAACTGAATTCCATGTGGTTAGCACTGCTAGGCTTCTGATTGCATAGTTGCAACCCACTAGCTTATTCTGCAAACAGTGCTGTATTGCAGCTTGTTGCAGCGCTCTTCAGCTTTAATTTCATCATACAGGAATTGCATTCAACAACTATTATACTGCATTGTGATTGCTGTACAGCAAGGTATAATAGCTGCAGTTTGTTGCTGTGTATGTGAAATGGTTGCATTCCACCGAGGCATCTGCACCTTTGGTGCTTCATTCTGTCCGCAGGCAGAACTCCGCGTCGGCGGAAAACTAAGCGCTGATACTTGCAATACATGTTCAACTCGGTGTTGCCTCGGAATTGAATTGATAGACTTTTGGTTCCAAAGCTTCGTTACCTTGAATGGCATTGCTGAACTCGCTCAGCATTGTGGGACTTCGCTGAAGATAAAGCTGTCTACTATAGTCTTCTTCACAGCTTGTAGACAATTCTTTACTCAAGGTAGTACAGTGAGTGCTGAGAAATCAATCGTGCTATCGCTAAGCAGCGCCAGCTCCAGCAAGCTAGCAACCAGCGCTCACGTGCTGTGTTGATTATAGGCACGCCCAACTGAATTCCATGTGGTTAGCACTGCTAGGCTTCTGATTGCATAGTTGCAACCCACTAGCTTATTCTGCTAACAGTGATGTATTGCAGCTTGTTGCAGCGCTCTTCAGCTTTAATTTCATCATACAGGAATTGCATTGCATAACTATTATACTGCATTGTGATTGCTGTACAGCAAGGTATAACAGCTGCAGTTTTTTACTGTGTATGTGAAATGGTTGCATTCCACCGAGGCATCTGCACCTTTGGTGCTTCATTCTCCATAGCACTGGCAGTTTGATGCTCAGTTATCCATGCAGCACTGAAGTCAGTATAAGTGCACTAGCTCAAAAATGTGCACAGTGCATATGTGCAGGTTTGGCAATCACTCAGATTCTAGTTGCTATATAGTCAATAAGCAGCACCGGCCACACAGGTAGGCTGGGCTCAGGAACAATGATGCATTGTGGCTAAGCACACGGTACCCTTCTGCGCCACTCGATTTGCCGGTCAGATGTTAGCCGTGAACGGTGCAAATAAACGTGTAACTAAAACTCTCTATAGACACTACATGTAGGTATGCGCGCGAATTGCTGCTCCGTGTCAGCAGCACCGTGCAACTTGCTTGGCGAATCGGAGCGAGTGTCGGCGATTTCAGTTATCTTCAAAATTAATTCTGACATCCAGACTTGGGTTTTACCGTTAGACCATCATGTAGACGTCGTCACATGGTGGACGCAACATGACGGGGCCACCTTACTTATCATAGTTTTGACTGCACACAATAATCATGAGTCACTACTGCTGTGTTATTTTAGTGGCTTTGTGTTATCTCACTGTAAACCTCGTTCTCAGGCTGTAATAATAATTATAGTACATTCTATTGTAATAATTATAGTACATTGTATTGTATTGTAATAATTATAGTACATTGTATTGTGAATAATTATAGTACATTGTATTGGCTAGCTTTGTAATAATTATAGTACATTGTATTGTAATAATTATAGTACATTGTATTGGCTAGCTTTGTAATAATTATAGTACATTGTATTGTAATAATTATAGTACATTGTATTGGCTAGCTTTGTAATAATTATAGTATTGGCTGCCTTTGCAAGCTAAGCTATATTCCTCCACATACGGTGGCCCGGCCACTGATAAAAATCATGATGATGATGTTCCGAGTAGCGGAACTCGAAAACATGATATTTTTATGAGAATGCTAAAGGATTATTACAATACAAGGAAAAACTAGCTATAGTAACCTAAACACAAAGAGGTGGAACCAGAGGGCAACAACAAACAACTTGGGAACTGACCGAGGGCATCATAGTCGCCGCTATTAGTCATTATATATGTAACTTAATAAACATAATAGGTAGTTCATTATCATCAACTTTCTCCGTGTGGTTGTTGTGTAAAATAACCATAATGTTAAATAACTGACCTGAAATTGCTATCTGAATGATCGTGATTGAGATCACGACTAACCAGGCGGCAACCATCATTGTGAATGAGATAATCACATGCCAGTGAGTAGTTCAGCTATATCACTCAGCGATAATTATAGTAGAGCACGTCAGCGTCCACGCGTTTATACCGTAAAGCAGGAGGCTGTCGTCAAAGTTGCCTAATTTCGGTCACCGCCTATTTCCGGTCACTTTGCAGAAAACCCATCGCCCTGGAAAGAAGGGGCTTTCGCTCAAGCAGCCAATATGCTGCCTTTGTAGCGGCAACATCTCACTACCATCACAGCCAGACTGAGGCTAATTAAATACCTTCCTGTTGGTATAATGGGCGCCACTCTGAACCTTTGTATGTTTGATGAAGCTGAAATAAAAAAGAGAAACTTTGCCGTTTGAATTTTAATTCTTAAAAGAAGATGTAACTCGTTAGCAAACTAAGCTTAAACTAAAGGCTGAATATTAATGAAAATGCAGGCATAGTATTATCCTGCTATCTTCAGCGATTTCGAACTGGCAGATGCCAGTATCATGTTAGGTGGAGCTCATTCTAAGCTCTACGGGGGCTGTGACATTGCAAAATAGCTTTTACTACAGCGAAAAAATAAAATCATGCAGACAGCTTTGAAAGCGGCAGGAGACGAAAGAAGCTGATCGTAGCGCGGCACACAATTTTGGAAATCTCTACAACACTTTGCATTTAGACCAACTATAGCTGTACCAATAATCCGTGCCATAAACGTCTGCTAAATGCAATCATTATACAAAAGTACTGCTTAATGAGAATAATAGAATGTTATAGGATGCTGAACACATCTATTTCTAGCAAAAACAGCTGCCAAACTCTCGTCTTTAGCGTAGAAAGTCGTTTTCAAAGTGACCGGAATTACCCAATTTAACCCCGATTTTCGCTATTTATGGTTACTAGTTTTTATTAATTCTTGCTGCCAAGAAGCATCGAATCTTCAACGCCAACGTCCTCCTGCTGAAAGAATATACCCAGTAGTAACAGTGACTGCAGTGCAAGAGCTCGTGGCTCGTTCGTCTTGGCGCTCGGTGCGTGCAAACCTGAACGAGCCAAACAATGGCCGGAAATAGGCCACTCTACCTTAATTGGGGCGAGCCTGAGCGAGCCCATATTGCACGAAAACGTCCCCAGCGACTATCGACGATCGATCGATCCATCCATCCATCCATCCATCCATCCATCCATCCATCCATCCATCCATCCATCCATCCATCCATCCATCCATCCATCCATCCATCCATCCATCCATCCATCCATCCATCCATCCATCCATCCATCCATCCATCCATCCATCCATCCATCCATCCATCCATCCATCCATCCATCCATCCATCCATCCATCCATCCATCCATCCATCCATCCATCCATCCACCCACCCACCCATCCATCCATCCATCCATCCATCCATCCATCCATCCATCCATCCATCCATCCATCGGTCATTGTAAAAAGCTAGAAGCCTCTGTGATCGTGATATCGACATCAACATGCAAGCCTGGGACTAGTCTACGGACTAGGCTTCCAGCCATGATCATCATAGTGTTCCACTGAGTTGTTAGTGTTAGTCTCTTCTTCATCCATTACAGTGCTAAGAAATATCATGTTGTCAACTCATACTCTCAACCTCTCTAACTAATTTAAACCTTTTTATTATTCTTGTGTTGCCGATAATAAAATTCCATTTTCTTTCACTTCCTTGACTCTCTGTCTAGAGGCTATGCACATTCTGATCTACTAGACTAGTATCTGCTGCTCACAGAGTTGTAAAAATGAAATAAAAGCTAGCATAGCTAGAATAGAGCTAATAAGTTCAAACTGATAGTGATCACAAAAGTAACAGGAACAAGCAAAGTAAAAAGTTTTAATAAAAAACTAAAAAGTGTAGGGATGACGCTTGCAAAAGTAAAGGAACAAGATGAGATGATGCTTGCAAAAGTAAAGGAACAAGATGAGATGATGCTTGCAAAAGTAAAGGGACAAGATGGAATTATTTGATGCTTGCAAAAGTAAAAGAACAAGATGGGATGATGCTTGCAAAAGTAAAGGAACAAGATTGGATGATGCTTGCAAAAGTGAAGTACGGAATAATGCTTGCAAATGTAAAGTCCCAAGTATCCCTACATCAGTGACTTGAAGGAGGACGCAGTCCGATGAAGTAATTGACGGTTGTAAACAACTAGAGGTATCTGTGTTTGGAGGACGCAGTCCGATGAAGTAGTTGACAGTTGTAAATAACTAGAGGTATCTGTGGTTTGGAGGACGCAGTCCGATTAAGTAATTGACAGTTGTAAAAGGTATAGGAAGAGGATTCCGCATTTGTCAGCTGCACGTCATCGCAGCAAGCCGTTGATGTAGGGATACTTGGGACTTTTACATTTGCAAGCATTTATTCCATACTTCACTTTTACAAGCATCATCCCATCTTGTTCCTTTACTTTTACAAGCATCATCCCATCATAGCTTGTTCTTTTACTTTTGCAAGTATCATTCCATCTTGTTCCTTTACTTTTGCAAGCATCATCCCATCTTTTTCCTTTACTTTTGCAAGTGTCATCCCTACATTTTTTAGTTTTTTTATTAAAACTTTTTTACTTTACTTTAAGGTAGCGGGATACCAAAATTAATGATTTCATGATTTTACTGGGTACTGTTATTTTCACGACAAGACTGAACTTGGTGGCTGCTTTTTGCACTCAGTCTTACTCGCGCTGTCTCTAGGACTTGATTAATGTAAGTTTCGAGCCTATGCTCCCCGCCGTCGCGAAGCTACAAGACCGACGTCCATCGCGAGGAGGTTAGTGCAGTTTTTATCGAGTTGCATGCTAAACGAAGAGCTTAGTCTGGTCCCCAGCCTCTTCCAAGATATGGGGATGAGGAAGAGTCTGGTGAACGGGCTTCACAATACCTGGAACATTGAAATGTGATAGGCGTGATTTGTGGTGTTGTAATTGAACGAAATTGTGTAAACTGGTTATTATAATGTGGTGTGGCTGATTGCAAAATAAGGTGTGGCTGCTACACGTGAGATCTCATCGACTACAACAGCAAACAGCAACAAGGTTTGTTTGATAGTGCTCAGTTCTTAGCAACTCTCTCCAGTGAAGGATGCAGATCAGTGATTCTGGACTCATGTATACCAGCTGACACAAACCTTGTCTAATCCGTTCATGACTCGAGTCAACGTCTGCTCCAACGTACTCTACACTAACTCCCCTGGGCGTAAATTTTTTCCTTTTGATCCATCATTAGCGCAACCAGTTGAGTCACGCAAAGTACAATAGAAGTAGAAGGTGGAAGACCACGAACACTATCAAAAACCAAAGGCAGCATGGCATTGCATAGTGACTTCCCGAAACCGGTAGGTAGCGCGACAAAAACATCCCTTCCATTCACAAGACCTCTTACTGCTTCTCTTTGTTCCGGTTTCACCTCTTCATACCCTAACCGGGCTGCTGCCGCGTCAATAGCACTGTCTAGAATACTATTAGGGAGACACGGTAGTGTCTCCCTATGTAGGGTTGAACGAGAAAACAAGATGGCGGCTACATACAATGTATTAGCGTTCAAACGCTGATATTTCGCCTGGTGATGAATTTTATACGTCCAAAGACACTTAGATATGCTCTCTAGCGTTGCCCCATCTTACAGTAGCAAGGAGATCACTCGAAATTGTTACTAACGTGACGAACCTGGAAACGGTGAAAATCGAGTTTCGTCATCTTCGTTTTCTTCTTCTTTCTTCCACTCGCCTAGCACCTTTACGCGAGCAGTGCCGAGACCAAAACACCCACGAACAGTCGTGAAATTCTCCTGGCATGTGCCTTTTGAACTTAGTTTTTAGCGAAACGGCGATATAAATTCCGCGATTTCTCGATCGTAATCCATTGTCAGCTAAGTGTTAGACGCCATTAAGGGTGCTCGGTCATTATTAATATTCATCAGGCGGTCAGTACTTGTGAATATCATTATATCGGCACGTGGCTGTGAATATCATTTCGCGCTTTGTACTTCGTGTACGTACTGGGAAAGCACAAAACAGTATAAAACTCGGGCATGAAGCGTTGGACTACGCTTATACAGTGCAAAGATAGTAAGCTACACGTGGCCAACACTGTAACGGAGAGTTTTTTCGAATTGCGTATTCAACAGCCAAGATAAGTGACGTAAGTACTGTTTGTCGCTGCTTTACTGCCCAAAGCTCTCCGTTACTGGATTCCTCGTGTCAAGATTGCCACAGAAACGTGGTTTCAGCAACCTGGCATGCTCCGCTAAAAAGTCTTTCAGACAAATAGGCGTGGTTTTTGCCGCGCCTCTGGCGGTCCTTCCCGGTAAGCTGTCTCGCTAAAACTTGTACAAAATCTGAATTGGTCCTACTTAAATTTTATTTTTTATTTTTATTTTTACCTACTTGTTACATCATGTACCTGTCTTAATAACATTTTGGTCTATGTATACAAGCAGTACTTCCAGTCGTGTTGTTATGCAGCTAGCGATGCGTTCGTAGCTGCTTTACATCTGGAAATCTGGCCCATAGCAACAGCGCCGCCTCATGAATATTAATAATGACCGAGCACCCTTAATAATTATAGTGATTGCGCAATACGCACGTGACCAAGCTGTGGTTAGCGCACGTGATCAAGCACAAGCTTGAGTATCACCACGCCGTATAGATCACGATTATTTGTCTGGAGTCTTCGAAGAACGGTAAGCTAGCAAGCGCAGAATGACCATTCTGCCTTGCCAGATAATTATAACCGCCGTAAACAAGTATGGGCGGGGCTCGTATGCACTGTATTCATGCATGCGTAGGCGACCTGATATCTACAGCACAAGAATTATTTAGCTACAACTTTAAAATTGTTAATAATAAAGAAAAGCCATCAACAACAGGAAAACCGAACCAATGGTGGAAACAAAGATGGCACAGTAATTGCATGATATTGAACTGTACTTCACTGAAAAAGAAAAAAGGACACAAACAAGAAAATTAAAAAGATTTCTATCGAAATCAAAAGGATGTAGGGTTGTGAAATCTACCACTGGTCAACAATGTAAAGAAACAAGGAACAAGCATGGAATGGTAACACGATTGACTTGCTAACAGACCATAGATCCCTACATCAGTGGCTGTACATAAGCTGTCACAAGCTGAATGCACGTCAGGTGTCAGACAACAGCAACAAGCTAAGCTGAACTAGCTATAGTCAACTACAGCAGCCACTGATGTAGGGATCTATGGTCTGTTAGCAAGTCAATCGTGTTACCATTCCATGCTTGTTCCTTGTTAGTTTACATTGTTGACCAGTGGTAGATTTCACAACCCTACATCCTTTTGATTTCGATAGAAATCTTTTTATTTTCTTTAGCTATATGTAGCTGCCATGATTATCAATTTAACCGCAGCTATGCAAGTTTGTGTAATTATGAGTGCGCCGGAATGTTGGCGCACTGTTCCAACTACGGTCAACCCCATTCACCAGGCCCTACCATTTTTCTTCCGGTCTTCGCCATTCCCCTCGTTACGCCCCTTAAATTGCGCTCTCTCCAACGTTTCCAGTAGGGCCTGGGGACGAGGCTACCATGAGCAAGCGTTGCTAGCTCTGCACTCGAGAAGCGTGCAGCAAAAAGCATCCTTGAAGTCCTAGTTTCTGGGGTGGTAAGCGTGCTCATGTAGCTGTAAGCTCTTCGTTTAGCATGCAACTCGATAAAATCTGCACTAACCTCCTCGCGATGGTCGGTCTTGTAGCTTCGCGAAGGCGAGGAGCATAGGCTCGAAACTTACATTAATCAGGTCCTAGAGACAGCGCGAGTAAGGCTGAGTGCAAAAAGCAGCCACCAAGTTCAGTCTTGTCGTGAAAATAAATGTACCCAGTACAATCATGAAAATGGTAAGCTTATCCCGCCACCTTAAGAAAGAAAAGCCATCAACAACAGGAAAACTAAACTAATGGTGGAAACAAAGACTGCTCAGTACTGCATGATATTGAACTACACTTTACTGAAAAGAAAAAAGACACAAACAAATTAAAAAGATTTCTATCAAAATCAAAGGGATGTAGGGTTGTGAAATCTACCACTGGTCCACAATGTAAGATAACAAGGAACAAGCATGGAATGGTAGCACGATTGACTTCCTAACAGACCATAGATCCCTACATCAGTGGCTGTACATAAGATCAATATTTTGTTACAAGCTGAATGCACATCAGGTGTCGATCAGCAGCAACTAGCTGAACTAGCTATAGTCAGTCAAAGCAGCCACTGATGTAGGGATCTGTGATCTGTTAGCAAGTCAATCGTGTTACCATTCCATGCTTGTTCCTTGTTAGTTTACATTGTGAACCAGTGGTAGATTTCACAACCTTACATCCTTTTGATTTCGATAGAAAATCTTTTTAAATCTTGTTTATGTCCGTTTTTTCTTGTTCAGTGAAGTGCAGTTCAATATCATGCACGTACTGTGCTGTCTTTGTTTCCACCATTGGTTTAGTTTTGCTGTTGCTGATGGTTTTTCTTTATTATGAACAATTTTAAACTTTAGCTAAAAATAATTGTTATATCAGCTCGCCTACGCATGCATGCATACGAGCCCCGCCCACACTTGTTTGTAGACCTGTACAATGGTTATAATTATCTAGCAAGCGCAGAATGGTGATCCTACTCGAGCTTACCGTTCTTCGAAGACTCCGGACAAATATGTGTTCTCCGTGATCCATACGACTCGGCGATATTCAAACTAGTGCTCTGTCACGTGCGCTAACCACAGCTTGGTCACGTGCGTATTGCGCAATCACAATAATGGCGCATGACACTTAGCTGACAATGGATCACGATCGAGAATCGTGAAATCTACATGTATATCACCGTTTCGCTAAAAATAAAGTTCAAAAGGCACCTGCCAGGAGAATTTCATGAATGTTCGTGAGTGTTTTGTATGGTGGCCGAGAAGGGCCACCGCTTCCGCCGACCGCTTGTATACTTACCGCGCGCGGGTGGTTAAATATTACCGCGCGCGGTGTAGTCTTACCCCGCGTGGGGTGTCTCTAAAATCCGGACCGGACCGGACCGACGGACCCGAACTGTCTAAAATACTGACTTCGCTTGGGTGCGCAACGTAAGGCCAATAATGTATACGAGGAAAGATAGGCCAACAATGTATTATACGAGGAAAGATGTATAGTATAAGAGCAACATTATAATAATAAAACTGTAATAGTAGTACATACTGAAGTTATAATACTGTAGGAAAACACCAAGTGAGCTGAGCACTAGCTAATAACAACTGGGTTGCCAGCAGAGGTCGACCTGTCCTCTTTAAATGGTGGAGTTCTTGGCAATTGTCCATATTTTGTCAAAGAGACATCATAATGAACTCCTCCTACATTACATATTTCAGTTTTTCCAGTAAATTGAACTCTGAACAGTGTGAAAATGTGTGCATATCACTAATGTACACTGGAACTTCACTGGCTGTAGCATCATGCTTACGCAGCCAGAATTTAACTGCATTACTTGCATGGTTCCAATGGAGAAATATGCGGATATTAGGTAAGTGAAAATCAATAGCTTCAAAAAAGCCTTTCTCATCGTCAGTGACTAAAGCATACTGGACTAAGCATTGCACTACTACAATCATCAATCTTCTGATTCTAAACAACAGATGGAGACTGAGTTGTATTCTCTAATTCTCTTAGCACTGAACCACAAGTTCTGACATGAGGATTTTCATTGATGATAGAATCATCTCCTTTGTAATGAATAAGTGTGAGATTGCTTGCCCGGTCATTAATCGTGTACGCATTTGAACTCCTTCTGTACACCTTTACCTGTCATGTCATTACTCATTAAAGAATGCCTTGGATATGACAGGCTCTGTCTTCAGTATAGTTTTTGTCCAAAATGCTCCCACTTAAATTGGTCACACCTCCAATCATCTATGAAACAATTCAGCACAATTCAATTTTTGGATCAAGAAATTTAATCTATCAACGTGCTTAGAGTAATGCATGCATGATAGAAGTAACCTTTAGCATGCTGTTTTTCTGGTGCAAAATTAACAGAAACACTTGGCCAGCCTTTGGTCTAACAGGACACTTTGCACAACTCTTGCCCCTCAGGATTCAATAGTAGGTCTAAAACTGTGGAATTTGGTAGGTCTTCATGTGGCTGTAACACCAGGCAAGGCGCTGCTTCTCTCGCTGCTTCCATTGCTACTCCAAGGTCAGCGTTGTATGTCCGGACTAGCGGTCCGGATTTTAGAAGTTGTCGCAAGTCCGGTCCGGATTTTAGAGACACCCCCGCGTGGTGCAGTTCTACCGCGCGCGGTGCAGTGGTACCGCGCGCGGTGTAGTCCTACCGCGCGCGGTGTAGTACTACCGCGAGCGGTGTAGCGCTACCGCGCGCGGTGCAGTCCTACCGCGCGCGGTGCAGTGGTACCACGGTACGGGCTCAAATACGGACCGGACCGGACCACGCGGACCAGCTCACGTGATCATTACCCAGCGGCGCGCGGCAAAGTTTTCGCATAGTGCGCCTAGTCGTGCTGCAATTTTTAAGCTACTGCATGCTGAGGACCATGATGACATCACAGTTTCAATAAGTTTACATGCACTAATTGTTAACAATCATTGATGTCAGCTTCTGAAGTTAGACTGATGTTCAACAAGAGCATTCATTGATCGGGGATGTTAATTATTGAGAAGAACCCCAGACCTTTCGTTCCATTGTGCAACCCATCAACTGTAGTGAAACAGGTTGACAGAATGAAGAAAAACTACACTTGGGGAACAGATGTTGAGATCTGCTGCCGAATTAAGTGTCTGCACTCCTGTGTTACTTATTTGACTTATGCTTACTTGTATCATTAGCTCAGTTTGGCATTTTAAAAAATCTTTGCCAAAGGCAGGTGTGACAACTAGTGAAAGCTAATACAAAGGCCAACCAGTGAAACAAAGACAGATTACATTTCTGGTAAACAGTAAAGTCAGTGGAAATAATAATAAAAAATAGCACCAAAGATGCAGATGCCTCGGTGCAGTAGCATGTATGGTAGCATGCAATTAGCAGATGCATAATAATTATGACAGCACGTATTATGCATGCAGTAGATCTATGGAAGCATCAAAACAGTCATAGAAGCATTCAAGCAGCAGAAATATGGAGTCATGTAAGCAGCAGAACCTTGGTAGCATGTAAGCAGCAGAACCATGGAAGCATGCAAACAGCAGAACTCAGTAAGCATGCAAGCAGCAGAACCATGGAAGCATGCAAGCAGCAGAACTCAGTAAGCATGCAAGCAGCAGAACCATGGAAGCATGCAAGCAGCAGAACACGAACTGCCATCACACGACGTATCGTCCGCTCTGCAATACGACCGGCCGTCAGCTCAGCAGGCTGTCGAACGGCTAATGATCACGTGAGCTGGTCCGCGCGGTCCGGTCCGCATTTGAGCCCGTACCTGGTACCACGCGCGGTGCAGTCATACCGCGCGCGGTGTAGTAGTACCGCGCGCGGTGTAGTCCTACCGCGCTCAGTGCAGTGGTACCGCGAGCGGTGCAGGTCAGAGAAAGTTATGTGGTCCTGAGTACATTGTTGTTGAGCACATTGTTGTTCAAGTATGTCTAAGTTAATAAATAAAGTCAGAGTGCTTTGAGAAGATAGGACAAGGCTCACTTCCACTGATATCTCCCATCCTCACGTGGTCGTCGTTACAGTGCTCTCTATTATTAATTTTTAGAAGCACTACAATCATGACGTCACTATTACGCTGATTTGGGCACGCCGCTCGCAGTACGACTGTACCGCGCGCGGTAGTACTACGGGTGTCTCTAAATTCACAACAGTTTAAGTACGGAAGTCACGTGCAATTAGCTTTTTAACTGCGCGTTCAGAATTACTTGTTTGTAGTCAGCCTGATTACTAAACCCTATACCCTAAACCCTAAAAAACCTTTTCCTAACTGTGCAAAGTCGGGAGGGGTGTCCTAACCCAGGCCTTCGGCCCTTGGTAAGCCTAAGGATCGTCGAGAGGGGCTTCCTAACCCGGGCCTTTGGTCCTTGCTAAGCCTAAGGATCGTCGGAGAGTCATTCTAAACAGGGCCTCTGGCTCTCCTAAGGATCGTCGAGAGTGTCACAACTTGCAAAGCAAAAAAACTTAATTTCTGTATTTAAAAAAATAAAAAAGAACATGGATGCAGTAGGAATCGAACCCCGAACGTCTGCATTACAAGCAACCGCACCAAACCGCTGAGCCACCAGGAACTGCTGACCTTACCATAGTACAAACAAGCCTTTATAGTAATTTTGTACGCGCGCCCACACAAATCACGTGCTTTTCACGCGGTGTACTTCAACTGTTGTGAATTTAGAGACACCCGTAGTACTACACCGCGCGCGGCATGACTTCACCGCTCGCGGTAGTACTACACCGCGCGTCGTGCCACTGCACCGCGCGCGGTAGGACTACACCGCGCGCGGTATCACTGCACCGCGCGCGGTAGTGCTACACCGCTCGCGGTAGTACCACACCGCTCGCGGTAGTACTACACCGCGCGCGGTAGGACTACACCGCGCGGTATCACTGCACCGCGCGTGATAGAACTGCACCGCGCGCGGTAAGACCATATTGAAACCTACCATTGAAGAGTGTCAAATTATTTTGATTCACGTTTATGACTTTAAAATGGGCGTGTTCTGAATAAGGCACGAGCAGCCCAACACAGCAAACGATTCTTCCTGGACTTCTACGCTCAAAAAAGAACTATAAACTATCATAGTGCATGCACACGTTCACCACTCAGGTCAGCTAGCTATAAATTGTAGCCTATAGCTATCAGGCAACTACAGCTCACTTGTTGATAGGCTATGTCTGAGCCATAACATAAAAGTACGAGCAGTTCCACCTGGAGCACATAGACGTATTTGGTACCAAACAGTAGCTCAGGAAACGCTCTATCTGATGCCATCCGAACTGGAAGGGGAATACCCATTGATTAACAGTTAGACGCGTTTTAATTCGCCTATGTGTTGTACGCGCACGCTCGTAGTTGATAATTACATGACAATTGTGTACACCAAGGTAAGAAAAACAGGAAAGTACGAGTAGTTCCGAATGTATTTGAATGCTAATATGCATGCTGTCATGAAGCTGACACTCTTGGCATTGCAATTCCGGCCGAACTGAGTTGATAATACGGATCCGTGAGCCTAAAAGTAGAGAAAAATATTTTTTCATACATGATTAGTACATGATTTAGTACAGGAAGTTGTTAACGCGCTCTACGTGACGTGTATTTCGTAATACATGGTACTTTTGACAAAGGTTTTGATATGCTACACCGCGCGTGGTAATATTTAACCACCCCCGCGCGGTAAGTATACAAGCGGTCGGCGGAAGCGGTGACCCTTCTCGGCCACCATAGTTTTGGTCTCGGCACTGCTCGCGTAAGGGCTCTAGGCGCGCATAAGAAAGAAGAAGATGACGAAACTCGATTTTCACCGTTTCCATGTTCGTCACTTTAGTAACAATTTCGAGCGATCTCCTTGCTACTGTAAGATGGGGCAACGCCAGAGAGCAGATCTAAGTGTCTTTGGACGTATATAATTCATCGCCAGGCGAAATAACAGCGTTTGAACGCTAATACATTGTATGTAGCCGCCATTTTGTTTTTCCGTTCAACCCTACATAGGGAGGCACTAGCCTCGTCCCCGGGCTCTCGATATAGAGCCTGGTACACATTGTATGCGCATGCGTTAATTATGTCCAAATATGGCATGATCAATTGAATGGCATGATTAGGCAAATTCAACAGATTCGGTGAAAATCATGCTTTATTTGGACATAATTAACGCATGCGCATACAATGTGTACCAGGCCCTCTCCTCAGCTTTGGGAGGCGGGGCCTGGGGACGAGGCTAAGGGAGGCACTACCCTGCCTCCCTATAATATATTACCCCGTGAATAATAGTTCTGGTGGCGGGTGCACATGAATATAATTAGCGACTGACTTTTTGCTAACCGTATTTCTGCACAGGTCAGAGGAAGCAAACCTACACTACACACTTGTACTATTATAATGCTTACTGTATGTAAAATATGCAGCGCTAAGAATAAGAATCGACGCTTGTAGCTCATCATCAAAAAATGAGTGGTTTGTGACGGCTCAGTTCTACAGACAACAGTCTATCAAATATTATTCGCTACTGAGCCTTGTTATAATTATACCTGGTCATTGTTTCATGCGTGGATTAGCCGTTCATCATGCGTGGATTAGTCAACCAAACGATCCTTTACGCTCACGCACCGGCCACTCTGGCGGCCATAACACGAGTAAGTTATCATGATTCAAAAGTATACATAGAACCACGAAGGACACCAGGCTGCACATCTTGAAACTATCAGATCCAGGATCAACAAAGAACGGCGAAAACCAGGCCACGGCTATACACATGTACATTACGTTAGATTAGGGATTTACAAGTAGAGTATTAATTACCACATCATCATTTGTTTCTGCACAGTCACAGTCATAGCTCTACTGATTTCAGAAAGTAAAAAGATTTCTTCCGAAATCAAAAAATGTAGGATGGAGATGCAATGCAGATATCTGTCACTGGCCCCCAATGTAAACCAACAAGGAGGTAACACAGAATGGTAACATGATTAACTGGCGTACAGAGTCTACAGACCATACATCCCTACATCCCTACATCAGTGGCTGCTGTGCATACTAGTCTGCTGTTAAATGACACCTGAATTGCATTGGACTCATTCAATGCAATTCAGGTGTCATTTAACAGCAGACTAGTATGCACAGCAGCCACTGATGTAGGGATGTATGGTCTGTAGACTCTGTACTCTGTACGCCAGTTAATCATGTTACCATTCTGTGTTACCTCCTTGTTGGTTTACATTGGGGGGCAGTGACAGATCTCTGCATTGCATGTCCATCCATATGATTTAGGAAGAAATCCTTTACTTTCTTTTTTGTGTCTTTTTTCTTACAAATTCCATTATATTCATGAATTGCTGAGCCAATATTTTAGCCATGCGTTCAGTTTCTTCTTGTCCATACAGTCGTTCTTCGCTCCAGATGCAATTCAATGCAATCCCCTCTAGAGTCCAGTGCAAGGTAAATAACTGATTTACATCATAAATATTAATGAATTACGTTATGAAGAGCCCTAAAGCAATCCTAACTTCGGTGTGGCCAAAGCATAAATCAACAGTCGCAATCTTCAGAAATGAACTGACTCTCATGGACAAGTATAGAGCAGAGAAGCACGCACATGAGACAGCAGTTTTTAAAAAAGGAAGCCACTCAATGACATGTCAGGAAAATCTGCCCCACCCCTCATGTTGTTCCAATGTTATTAATAAAAAACTAATTTTCACACATGAGTAGCCGCCATCTTAATTCGTGGTCATCCCTACATATCATTGCCTATCGGCAATGATAATACAGGCCCCCCAGAACTTTTTCATGTGTTAATAATGGACCACCTATGAACTATTAAGACTCCCCAGAACTAAAAAACCTTCAGAAACTTATTGTTCGATTAAAAAGGACCCCAAAAGAGTGTATTAGAGTCTTTGTATAAGTAAGATATCAAGAGCTACGTGTAGCTGCTTTACGAGTTAGGCAATAATATTTACAAAATAATTGTAATGAAATAAAATCTTACAAAGTAAAGTGAATACCAAAAAGAAGTGACTATGAGCTACAAATTTTGCAAGTCCATCTCTTGTCCAGTTCAGCTTGTCCAAGAAAGAAAGAAAGATGAACAATTCGCGTGGGCGGCGATTTCAGTTTACCATATTAGAAACGTCTGCCCGCTTCGCCAAAGGCATTTCCACGCTCAGAACAATCGCCTGGTCAATCATAGATGTCTGGAATCTCGATAAACGCTAAAACAGCCAAGATCTGCAACGGCTCCCTGAGAGTCGCCATCATGATTTTCGTCGTCAAGTAAGCAGTACCGGCGACTTTCATAGACTTCCTACAAGCGCTCGCACTTCAGATTCCCTCAGAGATAGTTCAAATGCAGTAGAAATGCATAACAGTATAGATATGTGCGAAAACTCATTTTCACACATGAGTAGCCGCCATCTTAGTTCGAGGTCATCCCTACATATCATTGCCGATCGGCAATGATACTAACCAGCTTCATCAGTCATGCCAATAGCAGTTGCTGGTGGTCCCTCTCCTCTGCTGTTACTAGCAGTAAGACTACAGGTGTACTCAACAAATGTTCTGAACCCATCCAAAGTGACATTGCCAGTTGGTAAACCAGTATAGACCTGTCCTATAGGAGTGGAGCCAGCCCCACCCATTGACTGTTGACAGGAGAGTGTGTATTTTGTGATGTTGCCATTCTGATCCACAGGATGAGGTGGTGACCAAAAGAAGGTGAGGTTAGTGGCACCAGTACTGATTATTGAAAACTGCTGCGGTGGTCCACTATGTAAAATAAAGTGGTATGAAGTTTCCAGTTAACAAAGTAAACTTTTAAAGTTCAGATTAGGTGGCAATGGGTAACATTAATATTCCTTGCACACAATACTAATTTTATAAAGTGCGTACACACACACTTCCTCTCTCATACTCACATTCTTCAGGTGCCAGTATAAACACAAGTGCAGGTGGTCCACTGCCATGGCTGTTATTAGCAGCAACACCACATGTGTACACTGCTCCTGGCTGAAGCTCAGTGACTGTGAGATTTCCTCCAGTGGTGATGGAGATAGTGGAGGTGACAGTAGGGAGCTGGGAGGTGTATGAAGGTGTGCAGATGATTGTGAACCCAGTGAGCATCCCGTTGAGCTGATCAGTGGGCGGAGACTGAAATGTGAAGAGCACAGACGTAGAGTTGACAATGGAACCAGACACATTCACAGGAGTAGCAGGTGGTGCTAGTGAATGAAAGAGGATGCTTAGTTCAATACATCATCTTTCTTCAAACATGCGTTGCAGTGGAATACATGTACGTACACACTAATGTTTAGTAAAACTTACGTGCTGAAAGTGTAGTCTCACTGAATAACACTGTTTGTGAGCTGCTGTGGCTGTTATTAGCTCGTACTCGATAGTGGTAAGCCGTGTCAGACATGAGACCAAGCACTGGTACTGTGAATGGCTGGTTTATAACACTGAAATCAGTAGAGCCAGTGATAGGGATAGATGTGAGGTTGAGATTGTTCATCTGTGCACCATACAGTATATGATAGGTCTCTGGTGTGTATGTTATAATGGGAACTGTGAACTGAATCAGTAAACTATTGTGAGTTCTGCCTAACACTAGGACTGATGCTGGAACACCAGGAGACTGTGGACCTGTGAGAATTAAATTAATTTTTTATACCAGTCTGATTAGAATAGCTGACAAAAATTATATAATAACAGTATAATTATATAGTAAATCATGTTATTTTTTATTTCTGGCAATTATTTTTTGCAGGTTTGATACCTTTTTATTGATTATCTTTAGCATTTGCCTGACAAAACGTACAAATTTTGCTCAAATTTGACGATAGATGCCTAAATGTCTAAACCTTTGCTCTAAACCTTTGCTCTAAACCTTTGCCTAAACCTTTGCTCTAAAATGACCTAATTTTAGATCAAAACTGGAATATGAGCCACCTAAATATAGGCATGCTAGATTTCTAAAGTCCACTAATAGATCTACCTCTGAAAGTTTAGGTAAGAATGCTTAAATTTAGGCATTCTTACTTATATTTAGGCATGTGTGCCTAAATTTAGGCGGTAAAATTGCATCGATTTAGGCAAAATGCCTAAATTTAGGCATGCCATGCTGAAATTTATCATTATGCCTAAATTTAGGCATTATTAAAGTTTGGTTGTTTTTCCCAATTTTCTTTGGTATGCGCGCTAAAGAGTGAAAGGATCTAAACCCTGCAAAAATATATAATTGGACGAATAATGTGTTATACAAGTATATTCAATTTTGATGCATACTCATTAAGTTAATTGACATCGTCCACTGAAAACTCTGCAATATTATTTTTCCAATTGGCACTGCAGTGCCTGCTAACTAACGACACCAGGAGTGTATACATGTTAATTTATTGAGAAAGAGTCCCATTTCACATTTCTACTGACACACATTTAATAACAATTTATCACACTTTTCCTTACTGCATGCATTGCTACTGCTTACCAGTGACTACCACATTGGTATCAGCTTCGCTCTGGTAAGGAGGGTCTGCTGCCACATTAACTGCAAACCGACAAGTGTAGTTGAATACAGAGGGTGTGGTCTCCTCTCTAGTGAGTATACTAATAGTTGAGCTAGTGGTCATTGTGGAATCAGTGACATCTTGAGAGCCCATCAGCCATGTGAATGCCAGTGAGGCTGTGAGTGATGCTTGAGGCACAGGGAGAGCAGCATTGCAGGTTAAGATGACATCATTGTACGGAGAGAGGGCAGGCAGTCTAATAGATGAGGCATTGACAGTCACTACAGGTTGAGGAGCTAAGGAAGAGAGGAGAGAAGAGAGAAAGTACTTGACCAAATGTCGTATAGTTAAAGCCAGTCTAAAAATCTTTGCTAAGCCAATCTTGTAAGCTCACTCACCCACACTCACTCCGACTCACTCACTCATTAGCTCGCTCGTTCACTCACTCACTCACACACACACACTCACTCACACACACTCACTCCGACTAACTCACTCATTAGCTCGCTCGCTCGTTCACTCACTCACTCACACACACACACTCACTCACACACACTCACTCACACTCACTCACCTGTAACAGTCAGTATCAGTATAGCAGTAGTATTATCACTGTTCAATATATTAACATTAGGAGGGTTAGAACTGGACCATCCAATACACCTATACTCAGCATCATCAGTCGTCATTGTAAGAGGTGATAGTGTCATGACGCTCTCCACTCCATTTATGGTAGTACTCACAACAGCTTCATTGACAGGTACTCCATCACGATATATCACAGCAGAGGCTGTCTGCTCACTAGGTCTCTGAGGTACAACACTGCAGGTCATTACTAGTTGAGTCCCAGCATAAAAGAAAATTAAAAAGATTTCTATCGAAATCAAAAGGATGTAGGGTTGTGAAATCTACCACTGGTCCACAATGTAAACTAACAAGGAACAAGCATGGAATGGTAACACGATTGACTTGCTAACAGACCATAGATCCCTACATCAGTGGCGGCTGTGGTTGTAAGTTCAGCTATAGTGTTGACTGACACCTGACGTGCATTCAGCTTGTAACAAACTATTGTTCTTATGTACAGCCACTGATGTAGGGATCTATGGTCTGTTAGCAAGTCAATCGTGTTACTATTCCATGCTTGTTCCTTGTTAGTTTACATT
>OZ024790.1:3893521-3915812 GCA_964017065.1 Haliclona indistincta | reverse complement strand
AGAGAGGGAGAGAGAGAGAGAGAGAGAGAGAGAGAGAGAGAGAGAGAGAGAGAGAGAGCAGGAGAGGGAGTGAGAGAGAGAGAGAAATGAATGAATGAGTGAGTGAGTGAGTGAGTGAGCGCGAGTGAGTGAGCAAGTGAACAAGTGAACAAGTGAGTGAGTGAGTGAGTGAGTGAGTGAGTAGGTGGGTGAGTGAATGAGTGAGTGAGCGAGTGGGTGAGTGAGTGAAGTAGCTTGTTGTAGTGTGTGTGAACTATGTCAGTACAGATAAGGTGACAACATGTTTGTAGTGTTACAAGTCAACAAGTCCACATACCCTGGGCTGCAATGTAAGCGTTCTGACTGTTATATCCCTGCGATGAAGAAAACACCTTTACTCACAGGCGTTATACACACAAGCACAGTATAGGACAAACACACTGAACACTGAAAATAGTTCTAAGCACCTGTTGTTGACAAATTCATACACAAAATGAACAATAATTATCATCGCCATTGTAAGCTGTAACTAAAATTAATAATAGGTCACATAAACCAACTTGTGATGACTTTAAAAGTGGAGATTCGTCAATTTTAGATTGTGGAAAAAATAACTTTACAGCCACAAACATGAATTCTATGGTTGCATGGTACATGTAGCTTATGGGGACCCTCCACTACACGAAAATGTAGTTCAAATCTTTTTCGTGTACAGGTACAATGGTAAATGTAAAATGCATCCCTAACTGAATACCAAGTATAACCCACACCTGACCAGAGGACACCCTCTCTATAATGGACAATTTTGTCTGTCCCAATGGTGTCTACCTTAGAGAGGTTCCACTGAATATATTTCTTCACCGAAACACAGACATTATTATAATACTTCGTAGCACACTATGCACTAGTGCTAGTTCACTTGTGCATAAAGAATAGAGATTTATAGCTCTTAGTACTGTAAATACTGTAATTATATAAAGCTGTATCCTAAGAAAGGTTTAGAAAGATATTATATTTTAAGTCCGTTCTCAAGCAAATATAGGTGGTTTAAAATTTTACTCATGTAATGTCACGGGCGTCAATTATAGAGAGGTGTCTATTCCATTTGAAGATTTACAGTACATACATGGACACTGTAGTCTTTTTTTCTACATGGAACTTCATTGTAAGTTGTAATACATGCACCAAATACATCACACACGCGCGCACGCACGCACGCACGCACGCACGCACGCACGCACACACACGCACACGCACACACACACACACACTCACATCAATGTAGGATGCATTGATATAGTCAGATCCTTCAATTCCCTTGATAGGCTCCAACGTGACACGAGAGAAATCATCTACACAAAAAGATATCACATCGTAATAGTAACAAAAATGTGAACCAACAATCACAGCAGTGCACAACAACACAAAACAGTGTAATACTGTAAACAAAAAATATTAGTCAAATTTTCACTTTTTTGACTAATTTTTTTTTATTTTTGTAGTGTTTAAATTTTGTGCTAACACAAAATTTGTGCTACATTTTTCCCGTTTAAAAATAAATTATGCACAAAACTCATTCTACGTTGTGTGTTTATACCACTGTGAAGTTGCATTATACAATAGGAAATAACTGCAGCAACTATGTACAACAAGGAAATGGTCTCTGTCAGGTCCTGCGCTATTGCGTAAGAGTTGTTGTCCTTTATAGTATGAGCACGAGAAGTTTGTGTTATAGCGCCGTAAATATCCGTTGTAAGGAGTATGTACATAGTGTGTCAATGTGTTGTACAAAGATAAGCTTTGAGTCAGGCAGTTTGTAAACTGACAAGACAACAGTTACGAAGCATCTTTTGAGTTCAAAAACTAAGTAATTCATATTGGACCACAACACAGCTGTGTAACTCATGTATACTAGAAAGCATTATTATAACATACTATTCTCAGAAAGAAACAAAATATGGGTTCCACTGGTAAAACAACTCCATACAATACTATTGAGTGATTTCACAACAAAAATGGATGCAGAAACAGTTATTTGTTCGATGTACCAACTTTGACAAACCACAAAATATTTCTTTTTAGTACAGACTAAATTTGGATATAAAAATCACGAACTACACTGTATAGGTAGGATGAGCTGTTTGTACTGGGTATAATTTTATTTTGATGGAAAAACTGTTTTAACAACCACAATATGAAAACGAAATCATTAAAAATAAACGTAGAATTTAATAGAAATTTAACGTATTATTTTCACTGTTAGTTAGTGCATGACGTCTTTAATATTCATTGAGCAAATTATTGGTAGAGAACGCGTCTATTATGGCTCAAACGATAGTCAGTCACAATAGTAGCCATGATAGTCCAGGAATATCTTACATTCACAGTAGATCGCGAATTTACCAGTTAGGCTACACAAAATTTACTGACTTTGTGAAATATTAAGTTTTCTACGGTTTCTACGGTAACGGTAATTCGCGTTTAACATGTCAACCATTGCAACATACATGGGAAGATGTTGGCGAATCTGTTCTTGCTTCTGTTGCACTCCAGTTTAGCCACATCGTACGATGCAGTCGGATCAACCTTGAGAGACTGTGTGTTTGAGAGAGAGGGTGTGAGTGTGATAGACCACACCTACTGGCTCCACCTACCTGATACTCCATCTCGAATCCCTTATCTCTGCTCTGGTGAAGATCTTGCACATGTTGTGCAAACAGAGACACGGGAATAGCTTTCAAACGATCAGCACCTGAAGATATATTACCGATATCATTAGATACACATAAATGTATAAAGCATAATTATACTAAAACTAATACATGTAAACACTAATTTTGGACACAAATATTTTCACTACACATGGGGATTATATACATTAGAGAAGAATGCTGTTCAATGCAAATAAACACTCAACAGACGATAAGAGACCTAAAAACGTACCAGGACAGATATATTATCGATATCATTAGATACACATTATAAAGCATATTAACACAAACTATTAAAAGCTATATAAGGTTGGGCACTAATATATCCACT
Organism: Haliclona indistincta; assembly: GCA_964017065.1. NCBI lineage: Eukaryota > Metazoa > Porifera > Demospongiae > Haplosclerida > Chalinidae > Haliclona > Haliclona indistincta. The sequence goes on along the minus strand of OZ024790.1, from coordinate 3,912,791 downwards.
ACACACGTACATTATATACTATATGGAAAACAGTACTTCTTCAATGCGCTCAACAGACGATAAGTGATCTATAAATGTACCAGAACAGACTTGCAAATTTGAAAAAATTTAGCTTGCTTTCAATTTGGTCGTCAGTACATGTAAGTTTATCATGTAAATCACTCACTCACTCACTCACTCACTCACTCACTGACCCACCCTCTCTCCCACTCACTCACTCATTCTCCCTACTCATTCACTCACTCACTCACTCACTCACTCACTCACTCACTCACTCACCCACCCATCCACTCACTCACTCTCCCTTGACAGTTCAAATTAAGCTTTGATCGACTGGCTCATCCAGATTTAATTACTATAAATATTTGCACTTACTCTGATCTACTTGTACAGAAGATGAGAAGTCCTCCAGTTCATTCTCTGCGCCAGATGGTGATGATAGGAAACTAGTAGGGTCCTTCTCCAGATAGACATTGCTGCTGTCGAGGTCAGGCAGAGTGACTGTTGATGGGTACTTAGCTCGCCGGCTGTAAGAGAAAGAGGGAGTGGTGAGAGTGTGTGAGCAGGTGAGTGAGTGAGTGAGTGAGTGAGTGAGTGAGTGAGTGAGTAGGTGAGTGAGTGAGTGAGTGAGTGAGTGAGTGAGTGAGTGAGTGAGTAGGTGGGTGAGTGAGTGGGAAAAAGAGGAAGGGAGGTGAGTGAATCTTAGTACACAAGCGCATATCATCCTCAGCTAATGAACACTAGCAGAGTTGTGTACAGATGAGTTTAGTGTACACATCACATGCTATTCATTCTGAATGCCGGGAACAACATGCAGTATAGCAACTTGACAAGGGTCATAAGTAAGACACTCTCGCAAACACTTAATGGAAACAAAGCCAGGCAGTTGACAGATCACTGAGAAAATTACAATACACATGAGTTGTGCGTGTGTATGTGTGCGTGTGTGTGTGAGTGTGTGTGAGTGTGTGTGTGTGTGTGTGTGAGTGTGTGTGAGTGTGTGTGTGAGTGAGTGTGTGTGTGTGAGTGAGTGTGTGTGAGTGTGAGTGAGCGAGTGAGTGAGTGAGTGAGTGAGTGAGCGAGTGAGTGAGTGTATCTCTGTCACTCTTACCATAGTATACAGACGATAATCACGACTGCAAGGACAACCAGCACAATCACTACTACCACGACTGCTACCACCGCGATGATCACCAATGGAGGACCTACACAAGAAGAAAAAACCATCATAAAATGTGTATACAACAACAAAAGAAAAGTCCAACACTTGTTACTCAACCTAGAATGTCATGTCTTACAGATTGCTCAGGTCTTGTACCAAAAACTAATGTACAGATGTGTGATGTGCCGTACGTGTGCATGAAAAAACTATGCACCGTGTAAAATTCACCAGTTTATAATATGACACAATATTTATTCATTGCGTCACATTGAGTTGAGTATGTATCTGTACTTGGTACTGATTAAAGTGCAATTAACTTTTGAATCATTTTCACAAGTAGCTATCCATTCTACAATCTATTGTACTATACACTCAGTGCAAAGGTGCTTCCAGTTTTGTATTTCTCGTAATAAACCAACAGGCTCGAGTGATGCTACTTCACGCTACAAAATCTTGATATACCCACCACTTGGTACAGTACATGTAGGTAAACCATATATTGCAAGCTTTTACCGAAATAAGCTCCGTCAAATTGTTAACTCTGGTATGTGAAGTTGTGAACTATAGGTGCTAGACAAAAAAATTAATTCTCCAAAATACGAATTTTCGTCCTCCAAAATGTCCCATTCTGTGGTAGCACTCGATGCACTAATGCAAAGTCTTGATACAGCATTAGGATTCACCTCAATTCCGCCCCTTGTGTAATCGGACACTTAAATATTTTGTGCTATGATTACGAACAGAATTATGTATCTAGGCTCTCTATTATTGACCAATTCATTCAATAATGTTGTTTTGGCATTGATCATAGATTCTATAACAATTACCAAATAAAGTCAAAATAGCCGGAGCTAAATTAAGAATGTTCTAAAATTAGACACACACTGTATCACTAAGGATGCTAGTCTTATAGGAGAGTCAATTGATCACTTTCCACTGACTAGAAGCTGTGTCTAAGTGACCATATCCTATTTTAATGACAAATTTCCCCAAGGTCTCTCAATCACTGATACATGAATGATGAGCAGTGCTGTGCTTCACTGTCAACATGAGCTACTCAAGTGCTACACAAGCTCGATGCTCATGCTTTACATGAAGTTCGGCACTCGGGTCGCGATCTCTTTCACTCTTTTGTAGCACTCTGCGTGGGCGTATCAAAGGCGCCGCCCGTTCTATATTTTCCATAATGTGAACGCCGTTCGCAATATGGAAAATATAGCACGGCCAGGGAAAATATAGCACGGCAAGGGATAATATAGCACGGCCAGGAGGGTTAAAGATAGGGTGGGCGGAGACTGACCTTGGCTCGACCTCGAGAATAAGTCGTCCTGGCACAAAGATTCAGTGACAGCGGCAAGCTGTCGTGCTACAAACCAGTAAAAGCACCGTCTGCTCGTGCAATACAGGAATTATTGCGCTCGGGGTGTCGGTCTCGACGCTGATACAGCACTCGGCTTCGCCTCGTGCTGTATCACCGTCTCGACCACACCCCTCACGCAATAATTCCCGTATTGCACTCGCAACGGTGCTTTAACTAGTTAATACAGCTCCCCTCAACATCATGACCAGTATGAGCCTCATCCTCGGCCGAATTTTTCGCAACGCAGAAACGCAATGAAACAGCAAAAATTAGACCTGGTACACACTGCAAGGGTACTAGTGCGCATGCTCAGACTATACCCAAGAATTTAAATTAGTATTAGAAGAATTATTAGAAGAATTTAGTATTCTTTTGGGGCATTCTCGTTACTTTATATCATACACTAGCCCATTTCCGAAGCACAGAAAAATTCAGCCAGGGGACAAGGCTAAACCAGTATGGATCGTATAGCGGGGAATTTTTAAAGGTTAAGATTTTGGCGAATGACCCAAATTTGAAATTTAACTTCAGTGCACAAGACCTAGTCACGAAAATATTATAATAGAAAAAGCAAATCTTGATGAAAGCTTGGTGATTAGCTAAATTCGTCAACACACCAATATTGCCTGCTATACAATGGTCTCGCTATAGTTGGATTATACCTGCTTGTTGAGGGGGCAGTGGTACAGTCATAGCTTCACTGAACTCTCCATCTCCAGCTGCAGTTTCTCCAGACACTGTCACAGTGTACTGAAGGTCTTGATCCAGTCTCCCGATAGTCACACTACTTCTGTCTCCAGGTACAGCAACCTCAAGTGGTGAGTCTTGACGAGTGCGGGTGGACACAGCTTGATATCGTATAGTGTATGAGGTGATGAAGCCTCTAGCACGAAGAAGAGGAATGGGACGCCATGATACGAACATGTGAGTGCCGTTGATACGCTGCACATTGACCATATCAGGTGGAAGAGGACCTAGAGAGAGAGAGAGATTGTGAGTGAATGAGTGAGTGAGTGAGTGTGTGTGTGTGTGTGTGTGTGTGTGAGAGAGAGAGATAGTGATTCAAGAGAGAAAGAGAGAGAGAGAGTGAGTGAATGAGTGACTGAGATGGTGAAGGACGGAGGGAGTGAGTGTGTGTGAGTGAGTCACTTACTGCCTTCTTTTGTGAAATTAATAAATACAGCTATCGCTCCATTACCAACCATGTTGACAGCAGTCACAGAGATATTGTAGGGTATCAGTTGAACTGGAGAGAGAGAGAGAGAGAGAGAGAGAGAGAGAGAGAGAGAGAGAGAGAGAGAGAGAGAGAGAGAGGGAGAGAGAGAGAGAGAGAAGAGAGAGAGAGAGAGAGAGAGAGAGAGGAGAGAGAAAAAAGAAAAAAAGAGAGAACTCATAGCGACAAACATCCAACATCAGTGCATGATTGTGAGACAAAACTAGATGTTTCGCTACTTTGAGAGATGGTGAAGTAAGCTGAATGATGAGTATCACCTAAATTTTATAACTTTTCCTTCTAAGCGCTCTCCCGGCCCAAGACAAGGTTCAAGTGTCAAGAGTAAGTTGGACCCACCCATAAAACATTGCAAAACATCAACACAAGCTTACCAAGTCCCCTGAAGGTGACAGTCTCCGATGAGCTATTCTGAGTGACGTTGACATTAAGCGATTGTTGTTCACCAGATGAGTATCTCTCTATGCTGACAGTGTAGCTAGTGATGACACCATGAGCTACAGTAACTGGTTGAGCTGGTATAGTGACATGTAGCCCATCACTATTATTGGTAGGTATAGTATAGACACCTTCCACCATACCAGGGACTGAAGGAGGAGAGAGAGAGAGAGAGAGAGAGAGAGAGAGAGAGAGAGAGAGAGAGAGAGAGAGAGAGAAGGAGGGAGGAACGAAGGAAGGGAGGGAGGGAGGGAGGGAGGAGGGAGAGAGAGAAGAGGGAGGGAGAGAGGGAAGGAGGGAGGAACGAAGGAAGGGAGGGAGGGAGGGAGGGAGGGAGAGAGGGAGAGAGAGAAGAGGGAGGGAGAGAGAGAGGGAAGGAGGGAGGGAGGGAGGGAGGAGGGAGGGAGGGAGGGAGGGAGGGAGGGAGGGAGGGAGGGAGAGAGAGAAAGAGAGGGAGAGAAGATCAATGTCAAAATATAGGGTACTGAAATTTCAATCATGGTTCAAAATTTTCGTGAAAAAGCTCAAATTCACAATAATGTGGTAAAATACACAACTGTACATGTAACAGCACTTCTAGCACGCCAAGGTTCCTCCTACATTGTCTCTCAAACACAAGAACTTCAATTCAGACTAGCACTACCTCACATCGTCAAACACTATTTTTCATTTTCGGATCAAAATTATAAAATTTAAAGACGAAATAGCAAATGAGGGTTTTGTAAAAAAGATGTCCAAACTCTACAGTGTATCTGTACTCTGGATGCAAATTATTTTTGATTTAGGATCAGAGTACTGAAGGATGCTAACACACAGAGTAATGAAGGACATGGGCACCTGTTGGGACAGCTGCAAAACAATGAACCTAACATTCAAATTACAGGGTTTTGCAGGTTGCTTGAACAAATAATTTACTGCTAGCGCATGCGCACAGTACGTTTTCTGTACAAATTGTATACAGAAATACGCTATGCACATGCGCTAGCAGGAAATTGTTTGGTCAAGCAACCTGAAAAACCCTGTACCATGAATCCACCCAATAAAATCGCTTGGTAAACACGCAAAGTCTAGGAAAAGTATCTCGGCGTCTGTGTAGTCATTCTACTAAAAACAGTAAAAAGTGACTTCTGGTCATATTTGCAACAAAATGGAGAATCCGGGCATCGATCCCGGTGCCTCTCGCATGCAAAGCGAGCGCTCTACCATCTGAGCTAATTCCCCTTCCTGTCTTTACACGCAAATTCCTTGCTACTAATTATGTGTCTACAATATCGTGTGAGCTTTGAAGGCAGAAGGAGGTGCTGAAATAACACAATATTTCATACTTATAATTATTATGCAGATGTCACAAAGAAAGCCCCCAGTCTATAATATTTTGGCAGGAGCGCATCTTGTATACCCTCATCCTAGTCATCGTCAACACACACAAAAGACGTTTTTACCAAAAAAGTGGAACCCCTCTTAGAGGACACCCCTCTTCCCTCTATAATGGACACTTACTGAATCCCAAATATGACCCAAATAATGTATAATAAACCCCTGACCAGAGGACACCCTCTCTATAATGAACAATTTCAATGGTGTCCGCCTTAGAGAGGTTCCACTGTACAATCTTATGGTGAAGGAATCCATTTCCCAAAATTATAAACGCTTAGCCTAGGTAGTGCATACCAGGACAGACCGGGGCAATGTTTACTTCTCTCGTTGCTAACCTGCTGGCAGAGGTCGTTGGGTCACAACCTCACTAGGAAGACCATCCCCAGCACTGGTAGATGCTGTTACAGTGATGTTCACTAACTGGTAAGGCACTAGACCAGTCACTGTATAACTAGCAGCAGTAGTAGTGAACTCCTTGGCCCCGCCACTGCTGGAGTCATGTGGTGTGATGGTGATAGTGTAACGAGAGATGACTCCATTAGGCTCAGCTGGTGGCTGCCATGATATGGTGATAGAGTTAGTACCAGATACAGCAGTGATGTTGAGAGGCTGAGAGGGAACTAGAGGGAGAGAGAGAGAGAGAGAGAGAGAGAGGGAGGGAGGAAAGAGAGAGGGAGGGAGAGGGAGTACATTTACGATGAGAATTGTGCCCACAGAGAATGGAGGGCAGTAAGTTTGAAGCATTTGTGACATAACTGTACACAAGCAATTTTTACTAAAATACAATTTGCTGTCTTTCAAAAACTTTTAACCAGTCAAGGAGAAACTCTCAGGCTTTGTAGTAGACGTGCTTGTAAACATTTTCCACGGTATTACGGTGTAATCTTTCTTTGTCATAATACTGTACAAGCTCACCATCTTCCAAAGTGGTAAAGGTCAGAGTAGCTGCAGGTCCACTACCAGCCAAGGTCAGTGCTACAATACTGCAGCTGTACTGAGTGGCTGGAGTGAAGCCATGACGAGTAACTGAGAATACATCAATGTCTGTGGCGCCTGTGACATGTATGTTGATGGCAATATGTGGAGTACATGTGATAGTGTAGTTGGTAATCATTCCATTCTGCAGCTGTTCCTCTACTGGTCTCCATGAGAATGATACATTACGAGATTGAGGACTGGCTGAGAACATGAGAGGAGGACCAGAGGGAGCTAGAGAGAGGGGAGTGGGGGAAGAGAGAGAGAGAGAGAGAGAGAGAGAGAAGAGGTACCAGTATATGAGTTATAGCTATACTAACCAGCTTCATCAGTCATGTCTTCATAAGTTGCTGGTGGTCCCTCTCCTCTGCTGTTACTAGCAGTAAGACTACAGGTGTACTCAACAAATGGTCTGAACCCGCCCAAAGTGACATTGCCAGCTGGTAAACCAGTATAGACCTGTTCTATAGGAGTGGAGCCAGCCCCACCCATTGACTGTCGACAGGAGAGTGAGTATGTTGTGATGTTGCCATTCCGGTCCTCAGGACGAGGTGGTGACCAAGAGAAGGTGAGGTTAGTGGCACCAGTATTGACAATAGAGAACTGCTGGGGAGGACCACTAGGCACTGAGAGAGAGAGAGAGAGAGAAAGAGAGAGAGAGAGCCAAATGATTCACCAGAATTCACACACTCACGTATCCTCTCTCTCTCTCTCTCTCTCTCTCTCTCTCTCTCTCTCTCTCTCTCTCTCTCGCACACACTCACTCCCTCACACACCCACCCACTCACTCCCTCTCTCTTGCACACACTCACTCACTCGCCCACCCACTCACTCCCTCTCTTTCTCTCTCTTGCACACACTCACTCACTCACTCGCCCACCCACTCACTTCCTCTCTCTTGCACACACTCACTCACTCACTCGCCCACCCACCCAATCCCTCTCTCATGCTCACATTCTTCAGGTGTCAGTATAAATACAAGTGCAGGTGGTCCACTGCCATGGCTGTTATTAGCAGCAACACCACATGTGTATACTGCTCCTGGCTGAAGCTCAGTGACTGTGAGACTGCCTCCAGTGGTGATGGAGATAGTGGAGGTGACAGTAGGGAGCTGGGAGGAGTCTGAAGGTGTGCAGGTGATGGTGAACCCAGCAAGCATCCCGTTGAGCTGATCAGTGGGCGGAGACTGAAATGTGAAGAGTGCAGACGTAGAGTTGACAACGGAACCAGACACATTCACAGGAGCAGCAGACGGTGCTAGTGAATCGAGAGAAAGAAATATCAATTTTTGAATCAACTTGATAGGTTGACAGTCACAATTAGATTACCCGCATCAAATTTTAGTGCTCTAAACAAATATTTTTTCGTCATATCCACAACACAGTGTACAATCCTATCAGGACAGCTTGCTTACTACTGATGACTAATTTTATACCAGACTTAATGTAGCACAATAAATATTACTACTAAATAGGAAAGTGTCTCACTAGCTCGGGGGAAAACCAGGGCACCTGTGTACTGAGTAATGTACTGAGCTAGGTAAGGTACTTGCAGCTACACCTCCTACTGCAGGTGTGGGCACCCGAAGTCCCATCAGCCCCTTTGTGGTGGACTTTGCTTCAAAAGACCAGGTACCCATTTTTTAAATGTGTATAGAGGTACTTTCATGGAACAGCCCCTCCTGGCCTGGTGGGATTTGAACCAGTGATCTTTGGGTTACAAACCAGAGCACCCACACAGGCACACACAAACAAGCACACCCACACACCAGCACACACACACACACAAACAAGCACACCCACACACCAGCACATGCACACACACACAAGCAAGCACACACTTACGGGCCAAGAACGTTGTCACATTGAATAACATAGTCTCAGAGCTGCTGTCACTATTAGTAGCTCGTACTCGATAGAAGTAGGTCGTGTCAGACATGAGACCAAGCACTGGTATTACGAATTGCTCGTTCATAACACTGAAATCAGTAGAGCCAGCGGTAGGGAAGGATGTGAGGTTGAGATTGTTCATCTGTGTACCATACAGTATATGATAGGTCTCTGGTGTGTATGTTATAATGGGAACTGTGAACCGAATCAGTAAACTATCGTGAGTTCTGGCTATCAGTTGTACTGATGCTGGAATGCCAGGAGACTGGGGACCTGAGGGAGGGAGGAGAGGTAGGGAGGGAGGGAGGGAGAGAGGGAGGAGAGGGGGGAGAGGGAGAGGGGAGGGAAGAGAGGGGGAGAGGGGAAAGCAGGGAGAGAGAGAGAGAGAGAGAGAGAGAGAGAGAGAGAGAAGCATTAATAAAAGCTAAGGTTACCTCAAATCTAAGTAACAAAGCTGTACATACAGTACATGATCAGTGTATGGACATCTTTGCTTAGAGCGTTCCCAAAGTTGCAAGCACAGGCAGGCAGGCAAGCACATTATTGCAATGGCTGCTCTTAGCACATGCACAACTAACTATGTGACAGACAGCAACACAGTTTCATGATTCACACAATGGCCGCTAACCTACTGACACACAGCTCACTGTCATGTCACCAACTTAACACTTCAACGCAAAGAACTGGTGACAATACATAAATCTTTGGGTTACAAACCAGGGCACCCACACAGCCTCTTATCATTTAAATTATTCATTTTAGTGAAGTGTTTTCATAAACAATAGCTCTGAACACAATAGCAGTACGTACACCAGGAGAGAGAGAGAGAGAGAGAGGGAGAGAGAGAGGGAGAGGGAGAGAGAGAGGGAGGGAGAGAGAGAGGGAGAGAGAGAGAGAGGGAGAGGGAGGGAGAGATGGATAAAGGTGTCACCGCATGGGTATTATTAAAGCTTTATAAGGTGACACTCACGGCAGTATTTGGTCACTACCAGAGAGAGACAGAGAAACAAGAATAATGCTCTTTTGACGATAAAACACATCATACCATACTAAGACTATTCTGACCAATCAGATTGCGCTATATGAGGGATATAACGGGTCAAATTTCCCTCCGCGTCACGTGCCCAAGATCAGAACAGCCTTTAGCATGGCACAAGTAAGTTATATCACATGTTGGCGGGACGTATGACCCGTTATATCCCTTGGGAAAGGGCTAGCGCTCTTGTAAAGTCTTAGAAGCGCCTAAAGATTCGACCTCGGCGCTTCCTCAACTTCACTTGAGCGCGCCCTTTCCCGCGGGATATAAACTAAACTTATCTCTCCCTAATTCATCAGCTATGATAAGGCAGGCAACAACACTCACGGATAACTATAGCATGCCTGGAACCATCCACTATCACACTAGAAGCAGTGAAGAGAAGGGAATTTGGAATCGCTTGTCCCAAACAAACAAAATAAGCACAATATAGTATAATAAATAGCTGCATACTGCCGGTCACACATACAGTAGCGCTACTGCTTACCAGTGACTACCACATTGGTATCAGCTTCGCTCTGGTAAGGAGGGTCTCCTGCCACATTCACTGCAAACCAACAAGTGTAGTTGAATACAGAGGGCGTGGTCTCCTCTCTAGTGAGCGTGCTAGTAGTCGAGGAGCTAATGGTGGTCGAGGAACCAGTGACATCTTGAGACCCCATCAGCCATGTGAATACCAGTGAGGCTGTGAGTGATGCTTGAGGCACAGGGAGAGCAGCATTGCAGGTTAAGATGACATCATTGTACGGAGAGAGGGCAGGCAGTCTAATAGATGAGGCATTGACAGTGACTACAGGTTGAGGAGCTAAGGTAGAGAGGAGAGAAGGAAGTTATTGCATATACATGTATAGACTACATTCGTACATGTCAGAGCAAGAATATTAGGTATGCAAGATTAAGCTACCTGACTTACTTGGTCACTCACTCACTCACTCACTCACTCACTCACTCACTCACTCACTCACTCACTCACTCACTCACTCACTCACTCACTCACTCACTCACTCACTCACTCACTCACTCACACACTCACACACACTCACTCACACTCACTCACCTGTAACAGTCAGTGTCAGTGGTTCAGTAGCATTATCACTGTTCAATATATTAACATTAGGAGGGTTAGAACTGGACCGCCCACTACACCTATACTCAGCATCATCAGTCGTCATTGTAAGAGGTGATAGTGTCAAGACGCTCTCCACTCCAGTAACAGTAGTGCTCACAACAGCTTCATTGACAGGTACTCCGTTACGATATATCACAGCAGAGGCTGTCTGCTCGCTAGGTGTCTGTGGTACAACACTGCAGGTCATTACTAGTTGAGTGCCAGCATAATATGGAGGAGAGCTAGGAGAGGTCACTGATAGTACAACCACTGGTTCAGATACTGTAGTGGAGGGAGGGAGGGAGGGAGGGAGAGAGGGAGTGAGGGAGGGAGTGAGTGAGGGAGGGAGAGGGGGAGAGGAAGAGGAAGAGGGAGAGAGGAAGAGGGAGAGAGAGATATGGAGGGAGGGGAGAGGGAGGGAGGGAGGAAGGGAGATATGGAGGGAGGGGAGAGGGAGGGAGGGAGGAAGGGAGATATGGAGGAAGACATGGAGGGAGGGAGGGAGGGAGGAAGGAAGGGAGATATGGAGGAAGGGAGGGAGGGAGGGAGGTAGGAGAGAGGGAGAGAGAGAGGGAGGGAGATATGGAGGGAGACATGGAGGGAGAGGGAGAGAGTGATTTCATATGTACTTTATGTCAAAAGACTTCAAAAATGACAAATTCCTCCAGTACATGTATACAAATAAGGAAGACTAGTTACTTGTTTGTGTATCTGTAGCACAAGGCATTGTAGGCAATACTACACCCCTCATGTACAGGTATATAAGAATTAATGAAATACTTTACCCATATCAAGACCAGGCTGAATGATAGCACACTGCTAGTGCCAAACAAGACATAGAGTGCTAAGCTACGGCTGTAGTGTACAGAGTGTATCTAATCTCATATACATGTACTAGTACTGACACATTGAATAAAAGCAATGTGACGTCCATGTGAGAAAGCGCCATAGGCAACAAGCTAAACTTACGGCGTTATTCATAGTGCTTCTAAAAGCAGGCACAGGTATAATTCATGAGTACTATATACTATAGAGAAGTACACAAGCATACTGTACCAAGTACAGCGGTTTTATAACTCCTTGCAACAGCCACAAAAGCGTAAGGCGTGATCCGTGCCTTATTTGGAAGGTTTATTACATTGCGTGATTCAGCTTGAACACGGTTTACGCTCTACGGTTGACGCTTTTAGATTCCAAGAAGTAGTGAAACCGCTGTACACTCTTTGGTGAACTGGTACACAAGCTTTCTATTTACACCACAATATTGACACCGCCATCCATTGGGCAAGTTTATTTAGGAAAGACAAGCTTACATCACAACACCCACACAGTGCATGTGACATGCATGTGGTTGATTGTAGTCAAGTATGCAATATTGACCAAACTTCCTTTAGTCATGTAGTGACTAATAGCATACACACATACAGTAGGAAGGCTGTGGTGAGCACATACTTCTATTAAATTGTTCACAAACTATTGATCAACCAAGTAATACTTGCTTGAATCAAACACGGCAAACATACGCACTTTATGCGGTTACGCACTTTGGTAGAGTCATTTTGCCCCAATATGCAATGTAGGAGCTACAATATACACGCCCGCGGGACCTACCCACCGGGAGGAGCTATACCCCCCTCTCCGACTCCACGTGGACTTACTCCTCTTGGACCTCACCCCTGGGACCTACACTTAGGCAACACTCGAGGAGGCTATACCCGAGGCCCCTACACAGAGGCTATGCCCTAACTAAGGTTACTCCTTGGGGCCTACAAAACACACCCCTGAGAAATACACAGAGGAGCCCTACCCCGGGGCACTAAACATGAGGCCTCACAATAGGAGCTACATGATTGGAGAATTCTGTTAGAGGCATTGGAGTGAGTGTCCATATTTCAGGGGGATTCAGGCTTCATTATCTCCATAAGAGAAAATTGGATAAATTTGCTGACACAGTCTGAGAAGCATATCTCACTATCTATGCAAGCACAGCAAATCCTTACAAGAAACATTTTGCAAAAACCAACAACCAGCAATACTGTGGTTTTTTAATACTGTGTATTTTATTTAACAGTTTTGAATAGACAACAAAATCAATACTGACACACTGATTTAGAGGAAACCCAAACCCCAAATACTGACTCAATACAGTACAATACATGTTCAATTCAAACTTTGAACAACAGTAACTAAAAAATCCGTGCTTTCAAATCACTCACATTTCATCTTCACAAACCGATAAGCTGCTCCAGTCTGTCCATTCACGACAGCCTCACAGGTATAGTCTCCTGGTCCAAGATTATCACCTTCAGCAAACCTGTCCGTACTTGCTGTGAGTTTTGAACCACTGCCTGTCATAACCTCTACGCCATCTCTTCGCAGTACGATACTAGATGCTGAGCCCACAACATCACAGGTTATGCTGAATCCTGATCGAGTGACTCCAAAGTCTGGACTATCAATAGTGATGTTGACTGGACCGAGAGAGGACACACTGATAGAGGCACTGGCTGAGCTGATGGTGATGTAATTGTGTCTAATGGCTGACACTGTACATGTGTAGTCACCCAGTAAACCACTGAGTGAAGTGTTACTAACAACTAGTACATTGCTGTATGAGCTGGTTGATCGATCAGTGAGTGCTTGAGAGAGTGAGTAAGAGCCAGTGCTAGGAGAGGTTGATGGAGTGATGATGGAGGAGCCTCGACGCCATGTGACAGAGGAAGCCGGCCAGTTAGTAGAGTTGCACATGATAGTGAGAGACGAGTTGTTGAGGGAGTAGGTTAGTGGGGCAATGACCATATCTGAGAGAGGGGTGACAGTGAGAATGAAAGATGAAGAGAGAGATCATAATATACTTTTACGAAGTTAAAGATATTAATTAATTTTATAGAACAACATAAAAATACATTTTCAACTCACTAGTGTCAGTCTCCCTATCACGAGGGTATACGGCAAACGACAGATCATTGACCACGCCTCCGTTGGTATAGCGACAAGTATACACACCGTGAGTCACACTAGTAACCATAGTTTCACCGTTCTTTCTGAGGAAACCTGCCTCCACATTAGTAAAGCTAAGAGGAGGATTGACAGAGGTGGGAGGAGATATAACATTGGTCCCTGTGGTAGTGGTGTCTCCTGAGAGGCAGCGTATCTCATAGACAGTATCAACTGCTGCAATGACATAGTTATTGGGTAGTAGACCACCAGGAGCAGGGTTCCTGTACCACACTGATACACCTGCAGTAGGAAAGAGAGTGAGTACACCTTATACAGGTGATAGGAAACACACAACATCATACATGAATGTACATGTAAAGCTTTGATTATAAAAAGGAAGCCCTTGAGAACTGCATACAATCCCAATGAACTCTTATATACACTACACGATGGCTACTTATCAATGCAGTTCTCGAATGTACTGTAGTGCTAGGCAGTCAGTGAGTAACATAAAACAGCAAAAACCAAAGTGTCTCTTTACCTCAAGGGAACAATTACCAGGGCACACACAGTAAACCAGACACACCCATAACACATACACTACTGATGACGCACCTTGTACAGTGATTTCAAACGAGCTTTGTGCTGTGAGTGAGGTAAAGTCAGCATTGGTCACAGTGCATGAGTGTGCTCCAGTGTTAGCTCCGTGTAGGAAGAATCCATTCAATATGGCTGTGTTAGTAGGTACAGGATCACCATTGATATTATCCAGTGTGGTTGACCAGGAGTAAGAGTAAGTTAAACCATCGATTGAACCACTGCATTCTAGAGTGATGTTGTCTCCTGCTTGAAGAGTAGCTGGAGAGTTTAGTCCACCTGCATCGATTGATGCTGTCAACGACTGGGAAACTAGAGGAAGGGAGAGAGAGCAGAGAGGAAATAAGAGAGATGAAGGGAAAGAGAGATGAAGGGAAAGAGAGACAAAGGAGAGATGGATATGTCAGTAATCTAAATCGAACAAAGTGTCGCATAATTATGACAGAGAGTGATCAGAATGTGTACAATCATAGGGATTCAAGAGGTCACAGAGTCATTGAGTGTTGGAGAGAGGGTAAGCAATATATAGATAACACACAGCAATGATTATTGTCAAGTGTCAGCTGTTTGTCATGCACAGTGCTGACCACACTGTGACCAGCCTAGCTCTATATACAACCCACTGTATCAACAAGACCAGACAAACACAACACTTCGCTACCAAATCACACACGCTGTACACACGCGAGTGTTGTAGTGAAAACAAAATTGAAAGCCCTGCACAGCACACAGATAGGATAGGAGGGCTCAGCTGGGATAACTACAAACTGTTGCTGACACGTACGACACCACGTCACACTAGGCTGTCTTCCTCGTCCGTTCAAAAGCGCGTATATTCGATTACTGCGTGGTGTACAGTTACACACACTCGCTGAATAACCCTCGACAGCTATCGTCACATAGAATGAGGAATACACGAAGACAGATAGATATGGTGATCATGGACTACTGACCTGACGGGGTTATTAAACAGATCATCACGAACAAGACGACAGACAGGAGCCGCTCCATGCTGGATGAACAGCACACGACGGTCGGGAGCTGCCTAAACACAGGGCTTGTGAGTCAGCAGCCGTGACCCTCGATTGCTCCCTCCTTCCAGATCACGGACAATGGCTGTGAATATCGGTACTGAGAAGACGCACGTGACAGCCATGCTCTAGATTAGTCCCGCCCACAAGAGAGAGGCGGGGTTAAAGAAAGATGGCGAATCTCGTGAAGACTGCAAATCCCATCGGCATGCTCCAGGAAATCTGCCAGCAGTGGAAACTGACCATACCCGTGTACAGAGAGGCCGAGGGCAGCTATCAGGAGTTTGGGACAGAGGTGACGGTCATTTTATGTGGAGAAACGCTGGGTTTTCACGCTCGGGGAAGGACTAAGAAAATTAGCAAAGCGAATGTAGCCCAGCGCGTGCTCGAATTCATAGCCACATACACTCCGAGATATCTTAAACCGCCTCCACTACCGGTTTGTCTTACCAGCAAAATAAGAATCGAAATTCCTCTCTCTCTCTCTCTCTCTCTCTCTCTCTCTCTCTCTCTCTCTCTCTCTCTCTCTCTCTCTCTCTCTCTCTCTCTCTCTCTCTCTCTCTCTCTCTCTCTCTCTCTCTCTATCTCTCTATCTATCTATCTCTCTATCTATCTCTCTCTCTATCTCTCTATCTCTCTCTCTCTCTGTAGGCTCTAGATCCTTCCTCAATTGCTGCTAAAGGTTATCGAGTACTGGTAAGTTCCTGTTGTTTGCTAATGCTTATCACAGCTTCTGTTTATTCTCTCTAGCAAAGCTGATTGGAGCTATACCATCATCACTATCCACCTCTGTGCTTTTTACACATCATAGGTGTTGTTTATAAGAGACTGTTTGACTTAAGCCAGTGGTGGAATCTTTCCATCAGATTATGCGTCCACCACACTGCATCTTTCTATTGACATTGCTTATTCTATCTTGTTTTTGTTGTTGTTAGAAAATGTATTATAATTATGCTAGACGTATACTAGTATTGCCCACTGTATGAGAGCATGCATGATATACCAGTATGATGTATGTTACAGTGATTACGACTCACGAGGAGTTAGCTCCTCCCTTTTGATAATTATATGCGTGGGCGGTCGTGTTGCAGAAGAGAGTTTTCCATTTTTAACTTTCCCGACGGTGATGTCAGCGAAAGTCAGCTGGTTCCTGGTGATTGCTTTAACGACTATTCGAATAGCGCCTTCAGGTCAGTTAAACATATAGTTTACAGTAGCTATGCCTGCATGATCCATCACCTCAGTCATGACCAGTTCGGCTTGATCATCAGCTATGCGAAGTCTGTAGCTGTGCATTATACAGCAGCTACTAGTAGCTAGAGCTAGCCTAGTTAACTATAAAATGCTTATTTTGCACTGATAGAGTGTAGCGTGCATCTTTAACCATAGTGTGTATAAGACACAGCTCTGCCAAAGGGATCGGTACATATAGAAACCCTCGCGTGGCCATTATGTAATGATAGTGTGAAAGTATTATAGCATGATAGTACGATAGTATAGGATAGTATGATAATTTGTGATAGTATACGATCAGTAGTGTGATAGTGTAGTGTATGGTGTGTTGAGAAATAATGCATGACGCAATGTTATGCCTTATGATAATGATAGAATAATTGTGAGATAGCAGTAGCTGGAGTACACATGATAAAGATTATGTGAACATGGCTGCATGTCTAGTAGTATAAAGATCGGTTTTATGTGTTTTGTAGCCCAGGCAACCGTAAGATCAAAGGCGCCGCTCAGTGGTTATATCTCGTATACCCTGGGCAATACGTATCACGAAGGCAGCAAAATTAACCACCCTCGGTTATATCGTGTACCACCTCGGTAGCCATACATGTTACACTTATATTTTACTATGACATAACCAAACTCTATCTCTGTCGATCTTTCTAGTGTCTCAGTTGACAGCATCAATCGATGCAGATGGACTAACCTCTCCAGCTACTCTTCAAGCAGGAGACAACATCACTCTAGAATGCAGCGGTTCAATACCCAACTTAGCATACTCCTACACCTGGTCGACCACACTGGATAATATCGATGGTGATCCAGCACCTACTAACACGGCCATATTGAATGGATTCTTCCTACACGGAGCTAACACTGGAACACACACATGTACTGTGACTAATGCTCAGTTTTCATTCACAGCACAAAGCTCGTTTGAAATCACTGTACAAGGTGCGTCATCAGTAGTGTGTGTGTTATGGGTGTGTCTGCTTTACTGTGTGTGCCCTGGTAATTGTCTTATAAGCTTGCGGTACCACGACACTTTGGTTTTTGCTGTTTTAACTTTCTCACTGACTACACATGTATACCTAGCACTACAGTACATTGAAGAACTGCATTGAGAAGTAGCCATCGTGTAGTGTAAATAAGGGTGAATCTACTGTGGGATTGTATGCAATTCTCAAGGGCTTCCTTTATAATCAAAGCTGCAGTACATGTACAATCTCCATCATGTATGATATTGTGTGTTTCCTATCACCTGTATTGGTGTACTCGCTCTCTTTACTGGTGCAGGTGTATCAGTGTGGTACAGGAACCCTGCTCCTGGAGGTCTACTACCCAATAACTATGTCATTGCAGCAGTTGATACTGTCTATGAGATACGCTGCCTCTCAGGAGACACCTCTAACTCAGGGACAGCTGTTATACCTCCCCCCTCCTCTGCTGCCCCTCCTCTTAGCTTTACTCATGTGGAGGCAGGTTTCCTCAGAAAGAATGGTGAAACTATGGTTACTAGTGTGACTCATGGTGTGTATACTTGTCGCTATACCAATGGAGGCGTGATCAATGATCAGTCGTTTGCGGTGTACCCACGTGATAGAGAGACTAACACCAGTGAGTTGAAAAGTTTGATGTTTAAATATTATTTACGATGAATACATACCTTTACATTTTTAAACATAATTTATTATGACTTCTCATCTTTCATTCTCACTCTCTCTCAGATATGGTCATTGCCCCACTAGCCTACACTCTCAACAGCTCGTCTCTCACTATCATGTGCAACTCTACTAACTGGCCGGCATCCTCTGTCACATGGCGTCGAGGCTCCTCCATCATCACTCCATCAACCTCTCCTAGCACTGGCTCTTACTCATTCTCTCAAGCACTCACTGATCGATCGACCAGCTCATACAGCAATGTACTAGTTGTTAGTAACACTTCACTCAGTGGTTTACTGGGTGACTACACATGTACAGTGTCCGC
Source organism: Haliclona indistincta (assembly GCA_964017065.1). Classification (NCBI taxonomy): domain Eukaryota; kingdom Metazoa; phylum Porifera; class Demospongiae; order Haplosclerida; family Chalinidae; genus Haliclona; species Haliclona indistincta. The sequence continues at coordinate 3,894,428 of OZ024790.1, read as the reverse complement.
GATTAGGCACAACTACATCACCATCAGCTCAGCCAGTGCCTCGATCAGTGTGTCCTCCCTCGGACCAGTCAACATCACTATTGATAGTCCAGACTTTGGAGTCACTCGATCAGGATTCAGTATAACCTGTGATGTTGTGGGCTCAGCATCTAATATCGTACTGCGAAGAGATGGTGTTGTGGTCATGACAGGCAGTGGTTCATCACTCACAGCTAGTACGGACAGGTTTGCTGAAGGTGATAATCTTGGACCAGGAGACTACACCTGTGAGGCTGTCGTGAACGGACAGACTGGAGCAGCTTATCGGTTTGTGAAGATGAAATGTGAGTTTAACTTGAGTCTTTGGCTTTTGCACATACTACTATCAATGCTATAATAGGTCTTATTTAAGATCATAGACTGATTGCATGGTGCACATTTGCACACTATTATTGTCTATTAATTGATTGAATAATGTAATCATGCATTGTACAAGAAATTAAAAAGATTTCTATCGAAATCAAAAGGATGTAGTGATGAAGAAATCTACCACTGGTTCACAATGTAAACCAACAAGGAACAAGCATAGAATGGTAACACGATTGACTTGCTAACAGACCATAGATCCCTACATCAGTGGCTGCTGTGGCCAGACTATAGCTAGTTAAGCTATTTACTGTTGACTGACACTTTGAATAGAATTCAGCTTGTGACAAAATATTGATCTTATGTACAGCCACAGATGTAGGGATCTATGGTCTGTTAGCAAGTCAATCGTGTTACCATTCTATGCTTGTTCCTTGTTGGTTTACATTGTGAACCAGTGGTAGATTTCTTCATCACTACATCCTTTTGATTTCGATAGAAATCTTTTTAATTTCTTGTTTGTGTCCTTTTTTCTTTTTAGTGAAGTGCAGTTCAATATCAT
>OZ024790.1:3848862-3893321 GCA_964017065.1 Haliclona indistincta | reverse complement strand
GGTTATGTAAAACATTTCTTTGTGTGATAGACAATAGACAACATGTTTGTCTTCAAACAGTTGAAAGTGCATCAAGTGTAGTGAGTAAAACCATAGATTGTACCATTTTGGTGTAGTGATATCCTGTAGAATTCAATTGTGTTTTCTATGGGTAAACCCCAATTTGTAATAACTTCCTTTCATTATTATATAATATTTAGTAAAGTAATCATAACATGCCAAAGGTATATACAGTTACACTGCATATCAGATAAAATAATTTATTATGCACTGCTAATACATTTTACAAATTCTGAGTGCAAACAGACAATAGTTCACAAACATCTGTTCACAATACCTCATTCTTCCAATTAGGATCGGCCCCTCTTTGGAAAGCAGAACGAGCATCTTCTAGTCTACCATTACGACAAGCACTGATCAGCTCCTCATCCTGTTGGAGCATAATGGCATCATTAAATAAAACACAGTCATGCAGCATTTGAAGTATCATAGCTGGTATTATTAAGCATAATTATATAATAGGTTCAATTGTATTGTCCTAGCAAGACTATAGAGGGGTTCCATTGTAATTCAAGCCATGTCCTCTTGTATTATTTTGTCATACTATTGAATAATAATTCCCAAAAATACATGCATGTTTGCTGCACTCATAGTCATCTCAACAAAAAAAAGCACATCAAAACTGATAATCTGAGTCCTTCTTCTAGAGCCAGAGCTAAGTTGTACTCGAGTGCTTGTTACTGTAATATTAACTTGTATGACACAATTACAACTGTACTTACTGCGATACGTGGTCTCTTCGTCAAGCTCGTCATCTTGCTAGATGATCCCCTAGCCCTGGTTGGGTAGCAGCATTTATATTGACATAGCCGCTACATGTAGACAATCACCGCGGGCATCGTCTTTGCACATGCGCAATGGCTAGTTAAATAGTTAATAACAGGGCGTTTGTTATTAAATTACCATAGATGGTTATTATTAACTAGTTGCACCTCTCTTAGCTGACACTCACAATAGCGGACATCGCCATAAAACGGACGAAGTGAACCTCTCTATAACGGACAAGCGCGGTTCCACTGGTTTTTCTGTAACGGGCCAGTGGAACATTCACTTGTCCGTTATAGAGAGGTTCCACTGGTTGACTGAAATCCAATGTGTACACTGCAGTTTGCGTAATTTATGAGCCGATTTCCCAGCTTGTACAGTAGTAGTGATTGAATGAATAAAATATACAATACATAAACCTATAATGCACACTGAAAAAAATGAATAAGTTCAAATGTATGGCACACACACAAACACACAACATACAAGCATGAACTCGGATAATACTTGTCTTATCGTTCTGTACATAACTAAACTGATATACGACTGCTACAACTATAGTGACAACCTAAAAAATTATCTACTGTGCTGAAAACATGAGTGATGATGATGCATAACACTTCATGATAGAACAGCTTGTGTGAGAGGGAGTTGGTCAGAGAGAGAGATTCACTTGAAATTTTCATAGTTATCGAAAGAGCCCAGGAACTCTAAAACTGCTCTGTAGACGAATTCGTACTGATCCTGTGAAACGAGAGAGAGAAAGAGAAAGAGAGAGAGGGAGAGAGAGAGAGAGAGAAAAGGAGAGAGAGAAAAGGAGAAGAGAGAGATGGGCGGAGGAAGGAATGAGAAAGAGAAAATCGAAGTAATGTCAGATAAGGTTTTGGTCTAATAGTGACAAGAGCTACTACTGGGCAGTACTAGACCAGAGTAGAGACAGCTAAACTGACGTACCAGTGTCTGAAGGAGTCCAGCTCTGTGTATCCGTAGTGATTTGACAGTCATAAACACGTCGACAACTTGTTCAGTCTTGACACGCTCCAATACAGTGAACAGAGCACAGTATGTGCCAGTACGACCTAGACCATCACTATGAGAGAGAGAGAGAGAGAGAGAGAGAGAGAGAGAGAGAGAGAGAGAGAGAGAGAGAGGGAGGGAGGGAGGGAGGGAGGGAGGGAGGGAGGGAGAGAGGGAGAGAGAGAGAGAGAGAGAGAGAGAGAGAGAGAGAGAGAGAGAGAGAGAGAGAGAGAGAGAGAGAGAGAGAGAGAGAGAGAGAGAGAGAGAGAGAGAGAGAGAGAGAGAGAGAGAGAGAGAGAGAGAGAGAGAGAGAGAGAGAGAGAGAGAGAGAGAGAGAGAGAGAGAGAGAGAGAGAGAGAGAGAGAGAGAGAGAGAGAGGAAGGGAGAGAGAGAGAGAGAGAGAGAGAGGGAGGGAGTGAGGGAGAGAGGAGAGAGAGGAAGGGGAGGGAGGGATTAAATGCTGCTGGGAGTTCAAAAAGTGCAAAATTTATCTTTTGGCACAATCTTAGTGTTTTTACTTTTAGCGGCAAACATGTTGCTTACCTGCAGTGTACAGTGATTGGTCCATTACCAGACTTGCGCTGTACTCTCAGTACCTCACCAACCATGTCAATGAGATCAGCAGCTGCTGAGGGACACTGGTGCTCTGACCACTTAGTATAGTGGAAATGAGTGATAGTTCGAGATTCTTGCGGCTAAATAAAAATAAGAACCATCATCACAACAGTCAGCTAGCTAGGGACCAAACAGTACAGTGGAACCTGTCTATAGTGATCACTGCCTGCTTATAACAGTCAGCTAGCTAGGGACCAAACAGTACAGTGGAACCTGTCTATAGCGGTCGCTGTCTGCTTATAACAGTCAGCTAGCTAGGGACCAAACAGTACAGTGGAACCTGTCTATAGTGATCACTGCCTGCTTATAACAGCCAGCTAGCTAGGGACCAAACAGTACAGTGGAACCTGTCTATAGTGGTCACTACCTGCTTATAACAGCCAGCTAGCTAGGGACCAAACAGTACAGTGGAACCTGTCTAAAGTGATCACTGTCTGCTTATAACAGTCAGCTAGCTAGGGACCAAACAGTACAGTGGAACCTGTCTATAGTGATCACTGCCTGCTTATAACAGTTAGCTAGCTAGGGACCAAACAGTGCAGTGGAATCTGTCTATAGTGATCACTGTCTGCTTATAACAGCCAGCTAGCTAGGGACCAAACAGTGCAGTGGAATCTGTCTATAGTGATCACTGTCTGCTTATAACAGCCAGCTAGCTAGGGACCAAACAGTACAGTGGCACCTGTCTATAGTGATCACTGCCTGCTCATAACAGTCAGCTAGCTAGGGACCAAACAGTACAGTGGAACCTGTCTATAGTGATCACTGCCTGCTTATAACAGTTAGCTAGCTAGGGACCAAACAGTGCAGTGGAATCTGTCTATAGTGATCACTGTCTGCTTATAACAGCCAGCTAGCTAGGGACCAAACAGTGCAGTGGAATCTGTCTATAGTGATCACTGTCTGCTTATAACAGCCAGCTAGCTAGGGACCAAACAGTACAGTGGAACCTGTCTATAGTGGTCACTGTCTGCTTATAACAGCCAGCTAGCTAGGGACCAAACAGTACAGTGGAACCTGTCTATAGTGATCACTGCCTGCTCATAACAGTCAGCTAGCTAGGGACCAAACAGTACAGTGGAACCTGTCTATAGTGATCACTGCCTGCTCATAACAGCCAGCTAGCTAGGGACCATCCACTCTATATGCACCCACTCACCATGTCAACAGGTGACAGCTTCAATTTTCTAACAGTGTACTCTCCAAGGACCCTATCACTGCCTGATACCTCAACATGGAATGTTCCGTATACCTCGACTTGTCCTACTGCCTCTGGCCAGTACCGGACACACATTTCCTGCAAAAGAATAAACATAATAATAATAGAAATATAATTATAGAAGTTATAAAATGGGTACGTTGACACTGAGAGCTACAAACATCTACCCAATGAAATAGAGGCCCGGGGTTTTATTGACCAATATGTAATAGAGGCCCAGGGTTTTATTTGAGGAAAATACAGTGCACAGTTGGTACGTTGTTGGATTACGTGTAACTCATTGATTTTTCTCAAGATTTAGAGATAGCGGCTGAGTTTGGTGTTTATGGTTACAACAAGAAACTACATAGGAGCTCAGGCTCACAGGAGTACTATACTATGCTTCCAAAATGTGAGATCATAATCATGATTGCTAGTTCATGAGCACTAACCCTTCCTGCCTCTTGTAGCTGAGTCAGCATCACTATAGCTGAGCTCTTCTGCTCCCAGACCATTCTCCAGAAGTCTCCAGTTGTGCTCGCCAGTGGTCCTTGCGTCACGATGAATGCATTACGCTGACGATATCCCTACACACAAAACACGACGTAAAGAAAAATTCTACAACAGAGAAAAAAAAACAAGGTTCGACCGAGATTTGAACTCGGATCTTGGGATTCAAAGTCCCAGGTGCTAACCATTACACCATCGAACCCCTGTGAATCATGACAGAGATAAAACTATATTTTGTGCACGAGTACGCAGATGAGCTTCAACATTTTAATGAAGACTCAAATTATGAACATAGATAGTGCAAAATTTGATGCCATCCTTCATTACTGCTACAAGATGCAACACTATGTAACAATAATGTATAATAATTATAACTCACATCTACAATACTAGCACAGATGTAGTCTGAATCATGATGATCAGTGGAGAGGACAACCCTGTAATCATTAGCTGGAACGAGAAACAAGACAATATAGGCTCAGTGAAACAGTTTTAAGTTGAGATATTAAGAGAGCGTATGATTGAGTGAATGAGTTTGTGAGTGTGTGAGTGTGTGTGTGAGTGCGTGGGTAAGCGTGTGAGTGGGTGAGTGAGTAGGTGAGTGAGTGGGTGAGTGAGTGAGTAGGTGAGTGAGTGAGTGGGTGAGAGAGTAGGTGAGTGAGTGGGTGAGTGAGTGAGTAGGTGAGTGAGTGAGTGGGTGAGAGAGTAGGTGAGTGAGTAAATGAGTGAGTGAATGAGTGTGTGAGTGAGTGTGAAGAGTAAGTAAGTCAATAAATGCAAAAATCATGAATCAACACTACACTTTAAACCCAAGCCTATGTAGTCTACTCACGTGGTAGATGTTGTGTAATCCTGTTCTTGGTAGCATTGTCAGCTAGTTGAGCTACTGAGCAGTCAAAGTCCTCGTCTGTCGTGCTAGCAGTATCCAGTACCTCTAGCTGCATCTCCATGCGTGTCTTCTTGGTGCTCGGATCGATTGACTTGAGCTCAGTGATTCTCTTGGAAAGATTGCTGGCGTGCACTGATGTGTCTCCGCACATGATGGCTTCCAGCAGTGAGTCATGGATGAACTCATATTGACTCTGGAGAAGAGAAAGAAGAGAGTGCGAAAGAATAGGCACATAACTAAAAAATGTTTTGTAGTCGTGATAATAATAGTACACACTTAATTCTCATTCACATAAAATAACGCATTTTCCAACACACGATAACGCAAAATTATGTGAAATAATCCCACAGCAAAAAAATTACCCATGAAATAAAACATGAATTATCGGGACAAAATTGAAAATTTTTTCACACGACAAAATTTTAGTGCACAGTATTATGTAAGCTATAGTCTCACATCAATACATTTTTAACCTCTACCAACTCACATTGCAGGTGACTATAGTACCTGCTAGCAATGGTTATGTACTTACCACAGTCTGGACCATGTAATTTCTTCTATATCTCATGTGCCGTACAAAGTTGAATATATCCAGAGTTGCCTCAGCGTTGATTCTCTTCAACATGCAGTCCACAGTGATGAAGGTGCCCGTGCGACCTACCCCAGCGCTACAGTGGACCAACATGGTTCCCTTCTTCGGCTGGTGGTAGTTGAAGACCCGCTTTCGGAAGCTCAAGAGAGCGGTGGCGTACACAGGGACGCCATGATCAGGCCAGACTAAGAAATGGAACTGGCGCACCTCCTTCGCTGGTGAACTGCCTCGACCGTGACTTGACACCTGTACAGGTAGAGAAAGGTCATACATACAACGCATCTAATGCATATGGATCATGGACGGTACAGTTGCGCATGTCGTGGTTTGCAAATGAGGCTGAAACAAGGTATCTTTGTTAGGCAAATAGAAATGCATGTGCTAGTCATTTTTTAAAAATTTAACTTTGGTATAATAATCATGCTTGTCAGAATAATTTTGACCCTGACCAACATCGCTGACAAAATTTCCCTTTCTCTAATGTGTGCAGTAACTGACCTGTGCCACTTGGAAGGTACGAATACTATAATCAGCAAGGTTCTCTACTTCTCTGAGTGTGACCTGCAGGTTGCCGTAAACCATGGAGCCATAGGACGGCCAATACTGGTGACACTTAATCTGTGAGGGATGGTGAGCAATAATTAGAGTGACCGGCCCTCAGCAGTTGGTCTAGTCTAACCTTGTCGTCTTCTCTGAGGTTAGTTACCATGACGATGGTGGGTATGTCATACTCCCAGATCATGCGCCAGAAGTCGGGGAAAGCGGCAGGCACAGGACCTTGTGTAGCGATATAGGCATTGGGCTGGTTGTAGCCCTGTACAACAGAGGGTGATAAACAGCTAGATAGTGATTATTTGTAGAGTGAGTGAGTGTGCGAATGAGAGAGTGAAATTCAATGAATGAGTGAATGAATGAGTGAGTGAGTGAGTGAGTGAGTGAATGAATGAGTGAGTGAGTGAATGAATGAGAGAGTGAGTGAGTGAATGAATGAGAGAGTGAGTGAGTGAATGAATGAGAGAGTGAGTGAGTGAATGAATGAGAGAGTGAGTGAGTGAATGAATGAGAGAGTGAGTGAGTGTGCGAATGAGAGAGTGAGTGAGTGAGTGAGTGAATGAATGAGTGAGTGAGTGAGTGAGTGAGTGAATGAATGAGTGAGTGAGTGAATGAATGAGAGAGTGAGTGAGTGAGTGTGCGAATGAGAGAGTGAGTGAGTGAGTGAATGATTGATTGAGAGAGTGAGTGTGCGAATGAGAGAGTGAGTGAGTGAATGAATGAGAGAGTGAGTGAGTGAATGAGAGAGTGAGTGAATGAATGAGAGAGTGAGTGAGTGTGCGAATGAGAGAGTGAAATTCAATGAATGAGTGAATGAATGAGAGAGTGAGTGAGTGTGCGAATGAGAGAGTGAGTGAGTGAGTGAGTGAATGAATGAGTGAGTGAGTGAATGAATGAGAGAGTGAGTGAGTGAGTGTGCGAATGAGAGAGTGAGTGAGTGAGTGAATGATTGATTGAGAGAGTGAGTGTGCGAATGAGAGAGTGAGTGAGTGAATGAATGAGAGAGTGAGTGAGTGAATGAGAGAGTGAGTGAATGAATGAGAGAGTGAGTGAGTGAATGAATGAGAGAGTGAGTGAGTGAGTGAGTGAATGAATGAATGAGAGAGTGAGTGAGTGAGTGAATGAATGAATGAGAGAGTGAGTGAGTGAGTGAATGAATGAATGAATGAATGAATGAATGAATGAATGAATGAGAGAGTGAGTGAGTGAGTGAATGAATGAATGAGAGAGTGAGTGAGTGAATGAATGAATGAATGAGAGAGTGAGTGAGTGTGTGAATGAGAGAGTGAGTGAATGAGTGAGTGAATGAGAGAGTGAGTGAGTGTGTGAATGAGAGAGTGAGTGAGTGAGTGAATGAATGAATGAGAGAGTGAGTGAGTGAGTGTGTGAATGAGAGAGTGAGTGAGTGTGTGAATGAGAGAGTGAGTGAGTGAGTGTGTGAATGAGAGAGTGAGTGAGTGTGTGAATGAGAGAGTGAGTGAGTGAGTGTGTGAATGAGAGAGTGAGTGAGTGTGTGAATGAGAGAGTGAGTGTGTGAATGAGAGAGTGAGTGAGTGTGTGAATGAGAGAGTGAGTGAGTGTGTGAATGAGAGAGTGAGTGAGTGAGTGAGTGTGTGAGTGAGTGAGTGAGTGAGTGTGTGAATGAGAGAGTGAGTGAGTGAGTGAGTGAATGAATGAGAGAGTGAGTGAGTGAGTGAATGAGAGAGTGAGTGAGTGAGTGTGTGAGTGAGTGAGTGTGTGAATGAGTGAGTGAGTGAGTGTGTGAATGAGAGAGTGAGTGAGTGAGTGAGTGTGTGAATGAGAGAGTGTGTGAATGAGAGAGTGAGTGAGTGAGTGAGTGTGTGAATGAGAGAGTGTGTGAATGAGAGAGTGAGTGAGTGAGTGTGTGAATGAGAGAGTGTGTGAATGAGAGAGTGAGTGAGTGTGTGAATGAGAGAGTGAGTGAGTGAGTGTGTGAATGAGAGAGTGTGTGAATGAGAGAGTGAGTGAGTGTGTGAATGAGAGAGTGAGTGAGTGAGTGAGTGAATGAGTGGGTGAGTGTAGCTCACGTCAACGAAGGAAGCATTGATATAGTCTGATCCAGGTTGGTTGTCTTGGATAGATAGCTGTACCCTAGAATGATCATCTAGAGAATACGATCAAAATCAATGTTATCAAGGATTTACTCAATAATATTTGCATGTTGTGTTCAGCACCTCTTATCCACAATGTATAATAGAATACCATAAATCCTAAATAAAAGCTGGGCATCTATTTTCTTAGAAAGCTTTTAGGATTTTCTTAGGAGGGTTTCTTTTTAAGTCTATTCTCAAATCAATACAGGTGTCTGTCAAGTAATATCCCGGGCCTCAATTTTAGAGAAGAGCCTATTTAATGATTTGTGCATGCGGTGCATTGGTATAAACTATAGACCCTACTCACAAGGTATGATATTGACGTATCTGTTCTTGGTATGATTGACGACTAGCTTAGCAGCATAACTAGTGAAATTCCACTCCAGGTCTACGTCCTGTAGACAGCACAGACCACTCGTAAGCAACACAATGGTTCAAGTATCACTGTAACTCACTGAGTATTCATCGTCTAGTCCCTCGTCCATTGAGGCACGAAGGATAGCCATCCTCTCTGTGAACTCACTCACAGTCACAGGAAGATGGTCAGAATCAGCTGAAAGAAGAAGAAAAAAAGAATAAACATAAATGTGAGCGGATTTGAGAAAAGGGGTCACTTCGCGCATGTAATTTTCGAACTAACACACGTTTTCAACTTGCTGGCATTAATCCAAATTTGGTCCCATGGCTTTAAAATTTGACATACAGCAAGCAGAATGATCAAATATATACAAAAAATTTCATTGAGTTTCAATAATATTTGACCGACTAACGGCCATTTGAAAACAGGCGTGTGTTCAAAAATTACAATCGCGAAGTGACACTTTTTCTCAAATCCGCTCACAAATAATACGTTATTAACAACAGAAAACAGAACACACCATAGATAAATGATATTACCTGAAAGAGAAATGAATTAAATGTTATCACGAAACTATTATGAACTGACAATGAAGTAGCCAGTTATTTAATAAAACAGTTTCTTCAAGGAGGCGGGCCCTTATTGATATTCATATGAATTTTCGTAGGCGATCGCGCAAAATATTTTGTGCGAAAGAACAGCGTTTCCCATAATGGGAAACGCATGCTGTTGTAACAGTATGTCGAATTTAATACAGTAACTCTGTCTACTATAACATTGTAACTACTAACTAGAGTATAAGCAATTTAATACAGTAACTCATTTCACCGTCTACTATAACATTGAAACTCACTTTCTGGAGGCTGTGGGTCGAATACGGTAACTCTGACTTGCTCTTCAGCTGCTCGACCGCCATTAACACTAGCTTGTACAGTATAGATACCCTCGTCATACAGCTTGGTCTCTGCTATCAACAACGAATGGTCGGCAAGCACCTGATACTGAGGGTCCTGGAGTGGCTTTCCATCTGGACAACAGAGATAGACAGAAATCAATATTAGAAGCATAGCAGAGAAACAGATATATCTGAACTCAGAAGCAGCCACTGATAAAACCCACAGGAGATCGAAATACACGAGAAAGAGTATGGAGGGAGGGAGGGAGGGAGGGAGAGGAGGGAGGAAGGGAGGGAGATAGACAGACAGAGAGAGAGAGAGAGGAAGAGAGAGAGAGAGAGAGAGAGAGAGAGGGAGAGAGAGAGAGGAGAGAGAGAGAGAGAGAGAGAGGGAGAGAGAGAGAGAGACAGACAGACAGACAGACAGACAGACAGAGAGACAGACAGACAGACAGAGAGACAGACAGAGAGAGAAAAGAGAGAGAAAAGAGAGAGAGAGAGAGAGAGAGAGAGAGAGAGAGAGAGGAGGCAGTGAGATGAGTGTCTCTTACCTCTGCTCCAGGTGACAGTGAGTGGTCCACTAGCAGATACCTCACACATCAACAGTGTGCTGTGTCCGGTCGATGTAAACACGTCAGCATTCATCACAGAGAGGTTAGGACCTGTACAACAGCATCAGCAATCGTTCATAAGCAGTGACACATGCAGAGTGCATAATCATACATACAACACTAAGCGAACAAGTCAAGTTCACTTGATTTCAAATAATGCTCCAATTTACAAAACTGCCCAAAATAGGAATTTACAGCCAAATTATTTTCAGGTGTTAGGAAAAAATCATTTGTCAGCAGCCTCTAAGAATTCAAACCCAATGAAGCAGGTACTTACGAGGTCCAGCTGCTGGCATTCCCTTCATTTCAATATCACTGTTTTTCCTAGCAGCTGCGTTGGCATGGCGCTGGTTACTGACATAGCCCTTAGAGAAACTCTCGCTCTTCATGACCTCTAAATATTGCCCACCACGATGATTTGACTTGCGAACACTGAAGGAAAAAGAGACGGTCATGAAAGGGGAGTCATGAGAGGCAAGATAATGGTCTCACAAGAAGATGACAATGAGTATCACCACGAGCGGGAAGATGAGTATTATAGCCAGAATGAAAAAAATTGGAATCAGAATCACAGCAAGATTAGGAGGTGTAGCTGAGGGAGGGAGAAAGGAAAGAGTAAATATTGTTTGGAGTGAGTGAGTGAGTGACTGAATGTGTGATTGAGTGAATGAGTGAGTGAGTGAGTGAGTGAGGGTGAGTGAGTGAGTGACTGAGTGAATGAGTGAGTGAGTGACTGAGTGAGTGACTGAGTGAATGAATGAGTGAGTGAGTGGTTGCAGTGAGTTAGTGAGTGAACGTGTGTGCGAGTGTGTGAGTAATTAGATGGGTGAGTCTTAGTTGAACGTACTTATCTGAATAATGTCACTGTCTCTGTATGGTTGCATCTATAGGACAAAGAGAAATCACACAAACCATCACAATAATATCAGAGTAGCTGCCCCTACTATTGCATAACAACTTCTAGAACCTCCGTGGGCTAGACTGTAAGTATGGACAGTTCTATCTAAACCTCTACTGGTCAGTGAGACAATGCTCCTCAATACAAGACCACTATGCAAAGATAAAAGAAGCAATGAAAAGATACCGAGTCTTTTTGAAGAAGCAATGACTGTGTCTTCTACTGCAGGTGAACCAGTCTGTCAACAAGGCACATGCATCTTTTTCTCAACCACTGGCAAGACCTAAACTGTCATCGCTACCACGAATATTGTACTGCAACATATTGGCTACAATCTCCCTACCCGTCTAACTATATTAACCCTTTACTCACCGGCTGAGATGCCCCTGAATAGACTCTGACAAACACATGTACGGTCGCTCCGTCACCAAGAGGTACATTTACATAAGTGACTCCATTACCCATCGACTGAACCTGATTTCCTAGATCATACATGCTGATGCTGTCTGGTGACGTGATTGGTACATATCCGGCCACATAGTAGTTCACTGCGCTTGGGTGCCCGTGTGGGTGGAGGGTGCCTTCAGCATAGGTGTCGCTTGACAATAGTGTAGTAATCACGACAACAATAAAATGGCTACATAAAATAAACAGCAAAATACAATCCAGCTAGATAAAACAGTCGACGTTCTGTATGTACAAATTTACTTGACAGTGCTACTAATGTAATATCGAAGCAAAAAACATTGCTCTATGCTACTCAGTTCTCTCTCTTCTCTCTTCTTCCTCCCTCCCTCACTCTCTCTCTCTCCCTCTCTCTTCTCTCTTCTTCCTCCCTCCCTCCCTCACTCTCTCCCTCTCTCTTCTCTCTTCTTCCTCCCTCCCTCACTCTCTCTCTCTCACTCTCCCTCCCACTCTCTGCGGATAAAGTGAGTGGACCACAGGACAAAAAGTCATTTTTATACCACAAAATATCTATTAGCATTATTCTTCGCATGTGTAACCTTGTAGGACCCCATTCTTGAGACAACTGAGGTATGGTCAGTCTAGTGCCGTCAGCTTGAAGTGGTGAAAGTGGAAAAACTGAACAGATAAATAGAAAGAAAATTACAAGTATATGAAGTGTACATGAGTAACATTCTCCCTCTATTTTACTAAAAGGCAGTTCTCTATCTGCCCCCCCTCCCCCAACTCTCTCTTACCTCCTGCTAGAGTCGTCGTTGTAGTGTATGCCGGCATTCCATTACCAGCTCCATTGACAGCAAGCACCGAGAAATTATAGGGGGTGCCTCCGTTCAAATCTTTCACAGTATACTGTGTGTTTGGAGTTTGAAAGACACCTGCACGTCCTACCAACGATATCTGTAGAAGAAATATTTTTCACTAAAAGGACATACATGTATTTAAAATCCAAAATGGGTGTACCATAATAACACCGTCTCTCAAGTCCAATTACTGTACTGGTCTGTTATTAGGCGCTTATGCTCTATATATCCATAGCAACGAAATAATTATGCGAGCTACGGTTAATAAGAACATTATTTTCAATGCAATAATATATTGAGCACTACAGCAAAACATGCGCCCAACTGTCAATAAGATCCTATACGCGAGAAGCATCTAATAACATACCGTATAGCCGTTTTTTTCGCTGGTCAAATATTTCGTCAGTCAAATTTTGGCTGGGCCTAATTTTCGTCACAGAGCGACGTCACAGAACTTTTTAAATAGGCAAAAATAATTTTTCGAAATCTAATTTTCGACTCGCACCAGCCGTTCGAAAATTAAATCCACATGAAAATAACCGGCTATACGGTACCTGTACAGTATATAACCACAATAATTAGTTAACAGTATGTACTAAAAACACATTTTGCTCTGTTATATATTTTTTGCCTTATCTCAGCAAATACCACTAGTCGGATACCAACCAGACGAACTGAGGCTACCTGAAGGTGGGAGGGGCATATACCATATTGATCTAATTATACAGACACGTAAAACAAGGATGACCAGGCTGAGTAACGATCTGTGACTGGGATCAAAGTGGCTGATACTACAATTGTATGGCAGTAGCTTACAGTATTCTTGCTTATTCATAAAAAAAATACTAAAATTGACCTAACTCCAACTACACGACGTACTGTATATTGTGAGATAACTCCATTTGGACTGTTGGGTACATTCCATGTCAGATCGACCTCAGTGAAGTTAGTAGACATAGCACTCAGCATACCAGGAGGCGAAGAAGCTAGAGAGAGAAGAGAATAACGACAGTACAACCGAACAAACGTGGGTCACACATGCACGCACGCACGCACACGCACACACACACACACACACGCACACACACACACAGGATTTGACATATTCAGACATATATAGTTTTGGGCGTGGTGTCGCTAATGTTGACAGTGCTTCCTCAATATCTAACTATATCAATACTTATATCTCGTTGCGTGGGTGTATCAAAGATACCGCCCGTGGTTTAAAACGCACAAAAGTGTCATTTGATTATTTCATGGAAGCAACGGAATATAACTATACATGTAACTCTATCTTTATCACGCACAATTACTGCCTCAAATTAGCCTCGTACCCAGGCCTATTGAGGAGAAGAGATAAGGCCTGGTATCTACTGTTTGCGCATGCGTGGGTAGCGGTGGAATTCCACTGCCGCCGGTTATCATCGTACATGTTTGCAGTACGTGATGAATATTCATCGGTTTTCTTAGCAGTTCGTGAAGCTCTCCTGTTTGCAATCTACTCTGATAACTGTATTGTATCGTCTTTTCTTGAAGCTCTATCACAATAGCAGAAGTACAATTAACAATTGAGTGCTCCTGGTAGCGGAAACGAGCGACATCGATCGACAAGAGCAGCGTGAAATGTCACGCGATTAAGCACTATCGCGTATGCGGGCTCATCACAAAGTTATTCGTCGAATCCAGAGCTAGAGCTGGCGATCAAGCCGCTTCTTAGCCAGTTGTTTATAGGCTTAATAACTTAGGTGTGGCCAGAATAAAGTCCATGATACACTAGGCAACTTTGTTGCGCGCAACAAGGCAACTTTGTTGCCTGCAACAAAATCGCGCAGTGTGTCATGCGAATTCGAAGCAACTTTGTTGCGCGCAACATTGTTGCCTGGAATAGAACGCCGTTCTATTCCAGGCAACAATGTTGCCTGGAACATCAAAGAAAAGCCGCCGTTGCCTAGGTTACGTCGTTACGCGGGCGATGGCGGCTGTATCCAGCATGTGGACGACAGAGAAAGTAGTCTTGCTTATCTCGCTTTACGAGGAAAGGCCTTGCTTGTACGAAACTACAAGCAAGTAATAGGGACCTCAGGAACAAAGCTCTCCAGGAAATAGTCGCGAGTCTTGGAGAATTCAGCGGTAAGTAGCTTGTATATACAACGTGTACAGAGGCTTGTAGACTTGAGTACAAGTTTGTATAATCTACAACATGTACATGTATTAGTGAAAGAAGTGGAGAAGAAATGGAAGAGTTTGAGAACTCAGTTCACTAGGGAGAAGTCCAAAGGAAAGAAGAGAAAGTCTGGTGATGGTGCAGATGATGTGTACAAGAGCAAGTGGCAGCATCTCAGCCAGATGAACTTTATAGAGGCCTTTGTGACTCCGAAGTCATCTCGATCAAATTTAAAAGTAAGATTCAATAATTATATTATAATAAGTATGCATGAGTTATAGCACAAAGTGTTGTGTATATATAGAGAGTGGTGAAGCATTGTTTCCATGTAGCATCATAATTAAACTATCTTAGATTGCCATGAAACACTGCCTCTGGGTGAATTGAAGTATGTAGTGAGATATTCGCGGACACCTCTAGCATTGCTTGATGTCCTGTTGCTTCCTTGCCTCTCAAGTGGAAGCATCCCTTGGGGCTGAGGATCTTGCCGCCAATCGCCTGGACTAACACTATTTGTCTCAGTGTCTTCTTCATCAAAAGAACGTCTAGGAGCATATGTTGATTGGTTGATAGAGCAGAGAAAATTGTGTAGACAGCAACAAGCAATGACTATATTTTCTACCTTGGCGGGATCAAGGCTTATCGGTGTCATGAACACTCTGAATCGATTAGCCAAGATGCCGAAACTGTTCTCGACTACTCTTCTTGCTCGACTAAGCCTGTAATTAAATATCCTGGTGTCAGGAGTCAATCCAGCTTGCCCGAAAGGCTTTTGTATGTTTTCTTTCAGTGGAAATGCGTCATCTGCCACGAGCATGAATGGAAGTGCAAATTCCTCTCCGGGCAGTCGTTCAGGTGATGGAATGTTCAGAGTATTCTGTTCTATTGCTGCAGATAAGTTACTGTTCCTAAAAACTCCTCCGTCCGATATTCTCCCATTGCAGCCAACGTCTACGTACAAGAATTTGTAATTTGCATCCACAACTGCTAGTAGAACAATACTAAAGCTGTGTTTATAGTTGTAGTAGTATGAGCCGGAGTTGGGTGGAGGCCTGATCAGTATATGTTTCCCGTCCATAGCACCGATACAGTGGGGAAAGTTCCATTGATCGTAATATTGTTGGGCTACTTCTCTCCACTGTGATTCAGAACTGGGTACCTGCATGTGCGGAAGATAACAGTTTTCTTTTTCACACAGACTGATCAAGCTACAACCAGTACTGCTACTACCACTACTGCTACTGCTACCACCAGTATTGCTACCACCACTGCTACAACCACTACTGCTACAACCACCACTGCTACAACCACTACTGCTACCGCTACTGAGACTACAAGCTCAGATGTAGACACAGATGGAATTGCTGGTCCAGGTACTATTCAAACGTCAGGAACAAGCATTCCTACTAGCAATATTTCAACTAGTACAAGTGCAAGTATATTATGTACTCCTAAAAGCACTAAAAGAGCAAGAGAGAAAGAAGAGAACAAGCTTATGGAAGAGGCTATAGGACTAATGAGGACTGCTGTACACAGTCGAGATGTAGCCCCTAACAAAGACGCCGATTCAATTTTTGGCGAATATGTAGCAGGAGAGCTACGAGAGATGCATGATGCCAATGTGAAAAGGCATGTCAAATTTAGGATACAAACTGTGCTGTATGAAGCACATAGCCAAGGCCACTACTCTCAGCCATACCCATACTAATCACTATCATGAAAAATGGTATACCACATTATTACCACTATACATTATCAGACTATCATTATCATGCGCTATCATTATCATGCACTATCATCATCATACCTTCAAATAATCTGTTGTCAAAACCTGGATCAGTGCTATGCATGTTTGTTGCACAATCATGCTGATTGTTTGGCGTGGTATTCTGTACAGGTACTGCAAACTTGTGAAAGTTTCACCTGCGTCAACATTATCATACAATGATACATGGGTGGTTATAATTATTTTACTCTACCTGTAGCAAGAAATCTGAGCGTAAGCGCTAGTCTTTCTCCAGCTGGTATTGCTCGTCTGAAGTGTGTATCTTTAAAAGTAATCTTTGGACTAACAAGATCGAGGAGAGTTTGGAATGTTGTGCAATCCATTCTCATGAAATTTTGGTATGTTGCAGCATCTCCCAGTCTCAGCTCTTGCACTAGCTGGTGGTACACTCCATAGGTTGCTCTGTTTTTTACCCAATCCCTAATCCATACTGTCCTTTGTCTACGTCTGCTTATCTTTCTATTTAGTAGTCTAGCCACAATTACACCGCATGTAGCAATGACAATAGCACTGTCAACATCCATTGTAAAACGAGGTTGCGTGCAACAGTGACTATCACGTGCAACATTGTTGCCTAGTGTTACGTGGGTTGCCTACAACAATGTTGCGCGCAACAGTTGCACGCAACATTGTTGTACGCAACAAAGTTGCCTAGTGTATCATGGACTTAACTGCTACCATGTTTTCATGACGCAATCGGAATATTTTACAGTAAAATACACGGATATTTAGCGCATGCGCAAGCAGTAGATACCAGGCGCTTATTTCTTGTCCCCTAGCGCCTGGGTACGAGGCTAGCCTCAAATGCAATGCACAAGTTGCATTAGCAATCCATAACGCAAAATTTAAAACATCAAATAAGAATGTGAAACAAGAGATTCCACTTACGTTGTTCCCCAGTGGAGACAGTGTTGGGAGCTGTCAGAGGAACTTGTCCGCTGGGTACATTAGCAAACACTTGATTGGTATACTGAGTAAATGGATCGGCAGGTCGAGTTATCATATTCATGCCCAGAGGAACTGGAATATTTTGAGTGGTACCACTGCCTTGTCTTCTTCTTCGAGCACTGTTGCTAGATACCAGAGACTGTGCTATGATTCTCACATTGTAAGAGGTCACAAGGTCACCTCCCTCCTCGTCAGGTAGAGTAGGCCAGGTCACTACTAGCTGTGGGTTAGTAGGGTCCATGATAGCAATATTATCCACCACAGAGTTTAGTGGAGGTTGCTGATCTGTGTGGAAGGGAGGGAGGGAGGGAGGGAGGGAGAGAGAGAGGGAGAGAGGGAGAGAGGGAGAGAGAGAGAGAGAGAGAGAGAGAGAGAGAGAGAGAGAGAGAGAGAGGAGAGAGAGAGAGAGAGAGAGAGAGAGAGAGGAGAGAGAGGGGGGAAAGAACAATAGTAATAATGGAAGCTGATTCTTTCTTCATCAAATACAATTCAGCTATGCAGAAGTTGAAATTCAGCTAGCTGAAGCTGAATGACTCAACATATGATTTTGCAGATGAGCTTTCAACCGCACATATACAGTGTTCCACACGAAGACGCTTGAAAACTCATTTTTAGATATTTAGCTCATTTTCTCAAATCTCATTGATCTCATGCACATATGCACATACCATGATGAAGTTCTATCCTTTGGGAGTTGAATGCACCATATGGCTTCTTGTCACATGACTGTCACGTGATACAAGATGGCAGTAAAGACACCCACACAGCAGACAACGTTAGGATCAGGATCTCCAGATTGGCTGGTAGTTAAGAGCTGCTAAAGCTGCAGCCAAGCACTCACCCCGGATGCACATCTCTGAGTGGCACGAGAAGTCGCGGGCAGCTATACTTTGGGAACAGGGAGCGTATAACAGCGTTTTCAATATGCCCCAACGTTAGGATCAGGATCTCCAGAGTCTGTGCTAGTTAAGAGCCAATACTTGCTTACTGCTAAGGTTAAGCATAGTGCATTAACGGCAGACTTACTTGGCGTGTCTCCCTCTTCGCATTGCAACAAACGAAGCTCGGTCTCACAAGAAAGCTGCTTTTTGACGGCCATCTTGCCGTTCAGTGACGTTTTTATTGGGCTCCGCCTTAAAAAATGACGACACGACTAATAACAGTAACCTTGTGACGCTACTGGCTCGTACAGTTGTTGGTTACTGTTTATTAAAAGTGTCGTCATTCCTTTTGAGGCGGAGCCCATAAAAACGTCACTAAACAGCAAGATGGCCGTCAAAAAGCAGCTATTTTGTGAGACCGAGCTTCGTTTGTCGCGATGCTAAGACGGAGACGCGCCAAGTGAGTTCGTCGTAAATGCACTATTTTTAGCCTTTGTAATAAGCAAGTCTAGGTTTTTAACTAGCACAGACTCTGGAGATCCTGATCCTAACGTTGGGGCATATTGAAAACGCTGTTATACGCTCCCTGTTCCCAAAGTATAGCTGCCCGCGACTTCTCGTGCCACTCAGAGATGTGCATCCGCGGTGAGTGCTTGGCTGCAGCTTTAGCAGCTCTTAACTACCAGCCAATCTGGAGATCCTGATCCTAACGTTGTCTGCTGAGTGGGTGTCTTTACTGCCATCTTGTATCACGTGACAAGAAGCCATATGGTGCATTCAACTCCCAAAGGATAGAACTTCATCATGGTATGTGCATATGTGCATGAGATCAATGAGATTTGAGAAAATGAGCTAAATATCTAAAAATGAGTTTTCAAGCGTCTTCGTGTGGAACACTGTAGTAGTGCCCCATTGCAGGTGGGCAGGTGCCTACATGTTTGAGACCTTAGTGGTGACTGGGACAAAGCCATGCTGTGATCACACGTGTAGATTAGTAAGCTTTGGTACATTAATGTTAAGCCACAAGTGCCACCTGGACAGTGGGTTATTTTACAAGCCCGTGGAGTGTCGTGAGGGCCCTCTTGAGCTAGAAGTCCACACTCCAATTCCCTTATGAACACAGACCGTCCAAATAACATGTGTGAGTGAGATAGTAACACACTAGTACTACCGTATAGCCGGTTATTTTCATGTGGATTTAATTTTCGAACGGCTGGTGCGGGTCGAAAATTAGATTTCGAAAAATTCTTTTTGCCTATTTAAAAGTTCTGTAACGTGGCTCTGTGACGAAAATTAGACCCAGCCAAAATTTGGCTAACGAAATATTTGACCAGCGAAAAAACTGGCTATACGGTATCTTCACTATACCTTATGGCAATAATTATATTAGTACTCTACTGGTGAATAGTGTACTATCCAGTACTCTACTGGTGAATAGTGTACTATCCAGTACTCTACTTGTGAATAGTGTACTATCCAGTACTCTACTGGTGAATAGTGTACTATCCAGTACTCTACTGGTGAATAGTGTACTATCCAGTACTCTACCATACCTGGTGTGTTGGTTGTTACCATGACTGTAACAGGACTGGAAGTAGCAGTAGCGGTGTTGCCCAGGTCATACACGACTTTAATGGACACGGTATACTCCGTTGCCGGTAATAGATTTGATAAAGTGAAGTTATTCATAATAGACGTGTCATCAACAGGTGGGTTCTCGAGTCTCTTATATCTGATCTCATAACGTGCCACAGGAGCGTTCGATAATATTGGCAGTAGACTCCAGCGTAAGAATATGGAGGTGGTACTCACTAGTAAACGAGGGATTTGAACCATTGTCACATTGACATCATCTGAAAAAGATAAAACAAATGTTAAGGCATGTATGTATGCAATGACATGTGATCACACCCAGGGATGAACTCAGATCGAGTCCGCACTCGATCTGGTTTTGGCAAATACAGGTCAACACTGCATTCGCTTTGGCGCCACCAACTGTACGTGCAGTAGAGACATTCTTCGAGCGTTCTAGCGCTAGAGAAATACGTACACAGCCAAGAAGCGCTTATGCTATTGCAGCTGCCAAGGATCTGATTTGAGGTCATGTGCTAACCAAGTTCGACCTGGTTAAGTCTGGTTTGAGGCTCCCAGTGGAAACACACTTTTAGAGAATGCAATCCCATTAAGCACAATCTGGTGCGTTACAAGGCGCACGTGGTGCACCTAACAACACACTGGCACTAGAGTTAAAATTCTTTATTGTATACATTCGCTGCAAAAAATCACAAGCTTTTCTGGTAACAATTTCATAAATGTTTTAGCTATAATGTATGCTGATAACGACGTCAAACATATAATACGTTCACTATGACAGCAAAACAATAATTGCTTACTTGGTCGAGGAGAAGACACTTCCATCTCAGTAGCATTACCACATCCTGCATCGTTGCATCCTCTAACTTGTATAAAGTACGTGTTGTCAAAGTCCACTGGTACAAATCCTGTTGTCCCAGAAAACGTTAGAGAAGTGAAATTAGCTATATTCATGAGTCGAAATTCAACACGATATTCATTAATGGCAGCAAAGTTATCATTAGGAGCGGTCCAGGTCAATCTTAATCGAGTCACACCTACTACTTCACTGTTGACGACGTCAATGGGGTCGGGACGATCTATTGGAGAACCAAAAAATCAATAAAAATGCATAACGGATAATTGTGTGAAAATAAGAGT
This sequence comes from Haliclona indistincta, assembly GCA_964017065.1. Lineage (NCBI taxonomy): Eukaryota > Metazoa > Porifera > Demospongiae > Haplosclerida > Chalinidae > Haliclona > Haliclona indistincta. Next base: position 3,872,470 of record OZ024790.1, on the reverse strand, counting down.
GCCAACTTGGGCAATTTTTCTAGTAGACTTAAATTAGCGGCTCAAGAACACTCACACACATGTACAAACACACACACAAACACACACACACACCCACACAAAGCAAAAGAAAAGCCTCTCGCTGCCTATTACAGGTCACGCGTTCCTGGACAAGCCAGGGCACCTGTGCACTAAGCAGGTACGATGTGCCGGTGCTATGAGCACTCCTGGAGCCCGGGCAAGGAACTCGCAGGAGGTACCAACCATGCCTCCCACTGCCGGTGTGGGCACCCTGTAGTCCCACCACTACCATTAGTGGACAATGAGACACAATCAGTGTGCTTTGCTCCCCCAGTACAAGACCAGGTACCCGTTTTACAGATGGGTGGGCTGGTGTACTTGTGATGTTCTTTGTTGTTCTTTTTTTTCTCCTGCCCTGGGATTCGAACCAGTGTCCTCTGGGTCATAAACCCAGGACTCTACCAGTTGAACCACCAGGGCACCCACCCACCCACACACACACACACACACACACACACACACACACACACACACACACACACACACACACACACACACACACACACACACTCACACATGAACGCACCTTGGACAATCACAGTAAAATTGTAAGTCAGTGATCCAAATGAATTATTTGCCACACACGTGTAGAGTCCCGAAATACTAAAATTGAGTGGAGCAAGATTGACTGAAGTGAAGTCAGTTTCAACTACTCTGAAGAGTTCAGTTCCATTCCTGATTAGAACCAGTCGAGGGTGAGGTACTGCCTGGACAGCACACTCAATTCGGAAGACATTTTCAGTCCTGTTTACTCGGATGACTTGATTGGCTCGACCCTCAATAAGGAGAGGAGCAACTAAAAAGAGAAAATCACATGACTCTGAGAATTTTTCACAAATGCGTGAGATTTAGAATTAATTTCATGAATATCATTTCACCCATTTTCACTAAAACTTGACATTAACCGCAAAATATCGTGTAGCAGACAATTTTGGTGGGAGTAAACTTGGCGAATGTTAAGCCTTTGCCTTTTCTATTGTAGTAATATATTATGTGCATTAAGCACTGGGCGGCTTGGGCACTAAAATTAAGTTCAAAATCTGGGTCATTTCCCAAAATTTTGACCCTCCAAATTCCCTGCAGCCGCTATACGGCAGTCTAGATTCAATTTGTGAAATTTGCTAAAATATTATCTCCAGGAAAAGTTTCCCACTATGCTATTATGCGCAGTATTTTAGTAACTTACATTGAACAAACACGTGAGTACTAGTGACGATCTGACTGTTCAGTGATCCAATATATGCTCGACAGGAATATCCTCCTTCATTACCAGGCTCAGCTTGACTGATGGAGAGAGTGGAAGAAGCATTGATCACCATTCCATGGGTTGTATTAACAGTGACAAAGCGGGGCAAGTTTATTCCACCTCTAAAATACCATCGAATCGTAACTGAGAGGCCTGTGTTGGGAGGAGCTTGAACGGCACATGTGAAGTTGACAGTGTTGTTGCCCATCAGAGTGTAGTTAGTATCAGGAATAGTTGTGAATACAAGACCTGTAGAACAGACAAGATCAGGTTTGTGACAACTAGGGAGGAATCACTGTCTGATGATAACAGGAAGTGACCAAACAGTACAGTGGAACCTGTCTATAGTGATCACTGCCTGCTTATAACAGCCAGCTAGCTAGGCACCAAACAGTACAGTGGAACCTGTCTATAGTGTTCACTGTCTGCTTATAACAGTCAGCTAGCTAGGGACCAAACAGTACAGTGGAACCTGTCTATAGTGATCACTGCCTGCTTATAACAGTCAGCTAGCTAGGGACCAAACAGTACAGTGGAACCTGTCTATAGTGTTCACTGCCTACTTATAACAGCCAGCTAGCTAGGGACCAAACAGTACAGTGGAACCTGTCTATAGTGATCACTGCCTGCTTATAACAGTCAGCTAGCTAGGGACCAAACAGTACAGTGGAACCTGTCTATAGTGTTCACTGTCTGCTTATAACTAGGGCTGAAACGAATAACGCATTTTCATGTTCGAATAGTCACTAGCTAAAACGAACGAATAGTCGAATACTCTATTATCGGAATAAAACTAGCTCTAGCAACCAGTGCGCAAGATGTTTGAAAGTTGTATATCAACATAAAGTCAGGGCTCAGGCTTGATTTGTGGACTGGTTACAAATAGCCCAAGTTTCCCAACTGCTAAAAGACTTCAAACGAATATTCGAATAGCTGCAATAGCATTCGAATACTGTCAAAACGATTGAATAGTCGAATAGTACAAGTATTCGTTTCAGCCCTACTTATAACAGCTAGCTAGGGACCAAACAGTACAGTGGAACCTGTCTATAGTGTTCACTGCCTACTTATAACAGCCAGCTAGCTAGGGACCAAACAGTACAGTGGGACCTGTCTATAGTGATCACTGCCTGCTTATAACAGCCAGCTAGCTAGGGACCAAACAGTACAGTAGAACCTGTCTATAGTGATCACTGCCTGCTTATAACAGCCAGCTAGCTAGGGACCAAACAGTACAGTGGAACCTGTCTATAGTGATCACTGCCTGCTTATAACAGTCAGCTAGCTAGGGACCAAACAGTACAGTGGAATCTGTCTATAGTGTTCACTGTCTGCTTATAACAGCCAGCTAGCTAGGGACCAAACAGTACAGTGGAACCTGTCTATAGTGATCACTGCCTGCTTATAACAGTCAGCTAGCTAGGGACCAAACAGTACAGTGGAATCTGTCTATAGTGTTCACTGTCTGCTTATAACAGCCAGCTAGCTAGGGACCAAACAGTACAGTGGAACCTGTCTATAGTGATCACTGCCTGCTTATAACAGTCAGCTAGCTAGGGACCAAACAGTACAGTGGAACCTGTCTATAGTGTTCACTGTCTGCTTATAACAGCCGGCTAGCTAGGGACCAAACAGTACAGTGGAACCTGTCTATAGTGATCACTGTCTGCTTATAACAGCCAGCTAACTAGGGACCAAACAGTACAGTGGAACCTGTCTATAGTGATCACTGCCTGCTCATAACAGCCAGCTAGCTAAAGACCAAAGAAAGATGCACAGTAATATACTTGCCTTGTACTTCCAAATTGATTGTAGCCATAGCTCTTTGTCCCATGGGATCCATTACAATACAAGTCAGCCCGCCAGAGAGTGATGTAGTAATATTGGGCACAGTGACTGTATCAGTTTGAAGATTTGTCAAGTTTCCAGGACTGGTCAGAAACCAAAGATACGTCAGATTAACTCCAGAAGCATTACAGAATATCATCGGAGAGCTTCCCACCAATACTGTACGATTAACGAACGGCTGAACCGTTGGCTGAGGAACTGGAGAGAAGAGAGGAAGGATAATTATAGTTACAATACTAAATTTTACTTGTAATAAAATTTTCGCAATCATACCTGCTTGACAAACACAGTCTCAATACCTAGTGACACTAGGTTGCTAGCAATGCTACGTATTATTAGACAGTGAGTTGCACTTACGTATCACTGAAATGATCACACTGTCTGTATCATTGCCGGCTGAGCTGACAGCAGTACACACAAACTCTGCATCATTGTGAGCTAGTGTGACTCTTGGGATGGTGATGGTGGAGGTGAAGTTAGTCTGTGCGTCACCAGTCATCACGGCATTAGGGATGGGGACGCTAGCTTTGGTCGACCAAGTGATGTTGACGCTGACCAGAGAACTGACCAAGCATGTGAGGTTGACAGACTCGCTGTAGTTGACGTTGATATCGTCAGTGATCTCGATAATCATGGGAGGAGGTACTAGACAGAGGAGAGGAGATAAAATTAATGTGTTTATGATACAAATGACAAGGGCTAGAAAGATGATCCCACCACAATGGAGGCACAATCATGATTAATGAAAGGCACACATAACTGGTAGACTACCGTAGGGCGGGTATTTTTTCGTGGAATACACTTTTTTGTGGGTTTGGTAAATATATGCAGCCATCTACAATCAGGATACCATTGGGACCAACAAAAATCGTCCACTATAGAGAGAGTGTCCTCTGGTCAGGGGTTTATTATATGGGTTATACATGTATTTGGGACTCAGTAAGTGTACTTTATGGAGGGATGAGGGGTGTCCTCTAAGAGGGGTTCCGATGTAGTGTACTACTATTAGCTTACAAGCCTGCAATCACACAAACAGTGTTACATGCAAACACCCAAATAATCATCAGGGTTTTTATCAAGCCATGCCCCAAGATAAAACATCCGAAAACACATTATGAAAACACCCCGTTTATATAGGCAAAGCTTCCTAGCAATATGGAAGCTAGAAAACAACTTTGAGTATAGATAATGGCTGTTCTAGAGACTGCAGGCAAGAAAGTTACAAGTAGAAATAGCACAGAGTAAATCTTTTCTGCATATGCAGATATGTTGGAAGCTTAGCAAGTTTAGACACAGAATCACACAACAAAGTTCAAACAAACAATGTTCAAAACAGTTATGAACTCTCGTCACAAGCTATATCTATAGTTATACTGTGGAACTGGCTTTGATAGCACAAACTTACTCATGACAGATAAAGTAAGACTGTCTGTGTCACTGCCGGCCGTGTTGACAGCGGTACACACAAACACGGCTTCGTCGTGAGCTAGTGTGACACTTGGGATGGTGATGGAGGAGTTGAAACCTGTCTGGGGATTACCAGTCGTCACGGCATCAGGCACAGTGACGTTAGCAGATGTCGACCATGTGATGTTAACCCCTACGGGAGAGCTGACAGAGCACGTGAGAGTAGCATTTTCTGTCAAATCCAAATCGGTGTCACCATTAATGCTAGTTATAATGGGCGGAGCTAGAGAAGAGGAAGAATAAAGTAAATAATATGGACTCATGGAAGTGTTAAAAGTGATAAGTTGTAAAGCACATACCCAGGTGGGTATGCACTATGGAGGATTGGAGACTGGAGGATGATCAGAGACTTGACACATTAATGCATGAAGGTGACCATGCTTTTTTATTGCTAGACTCCCCAGGCAAGCCAAAGCAAAGTTACCAGCCAGCCAGCACAAGAGTGACATGTGCCCACAAAACAGGACACTCTCTGCACTAAGCAGCTAAAGTGTGCAAGAATTGACACAGTGATGGGCTCACTGGAGTTACCATTAGTGAACAATAAGCCACACCCAGTGCTCTGTGTGACTAGGCAACAAGGGGGGAAAATTCGCCACAGTCCTAGGATTTAAACTGGTATATGGGTGGTGAGCTCACTGAGTTTAAACTGAGGTTAGGTTTTTTTAACCTCAGTTAAATTATGCTTAACCCCTTCCATACAGTCTGACTTACTAGCAACAGTAAGTACTCCTGAATCTGTGATCTCCATCCCTTCAACTACAGCGGTACAAGTGTATGTGCCGGAGAATTCAGCTGTCACATTGGTCAGAATGAGGGAGCTATTGACCGAGAGGTTAGACCCATTGCCTAAAACATCCTGTAGTGGTTCAGGCAGGTCTATACTAGCTGTGGTATTCCATGTCACGTTGACAGGTGTCTCTGTCGGCGAGACCACACAACAGAGAGTGACCGTTTCACCAAGATTGGCAACGGTGAGAGGAGTGAGTGAGGCTGGGGAGGATGAAGGGAGGGAGGGAGAGGAAAGGAGAGAAAATAAGTGAATAATAAAATGGTGATCGTATACACACAAGCACACACACACACGCACGCAAGCTCGCACGCACACACAAACACACACACACACACACGCACACACACACAAACACACGGCAAGTGTTTTTACAGAATCGCCGACAGATGTCACACTATACCTGACCAGCAGATGGTACACATACAATATATTGAGTACATTGCAAACACACACACACACGACAGTTTAGGAATGGCTGGGACTGGAGTTTACAGCATTTAGAATCAACTGTCTGTTAATAGTGTCAGAGTGAGTTTTACGACATAGAGCATTGTGTGAAGTACTGGGATAGGCGATGTCAAAAGCAGAAATAAACGTAGATCAATCAAATGTACTTCAAGTCACATGTTTTCCGTCTTACTTCAGCTTTTGACAACACTTCGTACTACTTGCACATGTAAGCAGACTTTCTTTATCAAGTGGTGTCCACCACAAATTGTTTATCTTAGTTATTTAGTATTTTGGTATAATAATAATACTGTATTCAGTTTTCATTTGCATAGCTCAGCACTTGAGCATTTTATTGTGAACTCTTCATAAAGAAGGGATCCTTTATCAGATGTTTTGCGCCAGCTAGACACCACAAGTACAGTGATGGTAGACTAGTGTTGGACCAATGAAGAACAACAGACCGTTGAATATTGAATTAATAAACTAATCGAAGCCAAGTTATTAACAAAATAAACACAACATCAGCGTATCACATGATCTGCCGAGACTTAACCTTGATCACCAAGTCGCTTAGCAACAATTCTAGAAGACACACATCTTTATCTAGTACTTGTAATGAAAGTGTTACAAGCTAACCACATAACAGGCAAGTTATCCAAAGCTAATGTCCCCTGTGAGTATGAGAAGTGACCCTTCCCCCAAGAGCCAACTCTAGCTCATGCTTGAATGATAGAGTTACATATTATTTTTAAAAAGACAATATCATATTCTCGGTTCAAACTCTGACATCAGTGTCAATTGACGTCATAGTAAATGACAAATTCTCATTCATTTTCACTTAAGGCACTAACTAGTACTACTCTATTGGTAGGCACCGCTCTAATGAACCAAACTAAAACTCCCATTTGGACAGTGACTATTGACATACTAGATAATGAACCTGTCTATGGTGGTCACTGTCTGCTTATAACAGCCAGGTAGCTAGGGACCAAACAGTACAGTGGAACCTGTCTATAGTGATCACTGCCTGCTTATAACAGCCAGCTAGCTAGGGACCAAACAGTACAGTGGAACCTGTCTATAGTGGTCACTGCCTGCTTAGCTAGCTAGGGACCAAACAGTACAGTGGAACCTGTCTATAGTGGTCACTGCCTGCTTAGCTAGCTAGGGACCAAACATCAACAGATGACTGGTATCATCACTAGCGATAATGAGATTGATGTCAATGCATTGTTGTGTCTTAGCATAGTTACAATATCAATACTCATTCCACAACACTACCACATTCTCTATACTAAATACTAAGTTGTGGTCTAGTACACAGAATCAATGAAGTGTGTTCACAGACATCAGGTCAACACTGTTCTCTCTGGTCCATTGAATGTCATGTTGGTTAAAACACGTGCTAGCGTGACCTCAGGTCTTATAACAAACTTGCCTACAGTCTACCAGCTAGCTAGGGACCAAACAGTACTGTGGAATCTGTTCACTGCCTGCTTATAACAGTCAGCTAGCTAGCACAGTGCATAGCCTGCCTGTAACATGCCAGAGACTAAACACAACAAATCCCGGTAATATGTATGTACTACACTCTCCCTCCCTCTCAAAGGGGATTTCTGATTTCTCAAGGAGAGGCTGAATCTATTATTGTAGTCAACACTACAAATACTGTACTTAGTGTAGAGGGATATCCTATACTTGTATATGTTACTATTTATATATGTTACTATTCACTATAAACAGGATATTAATGCTTGTGTCACTGACATCACTACCTGATGGATAGACAAGGTCATGAGTATGAGTGCTCAGAGCCAGGACATCTGTGCAATAAGCCTGACAGAGAGTCACTGGTAGACCAAGGACATCTGTGGACTAAGCAGTGTCTAGCTGCCTCACAGAGGGTCACTGGTAGAGCCAGGACACCTGTACACTAACCAGTGTCTAGCTGCCTCACAGAGGGTCACTGGTAGAGCCAGGACACCTGTACACTAAGCAGTATCTAGCTGCCTCACAGAGGGTCACTGGTAGAGCCAGGACACCTGTGCACTAAGCAGTGTCTAGCTGCCTCACAGAGGGTCACTGGTAGAGCCAGGACACCTGTACACTAAGCAGTGTCTAGCTGCCTCACAGAGTGTCACTGGTAGAGCCAGGACACCTGTACACTAAGCAGCGTCTAGCTGCCTCACAGAGTGTCACTAGTAGAGCCAGGACACCTGTACACTAAGCAGCGTCTAGCTGCCTCACAGAGGGTCATTAGTAGAGCCGGGACACCTGTGCACTAAGCAGGTCTCAACAAAACTGCTGACACTGAAGTTATGACAGTCCCAGCTTAGTTACAGCTAGTGCTTCCTGTTACAAAACTAGGCAACCTACTTGTTGGAAAAGGAGCTCAACTGTAGTAGTACTCCAAGCAACAACCATGTATAGATAGATAGAACCAGTGCATAGGATAGCAGTAAGAAGCCAGACCATGTAACACAATGACTTGTGTATACACTTTATCTACACTGACCAGTAACTAATACACTTTAGCAGGGCTGCATGAATAGCTACCACCCAAACAGGCTTCGTCCTCTACCACCTACCACCATTTTCTCTTCACTATAGACCGACACAGAATAGCTAGCACCCAAAGGCTTCTCTTTCTTCCACCTACTCTGTCCTTCTCCATTTTCCTCTTCACCATTGCAGCTAAGAACAACAGGGAACAGCTGCCAAGTGGTATAATCAACACCATTGAGCATCCTAGCCTCAAGCCATATGTGTTGAGAGCAAGAAACACATCAAATACCACAAGAGCAAACATTTGTAATCCTCACAGGACAAGAAAGAACATGTATCAAGTGTGCTCTGACAGCACACACATGTGCATCTGAGGATTGTACACATCAATGTATACATCCACTCAACAGAAGCACTAGAGACTCTTATCAAACACAAGCTACATCCAAAAGAAACACCAGAGACTCCCAGCTACATACCACTACATCCATGGAACATACAGTACACCTTTATGATACTGTCCCACAGTACGTATACATTAAAGTTTGTAACAAAGCCTTGCAGAAGGCACACACACACACACACACACACACACACACACACACACACTCAGGCACACAGACAGACAGACATACTCCTTCACTTCCACACACACACACACACACACACACACACACACACACACACACACACACACACACACACACACACACACACACACACACACACACACACACACACACACAAACACACACACAAGCGTACCGGTTGTGAATGCCCCAAATCCTGAACCACTGCCTTGATCTATCAATGGAGTGATCGTACTGCCGCCATTGCACATGTCGCACACCAGCAACAGCAGAGCTATACAGAGAGAGAGAGAGGGAGGGAGGGAGAGAGAGAGAGAGAGAGAGAGAGAGAGAGAGAGAGAGAGAGAGAGAGAGAGAGAGAGAGAGAGAGAGAGAGAGAGAGAGAGAGAGAGAGAGAGAGAGAGAGAGAGAGAGAGAGAGAGAGAGAGAGAAAGAGAAAGAGAGCGAGAGAGCGAGAGCGAGCAAAAGAACACTTATGAATTATGAAACTACACAAGTAGCACATTATAGTGATAACGCTTTGGTAGTGCATGCCTGGGCATTGCTCAAATCCTCTCTAATTCATAGTCATTATCAAAATAATATGCAAAATGTCATGTACAGTGTACCAAAGATCTACAATAATGGATTGTGTACACATACAATTCTCAGATTTTGACACACAAACTAATGGAATATCGTCAAGGGCGTGTAGTAGCTTTAGCCAGGGAGACAGGCAAGTACTATGTATGTATTCCTTAAAAACATTCATTACTCGAGCCTTTGATCGTATTACTGTGCTACCCAGCGCGCAGCCTTGTAACGACCCTGGATAGGTAGCCTAGCTGAATGTGCTCTGCTAACCAGGCACCACCTGGGACGCCTTGGATCACACTAAAAGTAATCTTCTAGCAATCTCATAACCAACCACGTCCAGCTACCCCCATTCACGGTACTATCTGTTGGTTTTAGTTCGACAAAGGAAACAAAACCTCGCTGATCGCAAGCCCATGCACGCTACTCACCAGTCGTTATAAGTAGTACTCGTCTCATCGTTACACGATGGATCGGACACGGCTGTTTCAGTCTTACACACACGGGTACGCTTTCTCTTGCTTCTACTCTGATTACTGCAGCGTCTTGAGCTTAGAATCAGCGAGAATGAATCAACACGAGTCTCTCGCGGTCGCAGAAACTCATTACAGGGGGTACCCCGGAAGTGATTTAATCGACACGTATTACAGCCAACACTAATGATGTGTGCGGTCAAGTCCTTTGTGCCCACATATAAACCAAGCCCTGTAAACAAAAGCATGTCAGTCAAACAGACACACCATCCTGTTGTTATACGCATCATTGTCATGTGGTATAGTAAAATGTATAAGGTAATGTGTATAGTATTGACACACACAAAGTCCATTATGATTACATCATGGTGATTCATCAGCTAGACATTGCATTGAATTTAGCTGATTTGTACACCACATAATAATTATTATAGTGCTACTGTGAGTAACTATGTTAGCTAGAACGATAATATAAATTATCTGTAGTGTGTTGTGATAATGCAGTAGTGATGCATGCAAGAAAGACAACAACTTTAATGCTCCATGATGCATGTGCATGTACTTGCAGCTTTATGCTGGCTTCCAGTGCCTAGTTTGAAAATGTAACGAATTGTTAATCATAGATTAGCATTATTGAGTATAGATTATAGCAGATTCTATTATGCCGCCTTTAGACTTTCTGTTAACTTAACCAAAATCTTGAGCTTAGCATTGCTACAATAGACTAGGCCTACAAGCCAAGTAGGAAGTTGCATGTTTGTCCTCCATTGAGGGCAGCAATTTAACTGTAGCTGACTCTAGAGTTGCATATTTCGCAGCTGAGTGATCAGCTAAATATGTCTGCCTTCCACTCACTTGCTTACTATTTTAAGGCATAGCTTCACAAAGATATAATAATCTGAGGTTAAGAAGTTCTAGCCGATAATCGTGAAAATTAAGACAACAGTGACTACAGAGACTTTACACATCCAGTCAATGCATGAATGTGACACTTGCAATGTCTTCCAGCAACGTAACTCTAGTCTCACTATAGACCTATATAGTCTAACACCTGTAGCTGGTTTTAACAAATCTATATCTATAATTATTACATGTACATGTATGGTACATGAAACTAAGTGTTCCATCCCTAAGTTTGGTAGCTGTAATAATATGTGACCTCATTCAGTTATTCTTTAGAGTGTATCTAATGTTTACTACATGCAATGATCCGAGAATTATGACATCAAACGTTTAAAAGATACAAAAATTACTATAATACATGATTTTAAAAATCACTGTTATATAAAATATTTGCATACCTGTCGAAAAATTGCAGTTGCACAGAAAATGAATAGTTAATTAACTAGTAGGTGAACTATACTTTGCTACAAATCTAGAAAACTAATGTTTCATCACAATGGCACGATGGCCCAAATTACTCTGAAATCGCTTCTTGTAGAGTCTCATATATGAAAAAATATTGATCCTGCAAAAGAAAAAGAAAGAACATTATCTATGAATGAATTGTACCGTATAGCGGGAAATTTTTGCGGGAGACAATTTTCGCGAATTTCTCGTATTACAGGCTATTTGCGAAAATATTATCCGCGAATGTCTTATTTTTTTTTGTTGACAAAGATAGGGCGCTGATTCGCGAAAATATTATTCGCGAAATGCTCTATCTCGCGCATTCGCAAAATTTTATCCGGCAAAAATTTCCCGCTATACGGTATTCTACACTGACAGTAACACCTTCGCGCCTGCAGCTCTTAGACGCCAAAGGATATATGGACTTGGACAACATTTGTTACTGTTTCACAAGAAATGCGAATTTTTTATGAGCACATTAATTTTTTTATGTTTACGACATCGATTAGTGAAAGTTTTTAAGCAGCGAAGGAAGAGATCTTATGGTGCAGTACATTTGACCATCAGTGCTGTTGACTTAAGGCTTCAAGACAAGCATTAGCTAAGACTTGCATTGCGAACATAAACGCACACACACACACACACACACATGTATAATCTACACGATGCCTCTATGACTCAGCCCACTAAGGCATAAGATAGCTAGAAAATTGTTTTCTTTCCTGTTGTGACGGTGAAGTAAAATTGGCTGATTTCTAGTGGAAAAAGCGGAGGAACCCTTATATGGTATAAGGTGATGTGATATGTCATGTTTTGTGTCAAAATACATCACATTTTTAGAAAAAAAGCTTGTATTCCTAACAAGCAGGAAATCCTGTGGTTCTACGTACATTGATGTTTGTTATGAGTGAGACGAAGGTAGGGTGAGATGGATTAGCTGAATAAGTGCAAATGAATGACGCTTTGGGATGTATAGCCATCAGAGGCACATGTATGTTTATTGCCGAGTACTTTGTCAATACATGGTCAATCACGAAGCTGCTGCATAGCTCTATACTATCTCCTATCTCTCATACTTTTGCTGATCTACACCAAATTTGTACTGGCTAATATACCGTTTGCATTTCATGGGCCGAACCTTCTGTACAACCTCTTCCTGCACAAAGCGTCCGTTATCATAATGCTGTTTACATTTCAGAGGTTTGGGTTAGCGAGTTCCACTGTACGTATAATGATACATGAATAATACTATTTAAATTTGCAAACTTCCAAAAAATTATGAATAGTTGAACCGTAAAAAATTGCACTGAAGAGATGGACTACAATCTTGTGTTTATCAACAAATTATTTATAATAATTGTTTGTAGGTAGTGGAAAACGTTTTCTGTTTCAACAAGCAGTTTTTGCCAAATAATAACATGATGTGTAGACTAACAAGACTAGTGTGTTAGAAACACTAGTCACGCACACACACTGAAGAACATATGAAATGTTAGTCACAACAGAGTTTCTTAGAAATAAACCACAAATTCAAAACGCATCAATAAATTAATTCAAAATAAGATTTTGTTATTTCTAAGTTTTTGCAGCACCTTCGTGTAAACGTTTTGTGCTGACAATTTTTAAAATTGAGTTACGTAGAAAAAAAATCGAATAGTTAAAAAAATTGATTGTTGAATGATCTACTTAGTAAAAATTGAATGATTAAAAAAATTTGACAGACCTTTGATACGATGACGTTTGAGCGCTGAGATAATAAGTGAGTGGTGGACTTCATGACGTCCACAGGTTTGTCATCTTTGAGTCTCCTAGCGAGTGAGTTAGCAATACAGAACACTCCACTGGCGTCGTCTTCGAGACTAAATTAAAGAGATGAGAAGAGATATGTGTATTATGAACAGGCATGGTTTGTATTCAGACTACTACACCAAGAGTACATTACCTAAGAGTATGCAACCATCAATATACCCCCTAGGACAGTGTTGGACATTTTCTACGTCACGAGTTTACCTGCCCAACGCCGTCCTAGGGGGTATATTGACGGTTGCATACTCTTGGTAATGAACTCTTGACTACACTGAGCAGCTGTATTCAATAATGACTACTCTTTGCATTTTTTGATGCACTTTTTAACCCCTTGTTGATCTAATAACTAAGTCACCACGGTAATGTGACAGCCCTTAGTATCGTACGGTACGGGAGCATCAATAGGCGGATACATGTATACTTTTCAATAGAAAGGAGATATGCATAGATGTGCCTAGTAAAGAATGCTGTTCAACTGCTTTTCAACGCTTTATTATTGAGATTTACAGCAAATATGCAGATGATACGCATGTATAAATGAGTAGCACTTAACAATATGTATTGCTGTGATGGAACTCTAAATCAATGGCTAATCTCAAGCATGTATGTGTCCACCGACCTACAGGAGCTGTGTACCAGGATCCTACCAGTGGCGTGTTGACTGACTAGTCCCAGCAGGTGGACCATACCATCAGTAGTGGGCGGGACCTCACCACTTTCACAGGGCCAGGAGTTGAGCTGGAGTATGGACACGTTATTGTGCTGCTCTGTCTGAAGAAGGAAATAAACAGCAAAAAGGATAAAATACAGTGTTGAAAAATTATTGCTGTAGTCCTACACACTTAGTACGATAAAGCATCTAGCGAACTACCAAGAGTATATAACACGCGAGGTCAACTCAACACGAGATCAACTCTTGCACGATCAACTCTCAGCTGATCAACTGTTCACGAGATCAACTTCATTAAGTCAACTCTTATAACGTCAATTCTTCACGAGATCAATTCTTTAGCAAGGGCCGAAGGTCCAGTTTAGAGCGACCCTCCCAACAATCCTTAGGCTTAGCAAGGGCCGAAGGCCCGGTTTAGGACGCCGCTCCCGACTTTGCGCAGTTAGGAGAAGGCTTTTTTTAAGGTTTAGGGTTTAGTAGATAGCCAAGTTGACTTCCTAACAGTTGTTCTCGCACAAAGTTGATCTGGTGAACAGTTGGTCTCGTAAGAATTGATATCGTGCGAGTCGATAATTTATAGCGAAAGTACGGCCAAGCATCTAGTGAGATGATACACATTGTATCATGCATGATGGTGATGTCACGTAATACTGGGAGGCAGAGCCTGGCAGTTTCTAATCCTATGGTACATGTATGTCTTACCACTTCGCACTCTACTTCCACCATTGTAGCTGACAATCCCTTCTCTGACTCATGCTCTAAGAGCTGTATCGTGGTACCATCATGCTCAATTGGGTCCTCATCTAGCGGCCAATATACTTCCTGTGTAATAAAAAACAAAAATTACATATAAGACCCGCTCGCTATCAAGAACATTAATTTGCATGCATGTTTGCGACAAGCCTATAAATAACATTATCCATGAAAAAGGTATGATTGTGTTTGTTTATGAATCATGTTTCTAGTTAGACATTACAAAATTGACTCGTACACCCACAAACACATGATCATACCCTTATTACATAATCATACTCTTAAACACTTTTACATTGTACGTAACCTACACATATGTACCCTATCATGTGTGTGTGTACCTCACTCACTCACTCACTCACTCACTCACTCACTCACTCATCACTCACTCACCTCACTCACTCACTCACTCACTCACTCACTCACTCACCCACCCACCCACTCACTCACTCACTCACTCACCTCATCATCATTGATGGGTCCTATTATAACGACAGCATTGATGCCTCGATCCAGGATCATCTTCCAGTAGCCAGGTACTACACTAGGCAATGGATGCTCCGCTATGATGTATTCTTTAGTCCTGCCCAACACCTAATAACAAACAAGTTAAATTTAAACCAATAATCACTATATCAAAATTAAAGTGCCGTATTATAATTTCAAAATAACTCAATTTCTCAAGTACAAGAAAGATTAGCAACCATTCATGAAATTTTGAATCTCACAAATTTATGACTTGTATGACATACACTGATACTAGCATAGTTTCAAGCAATGATTTTATTCAACGAAAATCAAAGACTTTTTGAAACTAATACGGAGAGATCCTATCTTCTAGTCAACTAAGTGAGCTTCACACAAGATGGAAGATGATAAAAAAGTGATTACATTAATTTTGGTACCCGTGAAGGCGACGTTCCATGCTATTCAACTCAGCACTTCAAGAAGCAGCTATTCGGATGTGACATTAACAGTGTTATCAACACCACATGTTAGAGATTAGTTCATGAATTAGTGCCAATAATCACTTTCACTGAACAGCAATTATCACTCCAATTGCAAATAGAGTCAAATGCACAAATACTCGTCAAACAGGATTTGTCACATCGCACCTGACTCTCCTCAAATTGCATTCTATGAACCTCTCTGTAACGGAAAATTTGGGCAAGTACACATGTACCGTATGGCGAGTAATTTTGGAGGGTCAAAATTTTGGCTAATGACCCAGATTTTGCGTTTTGGCAAATTTAATTTTGGCATCAAGTGCCTGGCTCACGTATTACTGCAATAGAAAAAGCAGATTTTAGGTGAATTTTATTTTGGTGCGATTCGCCAAATTCACCAAAGTTTCCTCCCACCAAAATTACTCGCTATATGGTACTTCTTGTCCCTTATAATTATGGAGGTTCAATCTTGTATTGTTATGTACATCAGCAAATTGTCTGCTATATGGAGGTGTCAGCTTATTGTGAGTGTCCGTTAAGAGAGGTTCCACTGTAAAGAAAAGTTTATGGGCTTCTATAAATTATTGTGTTCACCTAGCTATTATACGACTCCTGATACTACTTTTAATTCCGTTGCGTGGGTGTATCAAATGCCGCCCGTGGTTTAAAACGCACTAAGTGCCATGTGATTACGACATGGAAGCTAAATCAGTTGTATCACCTGTATACTCATGAAATTATCCGGTTTATAGTCACGAGTATACAGGGTGATATAACTATTACATAAGGTTTTGGTAACGTCGCCAGTAACTATCACATATCACTGGCACTCTATTCTGAAGTTCAAAAGTTCTGTTGTCAATTTTTTTTTCGATTTCAAAACAGGATTTGCCTAGACATGCAGATATTATAAGAGAGAGCCTCTGAGTGAGTGTGTTCTTACCCCGACAAAGCTGGCGTTGATATAATCCTTCCCAGTAGACTCTGGATCACTCAGTGTCAGCCGATTTTCATTAACTATAGAAAGAGAACATTGCAGTGAGATCACTGATACTACAGCACATGTGACAAGGATCAATTTTACACACATTTTCACTCAAATGACGATTGTCTAAGCCTAAAAGTCACGATACACCGGTTTTATTACTTCTTGTAAGGGTAAAGCACAAACCATAGACTGTAAAGCATGGAGCACTAATGCATTAAAATCGCATTAAGTCTTTGATCATGCCCCACTGTGTGAATAAAATTTAATATCAGAAACTTGACACATTAGCGACTGCAAGGTGTATGACGCTTTACACTCAAATCTTCCTTGCAAGAAGTATTACATGTAAAACCTCTGTACACATTCAATTGACGCTACAGGATAAGCACATAGTGAGAGAGCAACATAATGAGCTCCTGTAGAGGCACATAGTAGAGGCCTATTGCTAGCATCTAAGTCGATTTGAATTTGTATTACCGATGTGAGCTTTGACAACCAAACGTAATTCAGTACGGAAACCTGAACTACTATTGACCGTTGATTTTGAGGGCATCATCGATGGAGAGCAAGGTAAAGATTTTTGCTACTACTTAGTCTGAATAAACATGTACCGAACATCAAAGCCATGGTAAAGTTTCTCAGGCCTTTGACCATAGACCCAATTTATTCACATAAACAATATGATTTGAATTAAACCACGCGTTCATTGTCTGAGTATGCAATGAAATTTAGTCAATGATCATTCTGCGCTACATGGGTGTGAATACGGTCTGCGATAGGTGATCGAGACTAGCACATCACGATCCAGACGATATAATCTTCTACAGTACTATAATTTTGCAGTTTGAGCTTGTTAACCCTTTAAGCCCCAATGACGCCATTTGGCGTCATACACGCTTCAGACAGCATAACTTTATGAAAAAGTGCTAAAATATCCCAAAATTAAGCCAAATTGAAGAATACAAATAACCGCAAAAAATTGACTGGTTTTCGGCGCGCCCCCTGCGCTAAACGTATTGGCGCCGGCATTTCTATGGCTTCAATGCCAATTTCACAACATTGTAAGGAAAACAAAATGGCTGCTCGGAAAACACATTTTTGCGCATTCTCTATAATTTGGGCTACATTTTACACTCACCAAAACCACTGCTGTTTTTATGTACTTTTCAGCACCCAGCCCCAAAGTACTAACTTTGAGCAAAATTTGACGAGGTCGCTGCACTTTATCGACTTCACTTTCGAAGTGGGAGGGGCATATCGACCGACTTGAGTGTGGGCAATTGCGGCTACTCGCTGGCGTAAAGGACGCAAATTTGAGACCAGCAGCACAAAAGACACACGAGATATTCACGATAGAAGTGGTCAGCATTTACGAGGTTAAAATTTCAGCAAGATAATTAGTAATTAAAGGGTTAAATGTATTCAATGAAAGCGGTGTGTTACCCACCCACATCTTGTGAACCAAGACTATTTTCGAGTGCAGTTACTTTAGCTCACATGGTAGGAAGCTGGTATTTCTGTTCTTGTCAGCATTCGCTGGATCATGAGCTACTGACATGTCTTCTTCATCAGGGTCTGGCACATCAACAGCTCCCTGCAAGATAGGCGAACAATGACTATCTTTAAACTAAAACAATTTCCTAAGTGACAACAGTAACACTAAGGTGTAGGGGAATAAAAAAAAAACAATAATAATAAATGAAACCGAAAATAAGATAAGAGCAATACACAAAAAAATAGCAGAACCAAACAACGAAAAAAAAACACAAAAAAGAACAAAAAAAAACTAGCAGTAAAATTTGTAAGTTTCAGTTTGAAAAACAAAACCTGCCTAATCAAAGCTGCGCTCTACTCTAATACACTGTATGATCAAAAATGAAATTTGTTCCACATTTTGTATGCTGTAGCTAAAGCTCACATGATACATGTACCACACCCACATGATCTTTAAAATTAATAATATTTTTTATGCGACACAGTATGACTATAATTATCATTGCCGAACGGCAATGATTTGTAGGGATGACCTCAAATTAAGATGGCGGCTAGCCGGCTACTCATGTGTGCAAATGAGTTTTTGTACATGTAGTTATTGACAAAGTACGGTTCGACTTGGTTATGAAAATGTTGCTCCTCTTCAAATATAATTATTTAGATTTGACTGAAAATAATTATGGTAACATAAGTCAAGAGAGGAACTCACACAGTATTCTATGTCCAGTCGACTATCCTCTGTGTTGGGGAACGCCAGCTGTAGCTTCTCGACGTGTTTCTTGAGCTCGTCTTTCTTAAGCTCAGTGATGCCGTACATGTAGGCGTACAGTATAGCCTTGTATATGAACATGTACTGGGGCTATTGGGAAAGAAACATCTATTGTAAAGCAACTGTATCAAACCTAAATGTACCTAATTTTTGTGCTGTATGTTACCGTACTTATAATTTTAGTGTAATTTTTTGTTATTTTGGGATGCATACTTCTTTTTGGCATTTTTGCTGACTTACGCCAAATAATAAAAAAACTGAATTATAGTACAAGTCAAGTAGTCAAGCACACAATCCTTATTATAGCCCGCAAATTGACAAAATTACTTTTTTTCTGACAATCTCTATAAATGCACTAAGTCCTAAAAATCCAAAATTTCTGAAATTCGTGATTTTGTGAATTTAAAAAGTTTTGGGCGAGATATCAAAAATTCATCAAACTCGCTGAAATTTCTCCTACCAAAGTACGAACTACACTTCAAACCTGTCTATCACCCTCTGAGGTATTACTGCATCAAGAAGTGTAAGACAATCTGAATCCACTATCTGTGACAATAAATAGCAGTTGTAGCAACAGCTATCTCGCAGCTTGACACTTCTCACAACACAGCTACATCATACATGTTTTGCTCGAGTTGAAAAACATTGAAACTAACACAGTCACAAAATATTCAACACTTTGGTAACTAGAAAGTTCAGTTATGCTAAACCACAAATATACAGTTTACTTATCTCGACCATCAATACTGAAAACATCCGTGACACAATATAACACATAATACACAAGTCTGCTTTGAAATCAATGGATTAGGTACCGTATGGAAAACAAATATTTAGATCAACTTTACCCATGAGAGTTTTGTGTATAATATATCTACAGTATGACTATGCATGAAAACTGTACATTCTACAATCCCATGAACTACCCGTCTGAAACTTTGCCAAATTTTTACTGAATAAATTATAACTAGCATGATATAATTTTTGACATACCTCAGTTTGTACCATGGAGGAGCGCTGTGCCCTCATCTGCATTACAAACTGCTGCACATTTACATCGCCTTCTTGTCTCATTCTCTGCAACTGGACATCGATTGATATATAGGTACCAGTACGGCCCACACCAGCACTGAGTGAAAAAAGAACAAGTATGAACTAGCTGTTTGTCTCACCCAGTTAGCTAATAGTGAACCTGTCTATAGTGGTCACTGTCTGCTTATAACAGCCAGCTAGCTAGGGACCAAACAGTACAGTGAAACCTGTCTATAGTGGTCACTGCCTGCTTATACAGCCAGCTAGCTAGGGACTAAACAGTACAGTGAAACCTGTCTATAGTGATCACTGTCTGCTTATAACAGCCAGCTAGCTAGGGACCAAACAGTACAGTGTAACCTGTCTGCTTATACAGCCAGCTAGCTAGGGACCAAACCATACAGTGGAACCTGCAAGGCGTAGGTGGATGGGCGGGTGGGGTGGGGGGCACAGTGACCCACTCTTTCCCAGCTGTAGATGAATTTGTTTGCATGTGTGACAAGGTACAAACCACAATACAAACAGTTGCTGCCCTAATTAAAAAATCCACCTACACTACTGGTGTGTCCCAGCCTGCTTACAATAGCCAGTTAGTTCTACCTCAAGCCTACATTGAAGCTAATAAAGTCTGAAACGAATAACAAGTTAAAGTAGCATAGCACAGTATGTTGTGAGTTCTTGTAAGCTTGTGTTGACAACAACAATAACATTAATATAATGATACCATAATACACGAATGATACAGAGACCTTCATTGACTATAAATTGTGGTTTAATTCAGAGGAAAGTCTCTACATGTATCACATTTGTATTTAAGAAACATTGAAACAGCAAGCAGCTAGGTCACTGTTACTATAGCACATTCAGAATGAAAATGAAGCGAATCACCCTTAGTTACTGCTCTATAGCAGACACTAGTCCTGATTGAGTGAATCTTGCTTTATACTGTACACAACAACCTTCACTTCTCAGTGCTATAATATCAGCTTGTAACAAGACAGTCTAAATCTCTCTAAAAAGGACACACATTTTGTCCCAACAATATCTACATGTGTATTATTGTATAATTTCCTTGTTCAACTCTAAACTATCTCACACACGGGATATATGTTACCTGCAGTGAACAACGATTGGACCGTCATCACTCTGTGCAGATGAACGGACTCTGTGGACGAATTTGAGCATCGTGCTGGCGTCCTCAGGCACTCCCATATCAGGCCAGCCGGTGTAACAAAACTGGTTCACTTCACGAGTCATAACTTGGCGTTGCTTTTGCTGTGAAGAGAAGAGAGAAATGTTACAATCCATTACAACACAAACCAGTCACAATGTGTACGTTAGGCTACTGTACTTGATCTTATTCAACCCAGGGGCGTAGGCAGGATTTTTGATAAGAGGGGGCAGTTGAAAGGGGGGGGCAATTGCCCCCCTGGCCCCCCCTGCCTACGCCCCTGCAACCTGCACTGTATTGCTGCCGCACAGTATTGTATTTCAGGCTAAGTAAAATCAGAACTATAATGGTTTAAAGTGCTTTCATGTACAAGTCCAGGTACATTATTAATATGACAAAATAACTATATACTGCTATCCAGGATCTTGTATGCTACTATTATTATTATCCATAATTATTACTAACGTCTTTTGTGTTGTGAGCGACTGAGAGAGTGAATTTCCTAACGGTGCACGTTGGGATGACTGTCTCTTGTGTATTTGTGACCGATACGACACCATACTTCTGTGCTGTGCCGTCGCGAGGCCAATACACCTCACACTTGGTCTGTGAGGGAGAAAGAAAGAGAGAGAACACTGAGTATGTAAGTAGGAAACAAGTTTACTACTGGTGGTTTCATGAAATCAAATTGAACTCACCAAACTACCAAATTAAATCCACCAGTATCAAATTTTGACAAAATTTATGCAAAATGTATCGGCAGGTAGTCACAGTTTGAAAATTTTGATGCCCAAAAACGGTACTAGATATCAAGGGCATTTTTAGTTGAACAAATTCAAAAAAAGCTCAATTTTGTGTATAGTATAGTTATAATTTTACTCACTATTCCACCCTCCACTGGATTGGTAACCATGACGATATTGCGTGTGCCTTGCTCCCAAATCATGCGCCAGAAGTCAGGGATGGTGGTAGCTATGGGGCCTGAGGGGTGGATATGAAGGAAAGAGATGTTATTACAATATCAGGAAGTACAAACAAGGAAATGAAAGTGCTGCTAGTAATAGGGTAGATCACCTTGTGTAGCTATGTATTCTGTCTTGCTGTTGTAACCCTGCAATGAGTGAGTTATATTCACTAAGGATGTACACTACTACATAGGACAGCAACAGCTAGCTGTACATACGAAACAGGAAGTCAAATATACTATAGATTAAACTAGTATGTGGAGATAGTAATTGTAGGATTTTGTATCAATTAAGTTATAATAGCTAATAAATATCGTATCAGGTGCATAATATATTAAATAAGATGCGCTTATACGCGAGATACGCATACTAAAGAGCACTTTTTACGATTATCGAGAAATGCAATGTACTAGTACGATTATTCAGAGAATGACTTAAATATTCAGCAATATGATTATTTGGTGATGTCATCACAATGAGTTATACCGTATAGCTGGTTATTTTCATGTGGATTTAATTTTCGAACGGCTGGTGCGGGTCGAAAATTAGGTTTCGAAAACTCTTTTTGCCTATTTAAAAAGTTCTGTGACGTGGCTCTGTGACGAAAATTAGACCCAGCCAAAATTTGGCTAACGAAATATTTGACCAGCGAAAAAAAACGGCTATACGGTAGTATCGCCAAAATCACAATGGGACCAGCTGAAAACGGTTTTCCTGTTTGTTGTGAAACATAATGTTTCTTTAGAGAACTTCTAGGGCTACAGTATCTAACAAAAAAGTGCTTGGTGCCCTTCCAGTTTCAGTATCATCGTGTATTGGTCAATGTTGTGGTATTTTATGAATATACACCACTCACCGCTATGTAGTTAGCGTTGATATAATTGGAGGCAGGCATCCGGGGCAGTTCAACCAGCATCACTCTGGTCTGATCATCTGTGAATTAAAATAATCGAGTTGACACAACTAGGATTGTGTGTGTGCAGGTGTATAGGTATTGTGTGTTGTTGGTAGGCGGCTTATTCTAGTATGCATACAATCTTAAGGCACTGTGTATGTACTGCCTACAGGTTGAGTGGGTCAGTTTGCTTATCACTACATTCATGTTGACCATACTAGTACTACACAATAATAACTAGTACACACTAACACTCTGAAATATGGAGACCACATTATAAAGACGCTTCGTGCAGGCTTGTATGTGGATACCCTATTGCTCATAAAATTCACTGTTCCACTGGTGAGCGAGTGAGTGGGTGAGTGGGTGGGTGGGTGAGTAGGTGAATGAGTGTGTGAGTGAGTGAGTGAGACAGAAAGTGAACATGTGAGTGAGCGAGTGGGTGAGTGAGTGAATGAGTGTGTGAGTGAGTGAGTGAGTGAGTGAGTGAGTGAGTGAGTGAGTGAGTGAGACAGAGAGTGAATGAGTGTGTGAGTGAGTGTATGTGTATATGTCTACTAACAGGGTAGTATGTTGATGTATCGATTTTTGTCAAAGTTGGCTGATGTTTTAGCTGCTATGATTGGAAAATCTTCCGAATCATTCTCTTGAACAGTCTGAGAATGAGAGATAGAGAGAGAAAGAGAGAGAGAGAGAGAAGGAGAGAGAGAGAAGGAGAGAGAGAGGGGGGAGGGAGAGAGAGATGGGCGGAGAGGGAGAGAGG
>OZ024790.1:3687431-3848662 GCA_964017065.1 Haliclona indistincta | reverse complement strand
GAAAGAAAAATGCTGCTACACCGAGTTAGGTGCTTGTCAGCAAAACGCACAACACCAATCTCTCTTTGAGATTGTGTGTTTATGGGGGCGTAATGACATACGGCTACTTTGCTTTTAATACCATATGAAGCCTTCGGTAAACACACTTGCGCTAAAGTATGCAACACAACCGAACTATGTACACAACGGCTAAAACAGTTCAGTGTTTTTTGTCAATACTCACGCGCAAACAAAGCATCAAGATTCACTTTGCAGGATGGTTTAAAGGAAAGCTCTTTTAATTCAGTTCCATCCGTTCCTTCTAAGAGATGGTCTAGTTCGTATGAACGCTTGCTCTTCCTTCGCCTGATGAGAGATAGGAGGGAGAGAGAGGGGGAGGTGGAGAGAGAGGGAGGGAGGGAGGGAGGGGAGGGAGGGAGGGAGAGAGATGGGTGGATGGATGGAAAGAGTGAGAAAATTAAATGTAATTGTGCCAACCTCATCAAAAACACCATTACTAGTATAAGAACGACAATTATCCCAGCAACAGCGACTATTACTACTAGTATGCCAGCTATTATTCCAGCTGGTGACATAACTGGTGCTGCTGGTACTGCACTACTAGGAGTGGTGGACATGGCTACTGATGTAGTAGTAGGTGGAGGAGAAGCTGTGGATGAGGGTGGTATGGTTGGAGGTTCAACAGGTGGAGTAGTGGAGGGTACTGGAATCGGGGTAATTGAAGGAGTATCAGATGGAGCGGTTGAGGGAATAACTGTTGTTGAATCTGAGACTGTTGATGAGGTTACATCAGGTGCTTGTGTTGAAATAGAAGACATTGTCGAGGAAGGCTCTAACATGCTAGTAGAGTCCCCGCCACTGCCGTCATCAGAAGCAGTGGTTGTTACCATACTAGTATTATTGGGAGACAGCATTGTTGAAGTCGACATTACTGTAGGCGCAGCAGCAGTGTTCGTCGAGTTTAACGTGTTTGTCGGGACAGGAGTGCTCGACGTGTTTGTCGGGACAGGAGTGCTTGACACAGTAGAGCTAGACGTCATGTTCGACCCTGACCCCGATCCTTCATCCATTGTCGCGGTAGAATTTTGACAGTTGCAGGACAGCAGAGCCGTGGAAACTATCAGCAACGTTTGACAAAGTACTGCAGTCGCCATCGTGATAGCGCCCGGCTAGGTAGACTAGTAGAGCTAGCAGCAAGTCCAAGCGCCGTTGACTACTGCATGTGACGCGTTCAAAAACTTTCCCTGCGAGCGAGCGGGCGTCAGTACAGTGTATTCGACCGCGTTGTTGTTGTTGTTCTTAGATTATACAACAAATAGAAATGTACACAACACACGTACACACACTCGCCTACACTAGGACACACAGTATACGGCTTGCTTATACACACAATGCTTAGTACTGTGCAGTAAACAGTTCAGAATAGAAAACAGTCAAATCGATAATTTCCCCACTAGCCTGACTTAGCCTTGAGCTTAGCCAATAGTACTTCATTCCGGCTACACTCCTGTAATAGAACAACACAATGGTTATCGATAATAATGGTGGTTAATTTACATACACAAAATATACATGTTGCAATAACGTTCAAATGTAGCCGTACATATGCTGTACACAATCGTACAATTGCTTCTCAATGCTGTATTGGTGTGTCAGTAGGCGCATGCATAAAAATTTAATGATAAAAATTAAGTGTGGTTGTATGCTACTCTTTGAAAAATAGCAACAAATGTTTCACTTTAGTGCCGTACATGAAACTGTCTTCGTCTGTGGCTGTATAGCCTGTGGTCAATAGGGCTATGGTCTTGAAGTCCTGAAAGCATTATTGGTCACTCTCACAGTGACCAACAACACTATCAGGACTTCATAACTGTACTTTATAATAACTACACGATTTGTAACAGGAAAATTTTGGCGAACGAGCCAAACTTTGTGTTTTGGCAAAAAATTTTTTTTTAGTCGACCAGTGTCTAGTTCATGTTAATGTAGTAACAGCAGAAGCATAATTATTTTGCAGAGTATTAGTGAAAGCTTGAGGATTCTGATTCACCAAAAGCTCCTCCCGCCAAAATTACCCGCTACACAATATTATTTCCAAGCAGTGCAACACAGTACCTCTTGGAAGTCTTTCACTGTTTTATAGTACGTTCTCTGTTTGTCGATCAGTTCAAGATAGACGGTGTTGAGGCGATCCCTCTCCGACCTCTCATCGAGACAGCGACTATTGAGCTGAAGGAGGAAGAAGAGAATGAGGAAGAAAGACAAGAAGAAAAGGATTGGGGCGAGATAGTGAGGAAGAGAAATGAAAGAGAAGGAGAGAGAAGAAAGGAGAGATAAGGTGCTAGTATTCGTATCGTATACAACGTACTTTATCTCTGTCTTTCTTTATTCCATCGAGTATCTGTTGTACTTGCTGAAGAAACATCTCCTTGTTTCTGTCAGAGCTCATAGCACTGAAAGAGAGGGAGGGAGAGAGAGGGAAGGATAGAGAGGGAGGGAGAGAGATAGAGGGAGAGAGAGGGAGGAAGGGAGAGGGAGGGGGAGAGAGGGAGAGTGAGAGGGAGAGTGAGAGGGAGAGTGAGGAAGAGGGAGAGGGAGAGGGAGAGAGAGAGAGAGAGAGAGAGAAAGAGAGAGAGAAAGAGAGAAAGAGAGAGAGAAGATGAATGAGTGGGCGGTGACTATTATTGTTTACTTACAGATCAAACTTGTCATGGATGTCATTTAGAATACCAACCTACAACAGCAAACACACAATATGCATCGCGACAACACATGAAAAGAGGATTACAAACACAAATAGTTATTGCTATATACAGGAGTACCCATTATGTACAGTACGTGTGTTAGTATTCATCATGTGACTTGCCTCCTTCTCCATGTAAACTTTCTGGTCCTCCAGCGAGTTGTAGAGCGTGTAGAATTGCCTGGTCTCGGTAAGCATAGCAGAAACTAAGCAAGAGAAAAGGTGAATACACAAAAACACAAAAAAAAATAGTTGGGTAAAAAAAATTGTATAGTGAGAAGAAAAATTAATTATATCGAGATAGGAGGATGTGATGTGAATTCACAGCTCAGAGGTGAAGGATGTCAATGACGAATATTTGTATTTTTTTCATGTGTGAGTGTGTTTTAGCTGCTATAAAGAAACTGTCACTGTCAAAAGTCAAGTGTTAAACAGGAAAAGTTCCCATGAGTGTGTATATTTAGGACAGCTTTGTGTAAAGGGTGTAAGATGATCTAATTTTAATGTAACCTTGTCCGAATAGTTCGATGAAGCGTTGCTGATACTGGGTCAGCTCAGCTCGTGATGGAATCTCATCTATCTTACGTTGCAGGTGAGCTATCTCACGATTCTTGCGTGCCTGAAAAAAAAGAGTAAAAAATTTGAAGGCATAGATCCAAATTTTATAGGGTTCAACATAAAAATTTGAAGATTGTTGAATTTTTATACCAACTGACCAGTAAAGATTTGATCTTTTGTAATTTTTCTTTATCTGCCTCGTAGTGACTCTTGACTGCTGCCATGTGTTCCTGAGAGGGAGGGAGAGAGAGAGAGAGAGAGAGAGAGAGAGAGAGAGAGAGAGAGAGAGAGAGAGAGGGAGAGAGAGAGAGGGATCGAGGGAGGGAGAGAGAGAGGGGGAGGAGGGTGAGAGAGAGGGTGGAAGAGAGAGGGAGGGAGAGAGAGGGAGAGATGAGTAAATGTATCCCAGCATGGCTGTTGGCGTCCTTACTGATTGTTCGTTCTCTCCTGCTACTCTCATTTGTGCAATAGCCTCTTCTAGTCTCGCCTTCTCTTCCTGTGTGGAAACACAGATGCATAAAGGTACAGCAGGGCCTTGCTAACATAGTCGGGTAAGACATGTCGAAAAATAAAGACATGATCTGCTTCTTCACAAAGCGTCGAATATGAGATTGTGAGACTGTATGGTACTAATACATTGAGTGTATTAGTACTACATGTATCTAGACTACAAGCTACCATGGTGCTTTAGCTTGAATGAATGCAATGCCTATCTGACAGCTCTGCGGTGTGATATACCTTGCAATGAGCCTTGAACTGTTGTTCCTGTTTCTTCAAGCTCTCGTTCATAGCAACCAGAGCACGAAGCTGCTGTAACACACTGAGAGATAGAGAAATGAAACAGACGCAAAACAAAATGAAAAAATAAGCTACATGCATACTACATCTTACGTACCCTTTATTTTCTTCTGTTTCCATGGCGTTCAATTTCTCCATTTCAGCTGCTATTTTCATTCCATACTCCTCAACCTATAGACGTATGTCATACTGATAGACCACGCCCACTAGCCACACCCACCTCACGAAACTGTTCCTGTGCTTGTGTGTATTGCTCGTGCAGCTCATCATGACGACCTTGCAACTGAAGAGAATACACAAATTTGAACAAAATCTTATTAAAAATCATAAAGTCGAGACAAGAATTTTAGTCAAAATTATAAAATCGAGACAAAAATCGAGACAAGAATTTATTCAAAATTATAAAATTGAGACAAGAATTCAGTCAAAATTGAGACATACACATTAACAAAATTTTGACTAAATTCAAGACACGATTAGAGATACCTAAAACATGTGAACAGTATTATGTCGTGTTATTTACCTCACTGCATTTTTTCTCATGTGAGATGATCTGTTTCTCAAGAGCAGCTACCATACGAGCATGGCTCTGAGCTCCAGCAACACGATCAGTAGGCTGGGCGGACTGCAGCCCTGCTCGCTGAGTGGGAGAAAAAGAAAGAGAGAAAATAGTTGAGATGAAAATAAAAAAGAATAAGCTATCATGTAGCTAAAGTTGTTGTTAGAAAGTAGCCTACATACTAGGGCTGAAACGAATACTTGTACTATTCGACTATTCGATCGTTTTGACAGTATTCGAATGCTATTGCAGCTATTCGAATATTCGTTTGAAGTCTTTTAGCAGTTGGGAAACTTGGGCTATTTGTAACCAGTCCACAAATTAAGCCTGAGCCCTGACTTTATGTTGATATACAACTTTCGAACATATTTTGTTCTTGCGCACTGGTTGCTAGAGCTAGCTTTATTCTGATAATAGATTATTCGACTATTTGTTCGTTTTAGCTAGTGACTATTCGAACATGAAAATGTGTTATTCGTTTCAGCCCTACTACATACATATACTTGCTGTACTTACTAGTAGCAAGCAAACATCAGATAGTAGCACAAGTTATTAGCTAGCAGCAGCAGAGATTTAATGAGCTCTAACGAATTATGTGTGGTTGATGCGTGGATGGGTCATGTTATTATGTGAAATAGCATGCAACATTAAACTGGACAATGCTCTGTTAAAACTGAATTGTCAAATGCAATGATGCGTACGACCAAGAGAATACCCTTTAAAACTGAGCATTGACTTAATATGTTGTTGAATATTGTTGACAATACAGGTTGTACTGAGCTTGTGGGGTCACGAAAAATTTATCAGTACCAAAGCTCTAGATAACAGGATTTTTTATGGTAGCGTACTTGAAGACCCAGATTGGTGCACAATGCATTACATTAACATACATGTAGGTGATGTTAATCTTACCATTTCCTCGTATTGTGAGGCTACTTGCTGTATCTCTGCTGACTGCAGTCCCACGATGGAGCCAACAGCAGCACTGGACAGAGTCTGCAAGAGAGAGAGAGAGAGAGAGAGAGAGAGAGAGAGAGAGAGAGAGAGAGGGAGATGGAGGGAGGGAGGGAGGGAGGGAGAGAGAGAGAAAGAAAGAAAGAGAGAGAGAGAGAGAGGGGGGGAGGGAGAGAGAAATGCACATCACACAATAGACCTTCACCAGTTTGAACAGTAGATATTGAGATAAGGCAGGGTTCACAATCAAACAGAAGAGGTCAACAAGTATGAGGTGGTTCGATGGTGTAACGGTTAGCACCTGGGACTCTGAATCCCAAGATCCGAGTTCAAATCTCGGTCGAACCTTGTTTTTTTTTCAGAATCAACATGCAACAGTTATGAACTGCAATAACACCTTCGAACATTTAGCAGACTAGTATACTAGCATTTAGCAGACTAGTATACTAGCATTCAGCAGACTAGTATACTAGCATTTAGCAGACTAGTATACTAACATTCAGCAGACTAGTATACTAACATTCAGCAGACTAGTATACCAGCATTTAGCAGATTAATATTATACTAGCATTGCAATCTGAAGTCAAGACAAACATAATCTATTGCTGTACAACGCAACAAACAAGAAATTCCCTTTATAGGTCTACGAATACTAGTACACAATGTAATAAACATCATGTAAGCATATTCTATTAATTTTATTTAAAAGTACTTCTAAGTAAATACATGTTGAGATTCACTGGATTTACAATCCTTGTACAGTTATGTTGGATTATGTATTCTCACCTCCTCCATGCCGGCTGATGCCATACCCTTCATGAGCGCTCTGATTCTCTTCTCCTCTTCCTCCTGTAGCTTGTCTTCATCTTCTCCAGCTCCCAGAGCACCAGCGACTGCCTTCTTCTTACTGTCCTGAGCGCTCTAAGTGAAAAGACCAGATGAATTTCGTTTAGTACATGCACTGTTAGTGGTATAGACTGAATACATGTACAGTGGAACCTCTAAGGCAGACACCATTGGGACAAAGAAAATTGTCTGGTGTCCTCTGGTCAGGGGTTTATTATACATTATGTGGGTTATATTTGGGATTCAGTAAGTGTCAATCATAGAGGGATGAGGGGTGTCTGCTAAGAGGGGTTCCACTGTATTGGTAAAAACTCATACAGTTAATGTAGTACATGCTCTAATTTTAGAACAAAACAAAGACACTTTTGCTACTAATATAGAATTATTTTAGTACATGTACATGTATACAATGTTCGCTTCAAAATACAAGTTTGAATATTTTATCTTGGAATTAGGTTTTTTACGGAATCTGTCAGTTCTTTAAAAGCACTAACAACAGACTTACTTTTTCAGCAATTTGTCTCCCAACTCCGTATCTCCTGTAAGTGAATAAAGTTGCATTATAAAATTTAGCACTTGAGACAAAATTTACAAGCTCTCGGCAACATAATCACAATAATATCCTGTTTGCTAGAACTAAACCAAACTATGGCGAACCGATACAAATTTCTGAAAGCAACTGAACTGTGCTATAACTAAACTGCACCATCACGCCCCCAATATCATAGATGAACCGCTTCCTGCAAGTTAGTTCACAGCAAAATTTTGATCACCACACATGGTTGCTATAGACTTGGTTCTGAGAACATGAACTACCTTATTTACGTATTTTGTACATGTAGAAGATACAAAAATTGAGTGAATAGGTTGTCATAGTGAAGTAGAATGAAGGGGCGTGTCTGCTATTAGTTGTGTATACTAACCGTCCATATTCCAGTAGTGTGGAATGAATCTGAGTCTCTTCATCCATGAGTTTACCTGACACTGGCTTACGATAGCGACGCTGAGGTTTGTACACATTCTAAGGAGGAAAGCAATACAGAGCAACCTGTAGTCAACACATGTACATGATATTTTCGTGGGTGCAAAATGTATGAGGCTTGTATAACGTATTATTATTTATGATTTTTTTGTGCTTCAAGAACACACATGAAAAACTTCACTGTAGCATACTTTATCATGCATGTGATCATCCAACATGGAGTACTTACTGTGACATTTGTAAGAGAATCAGCAGCTTTCTCTTTGCCGGCTTCAAACTCATCGTCCTAAAGAGAGAGAAGTCAGAAAAAGGTAAAAAGGAGAACATTAGAATGTGTTGTGTGAGAGTTTCTAAAAAGCTTTGTCTGTAAGTAGGTAACCTTTTCTTATTAGTGTGTGTGTGTGTGTGTGTGTGTGTGTGTGTGTGTGTGTGTGTGTGTGTGTGAGTGTGTGCGTGTGTGTGTGTGTGTGCGTCTGTGTGTGTTGTCACCTTAGGAGTGGAGTGATACTTGTTGAACTGCGACTCAGAGAAAGAGCGTATATAATCCCCCATCTCCTCTCTGGTCTCTATGGCTCGTTTCACTAGCCACTATGAAGTAAGATAATACACAATAGTGATGAGCATCAAAGTAACCATTCATCGATACATGTACATCACACGTAATTTGCATAAAACATTTCCTATACATATGCAGTCAGAGCTTCAAATTTAGCACTAGCCCGCTAGCCCGAGGCTAATAAAATATAGCTTGGGCTAGTAAAATTAATGTACAATGTACAGGTTGGTAATTTGATATCCCAGCTGGCTAGAGATACTTGTAGACTTACTGCAGAATTTGACTGGAGACAAGTTCATAAAATAATGCTTAAAATGAGAGTTTCTAAAAAGCACAACCAACTAACAAATATGTACAAGTTCATCCCCATAGCAATTGAAACTTTGGGTGCTATGGGACCAAAGACACGTGATTTCATTAAGAGTCTGGGCAAGAGGATTACAAGACAGACTGGTGATCAGCGTGAGGCTTTCTTTCTTACCCAGCGGCTCTCAGTTGCTGTACAGCAAGGCAACTCTGCCTCAGTTTTGGGAACACTCTGTTAGTCATTCATTTTCTTGTTTATTACAATTTATTTGAGATTTAAATTTTGAAATGCTTAAAATTAGCTTAATAATAATTATTATTTTTATTGGGCTGGTAGAAAATGTTTAGGGCTAGTTCAATTTGATTGCACTAGCCCTGCTGGCTAATTTGAAAAGAAGTTAATTTGAAGCCCTGCATATGCTTATACTGAATGTATAGTGCTAGTCCATTGAAGTAAACACGCTCAAACACCAATACAGTGTGTGTTACAAAGTGCGAACCATGGAAATCTATAATAAAGAGCTCTACCACAAACTACACAACACATTTTGTCTGTTGCATAATAGCACTGAAAATACCAACGCATATACCCGATTGCTTTACAATGAAAAGAAAGCTAAAAGCTTCATGTCGAGGAGAAAGTGTGCTACCTCAGCCTACCTGTATGACAGGGAAGATGTGGATGAAGTCCAATCCTTGTATCTGATGGGGTTCCAGACGATGAGGACATTTCATACGAGGAAGAACACCGACAATCTTCTCAGTCAGCGCTCTATAAGAGGGAGTAAAAAAGTGAAAAAGAGGAGAAAAGAGAGGGAAGGGAGAGAGAGAAAAAGGGAGAGGGAGGGGAGGGGGAAGGGAGACGGAGAGAGAGAGAAAGAGAGAGAGAGAGAGAGAGAGAGAGAGAGAGAGAGAGAGAGAGAGAGAGAGAGAGAGAGAGAGAGAGAGAGAGAGAGAGAGAGAGAGAGAGAGAGAGAGAGAGAGAGAGAGAGAGAGAGAGAGAGAGATTAAGGTAGAGATGTCGGGTGGGTTTGTGTGTGAGTCGAAAGGTTACTTGCATTTTCTGTCCAATAGTGGAGTTTTCTTGAAACAGCAAATCCACGTCCACGTCAATGTTACATGTCTGTATACACCAAGTCATTCCACCTACAATCTGATTGATGAGGACAACACGATAAAATAAATATGATGACACAGCGTGGAAAGTTATTCTACAGATTTTAAGATTCAATACCTTGTCAAACGGAGAGAGACCCTTGATACGAGCTCTAAAGTATCCAGCAGCTAGCAGCAAGTCTATGCAAGCCCTCAGTTTGACATCTTGCTCCTCGTCTTCACGTACATCAACCTGTGTGACCACGCCCACATGAAAACAAAGCTTTGTGCTCGGCCCAGAGGGCGCTCACCTCTCTCTCCTGACCTTCAGCATCTACGACGCGCTGCTTGAACCGTGCTACAGCGGCTCGTTTCGACGCTTCAGCAAACAGAGACATGTCGAGAACAACGTGAACTCCGAGGTTAATCTCTGCTCCAACGAATGGGTGTGGCTAGTTATAAAAGTTAAGTAACTTAAGTGATGTCATAATTATGTCGTCACACGTAGTTATTGGTTGCTGCTACCAACCGATGACCCAGGTGTGATCTTTCTTGAAGATTAAAGCAAAGCAAAGCTAGCGTCAAGAGCATCATTGATAAGCTTACATAGCAATAATATCAGGAGACAGTTAGTCAACTAAACTAAGTGAAATGGAATGGTTTGCATACGAAGCCGGATTATGAACGTTTCAACAGTTCATGCAGTTGCTTTCGTCATCATCAATCATTAATCGGGCGTGGTCGACCCCGCCTAGATTGCAAACCCAAGCATGCTTTTACAACTTCCAGACGAGTTACTATTGGTGGTGTTCTCCTTCCTCCCCGCCAGAACGCTCCTGAGGAACATCTCTCTCGTTTGCAAACGGTTTCACGACCTGCTGCTGGAGGAGTGGGCCTGGAAGAATCGTTTCAAGTCGAAATGTGGCAGTTATCCTCTCGTCAGTTCATTCCCTCACACATTACGTCGAGTGCAACAAGCGTGTGTTGACGGTGATTTTGTGGGTTCAGCTCGCCATCACACCCAGGGAGGTTTAAAAACTTTGTTTCTAAACGGTAACGCAACGTTTTCTCACATTTATCTTTTGTATTTGCCGCATTTTATCACTTCGCTATCACACGATCTTTTTTCTTCTAACAGCGTCTAGTGGAGGACTGGACTGTGTCAATCTGATCCACCATGATGTATCGGGTGTTGGGAGGATGGTTGCTGCTGGTTCGAGAGATCATCTGGTGTACCTGTGGAGGGTACGGCCAGATCAAATGAACGAAGACCAGGAGGAAGAGAAGGGACGAGCTATGAGGAGATACACCGCTACACAACTATCGGGACACAGGGTTAGTAACCTAGCTAATGATTATAATCTGCCTTGTAGATATTTTGGTGTGAACTAGCTCCCACTCTTGTATTTTCCCACATCTCTAGTTTTATATATTATGTTGTAAGAACATTGTCTAGAGATTTATAACTATAATTGTCTCTTTAGATACTAATGAAGGTTACGTCCCATAGTACTAGTAGTGATAGTAGATAGTAGTGATAGTAGATAGTAGTGTGTGCTATCTTGATATTAGAGTATAGCTCAATGTTATTGACCAATCAGATTTATTAGATCCAAGGGTCTATAGTCCATCCATGAACAGATAGAGTCCTTCCATGAACAGATAGAGTCCTTCCATGAACAGATAGACCACAGTTTGCTTAGTGTGCCCTTGGTGAAAGTGCATTCATAACAAGCCATAAAGTTGTTATTATAAGAACACAGTGAGGCTTGTACACTTGTGAGCGTGAGTGAGTTCTAGAAACGAACTTCTTGTTGAGTCAGAAAGCCACTAGCAGACATGAAAGTGATGACGGATGAACGGTAGGAGACGAGACAGAGTACCAACAAGGTGAAATAAGACACGGAAAACCGTTTAGCGACGTACTCTTGCTAAAATTGCCTGTGTTTTCCCAACGCTGAAGTATGGCCGTGTTCTTCACAAAACATTTGTGCAGCGTCTAAATTCCTTGTTGGATAGCAACGGTTGCTATACTCTAACCTATATGTAGTGAATTTGGTAATACTATTGAAAGCAGCCTCGTCTCAAGGCTTAGTTGTTGCATATTTGCTGTACTGCATTTGGTAGCAGGCAGGGCCACCGTGCTCACATGAACTAATCAACTAGCTGTCCAGGTGCTGACTTGGTCACGTGAGACACGAACAACCAGGCTCTCTCAGAAAAAAAATATTCTGAGTGGGATGGAGCCTAGCGAAAAAAAATTGCTAATGATATTTATGAGCATGTAATAATATTCATAACAACTGAATTTGCACCTAATTGGGAGAGGGTTCAGACTAGCAATGTCCAGGATACTACAATGTTGTTTTGATGTACTGGGTTTTTTTCGTGCACATTGAAATTTTGTGAATAGCAGAATTCAGCATTACCTCACGTCACATCTGGATAGGCGGTAACACAGTATGGGCTATGGATAGAAGGTAACTCAGTAAATGTGTGTCAAGGCGGCATCGAGACAGCGCTGAATGAAGAAGAGTTTGACAGAGTAGCAATCAGCACATGAAGAAAGCTTGGCTAGCCTACAACGGTAGTAATATGTGATCAATTATATTCATGACATAGTTATTGCACAGTGGAACATTTCAGATCAACAACTTTAGATTACTAAATTCATACTAATGTCTCTTGACCTATCCATTGGAACGCACGCGATGGGTCAGACCACTGGCACTGTGGTGCGTACGAATATAATTTTGCCTAGCAGTAGTAGCACTGGTGCCTGCTGCTGCTTGTTGCTAAGAGTATGTAGATGTCATGAACACAACTGATAATGAATCAATGTTGACATTGATATGATGATACTATGAAAGGATTTCACTGTATTCGGAATTGGATGTTGCATTATGCTTACGTCTCAATGGGCTCCTGATGGAATTTACATATTATTAATTAACGGCTAGTTTGCTTTAAACATGTTGGTGTGATTTTGATTCCGAGTTTTGATTTTACGTTTGTGATTTTGATTTGGATAGTGATTTTGCACTTCTCTTTCAATCATGGTGTTGTTATCGAGATTAAACATTATAGTGAGTGGGTACACCACAAGGCAGCTCAGCTGATTGAAGTATGATAATAGCACGAGGTTGACAGAATCACGTGATACAATAAAATAATATTAATTTTTTATACTGTAATAAGTCAACAACATGCAATAAGTCAATGAATGAAGCCACTCAACACTCGTCCTCACTCACGCTTCAATGTTCAACGGTCCGATTCTAATCTTGTCACGAATTTTACAGAAACGTTCCTGTGCAGGTCCTTTCGCGAACAAGTCAGCTAACATCTCCTGGGTAGGACAATACTTTAGCACAACCACACCATTCTGGACTTGGTGGAATGATATCGAATGTCAATGGGTTTCGCTCGCCCAAATTGTGGATTATTAGACATCGAGATAGCTGCTTGAATTGGTTGTTTTCTTGAACTATTGTAGGTCCTTGTTGTTGATTTCCTAGATCTGAATTGAGCTTTCTTATCCACATGACCTCTTGAGCAGCACTAGACAGCGCCAGATACTCTGCCTCGGCAGTTGAGAGTGCCACAGTATCTTGTGTCTTACTGCGTCATGATACCGGGCCGCCTGCAATTTGGAAAAAAATCCTGAGGCACTTTTGCACTTTTCTTCAATTGTGCTATGTTGTTGTGTGAATAAATCAAGGAGGAAAGTGCAAATGAAAGCCTGCACGCCAATAGGAAGTATCTTCTATCACTACAAGAATCAACTGTTTGTTTCCAAGACAATACCAATGCAGCAATATTGTTTGTTTGATAATGCAAATGCATTAGTAGGAAATTGCTTATGACACTTACAAAGAATATCTAAACAAACTGTCGGAATCAGCAGCTGCTTTTTATTTAAACGTTACCAGTCAAGTTGACAGTTTGGATATCTGTTGAGTACAGGTCTTTCTCTATGGCAGTGATTGTGTTTATGCTAGTACTTTTTAGTACTTCGGCTTTTGCTGAAGACCATCAGTATTATGTGTCTGCTGGCAATGGCAAGGATTGTCCTTCAGACAGCAAATGTCACAGTCTCAGTTACTATCTTTCTAATCCTGAGCTCTACTTCACTTCCAACACCAAAATAACTTTCTTGGAGGGAACTCATCACTTTGAAAAAGAAGAACCGATTAAAGCCCATCAAGTAACCAGCCTCAGTTTAGCAGGTGTCGATCGATGGGTGCATGGACCAGCAGAGGAGAAAATCATAGAGCCTACTGCTGTCATCTACTGCACAAAGGGAAGAGGAGGATTTGCATTTTATGATTCATCTCAAGTTACGATTTTCAAACTTTCTTTCATCAACTGTGGTGCGCTTCACTCTGATGTCAAAATACTCAAGGATGTAATATATGCTTCACTTCTTTTTATCAAAACCACTTTTCTGGATCTTACCTCGATTTCAATCCAAAATAGCACTGGTCATGGCGTACTTGTTTACAACTGTCAACTAATAATTGAACTAACTTCTATTGCTTATTCTAACATTAATCGTGAATCTTTGACGTGTGATGGCGGTCTGATCAAAGGTAGCAATTTATTGATCATTTACAGAGATACAGATATGCTGAGAATGCCCACTATTCGGAATTCTAGCTTCATTGACGCCTGTGGATATGGAAATTTGATGGTAATGGTTATCAACTGCAGTCAGTCTATCGAGATGTTTTTATTTTCAACTGTTATAGTTCAAACTATTCGAAATGCTGGAGACGGTATTGCGATTGTAAGCAACAATTCATGGATCGAGTTACACATGGTGAACTCAACTGTAAAGGGATCAAGACAGTCAACACTCTTACAAAATTTTCCAAAAGCATTGTCAGTCGAAACATTTGGTTCACAGGCAATTATCACGATAGACAGAGTTGCTTTTATTGGTAATTCCGGAGGTCTTTCTTTTGCTTTTCATGGTGGAACTGTACGCTTTGTATTGAAAAACACCGTAATTTTTCATCGGCAAGTCATAGTACAAAAACAAAGTCAGTATGGAGTACTATTATTTTTTTGCGAGAATGTGAAGATGAAATTAGAACTTGAAAATATCACTTTGTCATTAAATAATGCGTTTGAAGTTGGATTTCTGATCAATGTTGCAAGCATGGACAAATTTTTTTCAGGTGACGTCCATATCCAGGATAGTTTATTTATTGGTAACGAAAACATGAAATCAGTTATAAGCTTACATATAGCAGTGAATAGACAAGTTCGAATCACTAACTGTCACTTCATCAATAACTATGGAGGCTCTATTATTAGTGCATCAATAATGGATAAGTTACTTTTAGGCGATGTCACATTTGTTAACAATAGCATGACTGCAGTCGCTGTGTGGAATGGTGTGGTGCAATTCAGTGGCAGCAACAAGATACAAAACAACTACAAAACTGGTGTTTATCTTCAGGGATCCTCTTAC
This sequence comes from Haliclona indistincta, assembly GCA_964017065.1. Lineage (NCBI taxonomy): Eukaryota > Metazoa > Porifera > Demospongiae > Haplosclerida > Chalinidae > Haliclona > Haliclona indistincta. The sequence continues at coordinate 3,833,786 of OZ024790.1, read as the reverse complement.
ATAAAAGTAAATAACAACAGCGAACTAATTTTTCTGAACAACTCTGATAGTACGGTTGGTGGAGCAATCCATGTGAATGATATGCGAACATTTCAGAATGACTACTGCTCTATTCTAGTCAGCAATGACTCACAGATTATATTCTCAGGAAACCGTGCAGTTGAAGGAGGAGGAGATGTGTATGGAGCTAGATTAGTAGACTGCTTAGACATTGATAACAATCATGTGCCAAGACAAGGCCAACCAAACGAAACATCTTGGTACTTTAACATACCACAGTCTCACAGAATGAACTTAAGCAACACTGAAGCACTCTCTTCTATGTCTTCTGATCCCATCATGGTCTGCTTCTGTGAGAATGACTTTCCAAACTGTTCCAAAAGATTTTTTTCTCATGAAAGCTTGTTTCCAGGAGAAGAAGCCAAGACTGAAATTGCAACAGTAGGTAACTATGGTGGTACCAGTTCAGGTACTGTGTCTATAGCTGTACACAATGCATCACTGGTCAGACCATATGGACCTCAAGGAACTACTGCCAGGTGTCACAAGCTTCATCTTCTTCTAAATAGCTCTGGTCCTACATCAGCATCTGTGGCCATCACAGTGAACGGAGGGTTACCAGGATGGGGTGTTACTCTTGCTGTAGATATCATGGAGTGTCCTCCTGGTTTCATCAAGAACGAGCAGTCTGGAAGGTGTGAGTGTGCACCTCTCCTCAAAAACTACAGCATATCTTGCATTGCATCTCACAATGCTTCATACTTTCGTAGATCAGGAAACAACTGGTTTGGTTTTCTCAACACCACTAATAGGACTTGCCTCACAGTATACACTGACTGTCCATTTGACTATTGCAACTCTTCTCAAGTCACATTCAACATTCTCGATCCTGATGATCAGTGTACTGGTGGTAGGGAAGGTATTCTGTGTGGTCAGTGTCAACCTGGCCTCAGCTTGTTACTGGGCTCTAATCGCTGTGCCTCTTGCTCTAATGTGTACCTTCTCCTTGTGTCAGTATTCGCTGATGTGGCCGGCATTGTATTAGTGGGTGTAATAATGGCTCTCAATCTGACTGTATCAGTAGGTGCAGTGAATGGACTATTGCTCTATGCTAACATGGTCAAACTGAACGAGAGTGTGTTCCTTCCCAATGGTAGACCACCAGTAGTGAGCCAGTTCATATCATGGCTAAACCTTGACTTTGGAATAGAATTGTGCTTGTTTGATGGACTAGTTGGATTTTGGAAGACTTGGCTTGGGTTTGTTTTCCCATCATATCTCTTTCTTCTCATGGGAGCCATCATCTTGGGTAGTCATTACTCGGCGAAAATTTGCAGGTTGTGTGGATCTAATGCAGTGCCAGCTCTTGCCACACTGTTCCTCATGTCCTATACTAAGATCTTACAGACAGTCACTAATGCCTTAGCTATGTCTCAGTTAAACTGTAATGGCACTCTCCTCAAAGTGTGGAGTGTGGACGGTAACATTGGCTATTTCAGTGTTCAACACCTGATTCTTGTCATCTTCTCAGGGTGTGTGTTGATTGTGGGAGTGGCCTATCCTCTACTGGTCTTGTTTGCTCCTCTTCTAGAGCGATACAGTGACAAATGTATTCCAAGTAACTGGAATCCAGTATCAAAGATGAAGCCATTGCTCGATGCATATGGAGGACCATACAAAGACAGACATCGTTACTGGACTGGTGTGACTCTGCTTATACGTCTACTAGTAGTCATTGTATTCTCCTTCACATCTGGCAGGCTAGTATTCCTCAACAGTGTCATCATAGCTGTCATTGTGCAAGGGTTCTTCTTCACTTGGTCGTTCACAAGGGGTGTCTATAGAAGCATCACACTAAACATATTGGATTCTTTGTTTCTTCTCAACCTGTTTGTTCTTGCTATTAGCAGTCTTTTGTTTCTTTACCTGAAGTTTTCATTAGCGCAAGAAATTGCCACTATTGTTTCTTCCTACCTGTCTCTTTTTGGTCTACTAGCTATAGTAGTACAGCGAGTTTGGTTCAGAATAAATCAAAAATGGCAAAGCTCAAAAATAAGTAGATCAACCATTCTGCGTGAAGTAACCATAAGCAGCTGTGATAGTGACAGAGCTGACTCACCTAACAAGCTATCAGTATCTCCACCATCTCATGTGTATGGTACAATACGAGGAGAGCACCAGTTTGACCTACACTTACCAGACAACAGTCGTAACATTAACTCATCTTGTGCTATCCTAAGAGAAAGAGAGCCTTTACTGTTTAGCACTTGATCAGAGTAATGCATGTCAACTGATTTTCAACATTAAATTTCAGCTCTTTCTCTACTAAGTGTAGTGTGTTACTGTTTCAAACTGCATGCACATGTGGTCTTACAAATATTTTGTGGAAAACTTTATTTTAGCATAGACAGATGATATACATCCCTATATTCTTAATTCTGTCACTGTGTGCTCTGGTTCAGATTATTACAGTATAATAATTTTTATCTTAGACCTATACTGTCATCAACTATTCATCAAGTGGTCATAGCAATACAAAGATAAACATTTTCAGTTCACATGATATGCCCTTCATATAAACAGCTGGAAAATAAATTGTTTCAGCAAAGCTTTTGGCAAGGACAGTTGGTTCAATATCACTGTTATGAAATTTGATGATACTTGTGGTTTTGTCGTTAAACAAACCAGGAAGTATTAATTTCATGCATATTGTATGGCTTCTATATTCATAGACCATTCCAGGCTACACCCAAGCTAGCATACTGTACTAGTTCCAATGTAACATGTACATGCAGGATACACCCTTGTGTGTAAATGAAAGCTGAGCTGCTTACTGCTATCGTATATGGAGCATATGGACTATCCCCAACAGGTGTTTAAAGCACTGTCAGCGCACAAACTGACACTTTAGTCACGTTCTCGCTGCTAGACAGTCATGAAGACGGTATCAGTATTTATGCTATCTGCAGTGCTGCTGTCTGTGAGTCTTGCTGAGGAATATCCGTATTACGTGTCAGCTCACAATGGCAAGGATTGTCCTCCAGACAGTGATTGTCACAGTCTCAGTTACTATCTCTCTGATCCTGAGCTCTACTTCACTTCTAATACCAAAATAACTATCTTGGAGGGAAAGCATCTTCTTGACAGAGAAGAACCGATTAAAATCAATCAAGTCACTGGCCTCGCTCTAATAGGTAGAGGTCAATGGGTGCGTGGATCAGAGGAGACAATAATGGAATCTACAGCTGTCATCTACTGCACAAGGGGAAGAGGAGGATTTGCATTTTATAACTCATCACGAATTGCACTTGTAGCACTGTCTTTTGTCAACTGTGGTGCACGCTACTATCATGCTGAAGTGCTCAAAACTCATTTCTACACTACATTGCTGTTCTCCAATTGCTCTGCAATAATTACTCTTACAGCTGTTTCGATACAAAACAGCACAGGACATGGTCTTTTTATTCATAACAGTCGTGCTGGATTTTTTTCGCAGCTTTCTATTGCTTTCTCCAACATTGATCGTAAATCGAACACTCCGCAATGCAACAGGCTAGTGAATGGAGGCAGTGTAATGATGGTTTACAATAATTCTAACACCTCCATTCAAGAGCTTATATTTAAAAATTCTAACTTCACCGATGGCTGTGCCTCAAACACACACTATGGAAGTGTTGTACTCCATGCTAGGAATTGTTACTCTTTTGACCTTTCAATGAAATCAGTTCAAGTAGTTCAGAAAGCTGTGCATGACAGCAATGGGATTGTTATTAGGAGCAGTGATTCTTCCGTAGCGCTACTATTAATGAATTCGAATGTGAAAGGAACAGCCGCTGGACATGGCAAGGGGATATGGTGGAGTGCAGGATTGACGGCAGTGTCGGAAATTATAATAGAAAACGTGTCATTTATTGATAATTCTGGAGGTCAGCTTTTCTTCGAATTTCACGGTGGAGATATTTCGAAATTTACTATAGATAACGTTCTGTTGTTAAATCGAGACGTACCAGTACCAGATCAGTATGGAGTTCGTATATCTAATACAGATGGTGAGATACACTCAACTCAAAAGATAATATTGCGGAACATCAATATGACTCTGGGAAATGCATTTCTATTTGGACTATCGATTGAAATGAATAACTTAGTACCGCAAAACTTTGCTTCTACAGATGACATCATCATTGAGAGCAGTTCCTTCCATGCGAACAAGAACATGAAATCGGTAGTGAAACTGGTTCTTAACAGACAACTTAAAATCACAAATTGTCACTTCTTTGGTAACGATGGAGGCTCAGTAGTCAGTTTATCAACCACAGAGCAGCTGCTCTTAAATAACGTCATATTCAATAACAACAGCAAGACAGCAGTCACAGTGTGGAATGGGTTCTTACGATTCAATGGCAATAATAAAATACTGAACAATCGTGCAACTGGAATATTCCTTCAAGGGTCCTCTTACATTAAATTAGATGACAACAGTGAACTCATTTTTCTGAACAACACTGGTGGTACGGTTGGAGGAGCAATCCACGTGAATGACATGCGAACATTTCAGAATGACTACTGTTCTATTCTAGTCAGCAATGACTCACAGATTATATTCTCAGGAAACCGTGCAGTTGAAGGAGGAGGAGATGTGTATGGAGCTAGATTAGTAGACTGCTTAGACATTGATAACAATCATGTGCCAAGACAAGGCCAACCGAACGAAACATCTTGGTACTTCAACATACCACAGTCACACAGAATGAACTACAGCAACACTGACCTACTTTCCTCTTTTGCCTCTGATCCCATCATGGTCTGCTTCTGTGAGAATGACTTTCCAAACTGTTCCAAAAGATTTTTTTCTCATGAAAGCTTGTTTCCAGGAGAAGAAGCAAAGACTGAAATTGCAACAGTAGGTAACTATGGTGGTACCAGTTCAGGTACTGTGTCTATAGCTGTACACAATGCATCACTGGTCAGACCATATGGACCTCAAGGAACTACTGCCAGGTGTCACAAGCTTCATCTTCTTCTAAATAGCTCTGGTCCTACATCAGCATCTGTGGCCATCACAGTGAACGGAGGGTTACCAGGATGGGGTGTTACTCTTGCTGTAGATATCATGGAGTGTCCTCCTGGTTTCATCAAGAACGAGCAGTCTGGAAGGTGTGAGTGTGCACCTCTCCTCAAAAACTACAGCATATCTTGCATTGCATCTCACAATGCTTCATACTTTAGTAGATCAGGAAGCAACTGGTTTGCTTTTCTCAACACCACTAATAAGACTTGCCTCACAGTATACACTGACTGTCCATTTGACTATTGCAACTCTTCTCAAGTCACATTTAACATTCTCGATCCTGATGATCAGTGTACTGGTGGTAGGGAAGGTATTCTGTGTGGTCAGTGTCAACCTGGCCTCAGCTTGTTACTGGGCTCTAATCGCTGTGCCTCTTGCTCTAATGTGTACCTTCTCCTTGTGTTAGTATTCGCTGTGGCCGGCATTGTATTAGTGGGTGTAATAATGGCTCTCAATCTGACTGTATCAGTAGGTGCAGTGAATGGACTATTGCTCTATGCTAACATGGTCAAACTGAACGAGAGTGTGTTCTTTCCCAATGGTAGACCACCAGTAGTGAGCCAGTTCATATCGTGGCTAAACCTTGACTTTGGAATAGAATTGTGCTTGTTTGATGGACTAGATGGATATTGGAAGACTTGGCTTCAGTTTATTTTCCCATCATATCTCTTTCTTCTCATGGGAGCCATCATCTTGGGTAGCCATTACTCAGCGAAAATTTGCAGGTTGTGTGGATCTAATGCAGTGCCAGCTCTTGCCACACTGTTCCTCATGTCCTATACTAAGATCTTACAGACAGTCACTAATGCTTTGACAATGTCTCAGTTAAACTGTAATGACACTCTCCTCAAAGTGTGGAGTGTGGACGGTAACATTGACTATTTTAGTGTTAAACACCTGATTCTTGTCATCTTCTCAGGCTGTGTGTTGATTGTGGGAGTGGCCTATCCTCTACTGGTCTTGTTTGCTCCTCTTCTAGAGCGATACAGTGACAAATGTATTCCAAGTAACTGGAATCCAGTATCAAAGATGAAGCCATTGCTCGATGCATATGGAGGACCATACAAAGACAGGCATCGTTACTGGACTGGTGTGACTCTGCTTATGCGTCTACTAGTAACCATTGTATTCTCCTTCACATCTGGCAGGCTAGTATTCCTCAACAGTGTCATCATATCTGTCATTGTGCTAGGGTTCTTCTTCACTTGGTCGTTCACAAAGGGCGTCTACAAGAACCTTACATTAAACATATTGGATTCTTTCTTTCTTTTCAACCTGTTTATTCTTGCTATTAGCAGTCTTTTGTTTCTTTACCTGAAGTTAGAATTAACTCAACAAGTAGTCACCATTATTTCTACCAGTCTGTCTCTTCTTGGTTTGTTAGCTATGGTAATTCAGCATGTATGGTTGAGAATAAAGCGCAAATGGTTAAACTCAAGAAAAACTGATTCAACTTATCTACAAGAAGTGGGACAGCAGAACAGCAATGAAGGTGACAAATCTAACTCACCTAACAAGCGATCAGTATCTCCACCATCTCATGTGTATGGTACAATACGAGGAGAGCGTCGGTTTGATCTAGTTTTACCGGACAACAGTCGTAACAACAATTCATCTCTTGCAATTTTAAGGGAAAGAGAACCCTTATTGTTTAACCAAGATTAGTTGTGAAGTCTCTCAGATAACTCAAGTTTATTGTTGTGCATAATTTAACTTAACATAACTTAGTCTTCACGATACTGTTAGAGTTTACCAGCTTTTGAACTCTTTCATATAATTATTGCTACAGCTAGCCCGTTGTCTTCTCTTGTTATCTTCTATATAGCTGTGTTGTTCTGATTATGTCTGGTGTCATTTTAAAGAAAATAATATGTAACAGATGAAAAAGAGGGCAAATCTATAACTTTTGTTTCTAGTCCTCTTGCTGGAGAATGTTTGCTGAACTGCTGCTAACATCCATAGTTATTTTTTACCTTAATTGTATACCTCAATTGTATACCTCACCATTATTAATAAAACTGAACAAAGCCCAGAGGATAACATTTTTTCTGGTATAATAATTATTTTTATTATTTTAATCCGTGTCACCTGGTAGATTCTCGTCTCCTTCACAGGGATGGGTGTGGTGCCTTGCTAGTCACCATAGTAACCCGAATGTGTTATTCTCTGGTGGTTGGGATGCAGCGGTGCTGGCCTGGGATGTGTCAGTCGGTAGAATGATCGAGAGAGTGAATGACAGGTACTTCATCACGAATTTTCATCATGTCTTCAACAGCTTATACACACAAATATTATACTTGTACTTTTAGTACATACTATAAATTATCAACCCTCTTTCAGAAATGATAAAGGAGCTGTACTTGGTCTATCCCATCTCAATCCTGCTCACATTGTATCAGCGTGGAGCACCAAAAAAGTCTGCATATTCGACTTGCGTCAGAAACCAATCACGTCGAGTCTAGTTGGCCGTCACTCTCGTGCTGTGTTGAGTGTGGCTGCCTCAGATCACATGATCTACTCTTCTAGTGAGGACGGTGTAGTAGCTGTCTGGGACACCAGGAGACCTGATGAGCAACTGGCTCGACAAAAGGTGTGTATAGTACTGTAATAAACGGTAGATGATCGATATTGTAACAGAATAAGGGATCTGAATTGAAATTCTACTGAGCTATAGTGAGCTGCAATTGAGTCAAGAGCATTGCTGTGACAAATTTGCAAAATAGAGGCTGAAAATGACTTCACAATCTTTGCATGCCTTTACTTATCTAACCAACCTGTAACCAACTGTTGATTACTTAATTTTTTTCTGACAGCATGGTTCATCTGTTACTTCGCTGTGTCTGAGTGAGGGGTTTCTATCATGTTCTTCTGGACTGGATGCTTTCTTGTACAGTGTGGACAGTGGACAGCTAACGCTAGAACGAGTAAGAGAGTACAATCAGCTTGAAAATGTAGATATTCCAAGTTGTTAACTTACAAGCTTGTTCAAATACTGCATGAACCATGAATCAGCAAGTAATGGACACTTATTATGTGTTTCCTTCCTCTGTGTAGAAATTTTCAACTGGTCACACTAAACTATTGACCAGTGTGTATCATAATCTGGCTATGCTGGTCACTGGATCAAAAGACAAGACTGTTGAGATGTTTCCAATGAGCGAGAGGAGTGTGAGCACAGAGAATGAAGAGGAGGAAGAAGAACAGTGTGTCTACTCATTCACTGAACATCGTGGGGATATATGTTGTGTAAGTCATTTGGTTATTGTGTTTGGTTTGTGATATAACTAGTTTTTCTCTTTTCAGATTGACTTTCGTTATGATACACTAGCTATAGCCAGTGCAGACAGAACTGTTTCATTATTGATGCCTAACTAATAGCCGTGTATAATATTTATGTTTGCTCAAAATTTATAGATCAACAATGAAAATTACTAAACCATTATAGCAGTGACTAAATACAAATGGTGAAAGTAAACTATCAGTGTTGATGCATTTTGTTTAGGCAATTTTGCATGATGTATACATGACGTATATCCATACTAAGTTGTTGTAAAGATTTGTTCATACACTCCTGTGTCATTGCTCGGCTTCTGCTGTGTTTGGTGTATGCCATATGCTGCACATTCTGCCATTTTGATACCATCACTGTGTGTGGATAAATCATCGGCAGCAATGATTATTTTCATTGTTGACAGATAACACATCTCGTGATCTGACCTTGTTTGTTGATCAGGTATATCATATATAGCTAGTGAATTGTGTGAGCTGTATAGAAACATACCTTTGTTTATTAGTATAATAATTATTAAAACAATCATTCACCTTTTAGAAGTAACACTTCTCGATCTTCTAAAAATTAATACTGACGTTATAGTTAAACACAATCATGTACTGACCTTAGTAGCACCACTACTATTACTATCGTCACCACAGCAGCCACAACTAGTAGCAATACCACAATAATCACTGCTGCTATAATACCTTCTGATCCTAGAAAAGAGTATATATACCAGACAAAACAGGTAAAAACAACATGGTTATCACCACATCAAGAAACGGTCATTGACATGGAACTATATAGAGCAATATGTCAGTGACAAATATATGTTTACAACTTTATGCGTTTGCATGTATGGAAAGCTTAAAGGTTTCGTATTATACTCACCGCCAGTAGATGGTGGTTCAATGACAGTAAAGGGATCACTAGGGTCACTCACTGGTCCAGTGTAGGTACGTCCATTACCAGGTACAGTGATAGACACACTGAACTGGTACTGCTCACCAGTCATCAGTCCACCCACCATACCAGAGGATGAGCCAGCTGAGACATTCACTGAACCTGTATATTTAGATGAAGCATGCAGAGAGTTGTGTATATCATAAAAGTAAAATAAAATTCTCACCAGTGCTACTCTGACGCTTAGTCCTTCCAACAAGTGTATAGTGTATAGTGATGATATAATCTATTTCTGGTAGTGTTACTGGAGTCCACGAGACATTAACTGCTGTGTTGTTCAGTGCCTCCACTTTCACTTTAGTAACACGAGCTACATATTTAAGTTAATAAGTGAATGTTTTAATACATACTCTATACTTACGGACACTAGTAGTAGTTGCTTGATCTGTCACATTCTCTATGATGGTGTATGCTCTGACACTGAATACAACAACAGTGTTGGGAGGGAGGTCCCTCAGTGTGTGCTGTGTGGCTGATGTGTTGAATTCTACTCCTGTGTTGTAGCTAATCTGGTACATAGTAATACGTCCATTGGGCTCTGAGGGAAGACTCCATGAGATGGTGAGCTGTACCACTCCTGGAGTGGCTGACAGATCAGACACTGGACCAGGAACTGTACAGGAACACACACAGTGACTATGTACTAATTGTAGTCCACATCACTCACCATCCTGCAGTGTCTCCACAGTGGGTGCTGGATCACTGTATGGTCCAGTCCCTCCAGCATTGACTGCTGCCACTTGTACAGAGTAGCTAGTGAATGGAGTCAGTCCAGTCAACACATGCTCTCTACTATCCTTTCCATCAATATTAACCATCATGGAGTTGTAGCACAGTCTGTATCCAGTGATGGGTCCTCTCTGGTCAGGGCAGGGTACTGTCCCCCACACTACAGTGAGTGACCTCTTCTCCACTGATGTGATATTGAGTGTTTCAGGAGCACCAGTAGGAGCTAGAATGGATCAGGCAGTGAATGTAAAATTATAATGATACAATACTGTAATACGTACCTGCAGTGAGAGTAGCTGTAAATACTTCATTTGATTGGCTACTGGCACTACCAACCATAGCTATCACTCTCACAGTACAAGAAACATAAGAATCAAGGTTGTTAATAGTGTAGCTAGTGGCCGCTCCTCCATTAGGGACAGGTAGTGTACCTGCAGTAGTTGGTGCATTATCACACACTCGCAAACATCAAACTGAAACAGAGTAGCTGTCAGGAGTAACAGACTGTGGAGCTGTCCATGTCACCATGATGGAGGTGGTTGAGGGATTGACTGCTACATTAGTGGGCTGCATATTATCTATGGAAAGCATAAGATCAAACTCATGATAAGAACTAATCTCACTCAATGTAATCATTGCTGTGTTACTGCGAGCACTGGGCAGCACAGGAGCTCCCTCTGGTCCAAATGCTACTACAAAAATGGAGTATGTCTGTCCCAACACCAGTCCAGTCAGTGTCAGCTCAGTGGTGGTAGTAGTGCTAGAACCATTGCTCCCAGCTGCTGTCTGGTAGGATACCTCATAGCCACCTAGTGCTGGTCCTGTTGATGGAGCTGTCCACGAGACCCTAATATTAGTAATAGTAGTCCTGGTCACAGTGACAGCAGTGGGAGTACCTGCAACTGTATAATGGGAGGGAACAAGTAGTGATTCACTCACTTACATAATTATTACTCACCGGTTACTGTGACAGTAGAGGATCCTGAACCCTTTTGATCAAAGGCATAAGCACCAAAATCAATATTAGTACGTCCCTCAACAATCACAGTACATGTGTATGTTGCTCCTGATCTTGGCTGAGGGCCTGGTCTAACTGTGACACGAGTCATGTCTGGTTGTGTACTACTGATATAACGTGACCTGATCACCTCACGAGTTAATAGTGGGTTAGGATCTCTTGTATTAAGAAATTGACTGCTATCACGAGTACATGTAATTCTTGATGGTGGACCAAATGAGACAGTGAAGGAGAGTGAGTACTCAATGTTGGGATCAGCATCTCTTGATGAGAGTATGGAGAGTGTCATGTTAGAGTCCACTGTGGGACCAGCTACATCACAATTAAACAGAGATTGTTGTGATAAAATATTGATTATGACATGTGGTAACTTACAATAGCTATTGAACACATTGGTGAGATACACTACCCAGTAGTTGGTATCTCTGTCCTGGTTGGAGATAGTAGTGTTACACTTCACAATACCCTGGTTGTTGGTCATGTCACCATCTACTATTATTCCAATTTGGTTAGTACATTTCAGTTGCTGGTACGGCACATTGTTGCTGGGGTCACTGGTTGGGGCTACAGTGAAGCCATCAGGTCCATCTCCAGTAGGGTAGAACATGTCTCCAATGTTGCTGCCCATACCAGCATTGCTTGCACTGTTAACCTGACACCACAGACCATGCTCAAGTACCTGCTGCGCACTGAACAGTGACCATGGTGTGACAAGACGACCACCAACTTGTGATCTAAGCACTGATCAATTAAACACAAAAGGCATTCAGGTTTATCAAAAATAAAATACAGTACCTCCCGAACCGGCTTGTATTACGGGGATATTGTTAGTCTTGCCTGTACCAGGTATCAAAGAAGACGGCGCGGTGCAGCCCTGGGTGTTCACGGTGTACGTACATGTACACACGATCAGCAAAACGCTCAGTATACCTACTTTCTTCATGACACCGCGCGGCTCTCTGGTATCACGTCAACACTTCTGACTAAAAATGACACTGGCATCCGGTCAAACGGGATTGTTGACTGATGAAAGTCTGTACTGCTCATGCCGTGCATGTTCTCGAGACCAGAGAAGAAATTGTGTATATCAAAGTGCATTTTATTTTTAAAGAGAATATGAAGAGTTTTTTTTCTAAATGTTTGGTCCTAGAACAAGAGCATACAGGTAAAATACCAACTAGCAAAAGCTATTATAAAGGCCAGCCTAATAAATATAAAGAAATAAAAAGATTTGTAACGAAATCAAAAGGATGTAGGGATGAATGAAATCTGCTACTGGTCCACAATGTAAACGAACAAGGAACTAGCATGGAATAGTAACACGATTGACTTGCTAACAGACCATAGATCCCTACATCAGTGGCAGACTATAGCTAATTCAGCTAGTTGCCATTGACTGACACCGAAGTGCATTGAATTGAATTTTTTTTATTATAGCATAAAGCAGGACACTAAAATAGCTATAACTAGCTATAACTAATAACTAACTAATAACTAGCTATAACTAAGCTATTTTAGTTTTAGCTATAACTAGCTATAACTAAAATAGCTATAAATAGCTAAAATAGCTATAACTAATTCAACATGACTGTTAGAAAATATTGATCTTATGTACAGCCACTGATGTAGGGATCTATTTTATATAGATTATATCTATATATAAAAAGATTTATAACGAAATCAAAAGGATGTATAGGGATTAATGAAATCTGCTGCTGGTCCACAATTAGTCTGGCAGCCCCGCCCCTTCGCATTATTGTGGAAGGGCCTGGCGTCAGCAGTATCAATCAGTTGTACCAGTCGCAGGGATTCTGCGATCCAATCAGATTGCAGAAACGCACGGCATAATCAATTAATTATGAATATTCATAAGCTACGAACGTTCGCCTAGAAATCACGCAGTATTGGCTGCAGTAAACGCGCTGTACACCTGTTGTGACCATGCAAATGACGTCATGAACGAGCTACTGAACGTAATGGTGTACGCTCGTCTGTGTAACTTACGTTGTGAACATGGTACAGAAAGCCTGGGTGTCTATGCTTTGCTTGCTTCCATTGACGCTTGAATAAGATGTCATAGTTTAATTTTTAAGCTGACCGAAGGTTGCTTCTTCCGCCGATTTTGTTAGCTAGATCAATAAAGCATACAGCACACTGACTGCCGCCATTTTGTTACCAATTAACACGTGAAAATGTTAAATTCCACTGGTACAACTTGTTGATATTGCTGACGCCAGGCCCTTCCACAATAATGCGAAGGGGCGGGGCTGCCAGACTAGTCCACAATGTCAACCAACAAGGAACTAGCATGGAATGGTAACACGATTGACTTGCTTCAATAGACCATAAAACCCTACATCAGTGGCTGCTGTGGCAGACTACAGCTAATTCAGCTAGTTGCTCTTGGCTGACACCGAAGTGCATTGAATCTTGGCAGCCACTGATTCATTCATTCTTCAATTCATTATTGCTGGTGAATGTTTGTGGAATAATGCTGCTGACATCCAGCATAGTTAGTTTTTTTACCTTAATTGTATTACCTTAATTGTATTACCTCACCATTATTAATAAAACTGAACAAAGTCTACAGGTTAACATTTTTTCTGGTATAATATTATTATTTTATTTTATCCGGGTCACCTGGTAAGTAAATTAAGTCTTCTATTAATGTTAGCTGAACTATAAATGCTGGTATAAAAACAGAGCTTTCTCCAGATAGATAGATTTTAATAAAAATATGTGACCTTTTTAAATAAGAAAACGGTAAGCATTGACAAAAACTAATAGGTGAAAAAATCAAATTTTCAACTTATACAACAGCTAGAAACTGACTGCTCCACTGAAGGCTGGCGACAATGCAAACGTTATAGATAGTACAGTGCGTGTTATCTCCATAGTTACACTGATACTGGAAACAGCCTGCTTTAAAATGTAGCTACATGTAAAAGAAAGTATGCAATCATGCATGTTATTGTACATAAAAATTAATGATTGTTACCGTGACTAATATTAGGGAGGCACGGTAGTGCCTCCCTATGTAGGGATGAACGAGAAAACAAGATGGCGGCTACATACAATGTATTAGCGTTCAAACGCTGATATTTCTCCTTGTGATGAATTTTATACGTCCAAAGACACTTAGATCTGCTCTCTGGCGTTGCCCCATCATATAGTAGCAAGGAGATTGCTCGAAATTGTTACTAAAGTGACAAACCTGGAAACGGTGAAAATCGAATTTCGTCATCTTCGTTTACTTCTTTCTTCTTCAGCGCGCCTAGCGCCTTTACGCAAGCAATGCCGAGACCAAAACACCCACTAACAGTCGTGAAATTCTCCTGGTAGGTGCCTTTTGAACTTTGTTTTTAGCGAAACGGCGATATAAATTCCGCGATTTCTCGATCGTGATTCATTGTCAGCTAAAGTGCCAGACGCCATTATTGTGATTGCGCAATACGCACGTGACCAAGCAGTGGCTAGCGCACGTGACCAAGCACTAGCTGGTCGAGCTAGAGTATCGCCGCGCCGTATGGATCACGGAGAACACATACTGGAGTCTTCGAAGAACGGTAAGCTCGTGTAAGATCACCATTCTGCGCTTGCTTGCTAGATAATTATAACCGCCGTACATGTATTGGTCACAAGTGTAGGCGGGGCTCGTATGCACTGCATGCATGCATGCGTAGGCGAGCTGATATGTACAGCAATAGAATTTTAGCTACAAGTTTAAAATTATTAATAATAAAGAAAAGCCATCAACAACAGGAAAACTAAGCTAATGGTGGAAACAAAGACGACTCAGTACATGCATAGTATTGAACTGCACTTCGCTGAAAAAGAAAAAAAGGACACAAACAAGAAAATTAAAAAGATTTCTATCGAAATCAAAAGGATGTAGTGATGAAGAAATATACCACCGGTCCACAATGTAAATCAACAAGGAACAAGCATGGAATGGTAACACGACTGACTTGCTAACAGACCATAGATCCCTACATCAGTGGCTGTACATAGGATCAATATTTTGTCACAAGCTGAATTCAATGCACGTCAGGTGTCAGTCAACAGCAACTTGCTGAACTAGCAATAGTCAGGCCACAAAGCAGCCACTGATGTAGGGATCTATGGTTTGTTAGCAAGTCAGTCGTGTTACCATTCCATGCTTGTTCCTTGTTGATTTACATTGTGGACCAGTGGTATATTTCTTCATCACTAGTCTACATCCTTTTGATTTCGATAGAAATCTTTTTAATTTTCTTGTACAGTATCATTGCATAAATTGTGTTTCTCCCCAATTCTCGTCTCCTTCACAGGGATAGGTGTGGTGCCTTGCTAGTCACCATAGTAACCCGAATGTGTTATTCTCTGGTGGTTGGGATGCAGCAGTGCTGGCCTGGGATGTGTCAGTCGGTAGAATGATGGAGCGAGTGAATGACAGGTACTTCATCACGAATTTTTTCTCATACATCATGTCTTCAACAGCTTATACACACAAGTATTATACTTGTACTTTTAGTACATACTAAGGGAGGGCGGGGTAATTTCGCCCACGGGGTAATTCCGCTCATTCCAAGTTCGAGCAGCTGATGCCCGCAAACAAGCAAGCGAACGGCAGCAGCAAAGTGCTGAATAAATAGCTACACTATATAGCTATACTGAACTGCTGAAGCAAGCGCATGAGCTTGCTTTCTTTTGATAAAAAATTAATATCTTTTCATCATGGTAGACGAAAAACTACAAAAAAACTTTTTTGTAGTTACTTAGTAGTTACTTAGTAGTTACATTCCATCACACCATATTGCCACGAAACTATCTATACAGGTAGATCTCGATAGTTTATGAAAATCAAATTTGACAGATTTGCTATTAAAGCCTTTGTTTTGAAGTTATGGCGTGATTTGCTAACCTAAACAGCCGTCTTGAGCGCTCGGGCCTACTTCATAGACAAAACTGTCTACAGATGGCTACAGTGCAACTTGAAGGCTTGATCTGTGATAGTACAGCTCGCGCGACTCCATTGGCAGCAGTGAAACTAGCGAGCGAAAGCGTGTTTGAGTTCACTTAGCTGCTCGGTGGTTACTAAAACCCGGGACGGGACGGGACTCAGGCGGGATGTCCCGTCCCGTCCCGCATACTAAAATGCGGGACGAAAATAAAATCCCGGCTTTCGTTATTACTGTATACTCTAGCCTATACCTAGTCGCTGTTGTGAAAAGCCTCTATGTTGCAGGCATTTATCTACAGGTGCAGTAATGTTTGCGTACTGAAATTACTGTTGTATTGCTGCATGTTATTTCCGGGTAATAGTATTATTATTGAAAAGGTACATGTAATGAATTAAACCAAAAAATGATTGTACTGAAGTAAAACCAAAAGTACAATTGTGTGATGACAAGATAAAACTGAGCCATGAAAAAAGGGAAAAATTAGTCTAGCTACTTGCAGTTAGAACAGAAACATTTTCATAACAACCTCTGAGGATTTCCAACACATTTATAATGGTACCACTCCTTGCATCGACTGCATTCCACCATCTCCTCATCATAAGAGTCTGGTAGTAAGCATGGACAAAAGATAGGTATGGAGCCACTTCTTTGTGGTGCTCATCTTGATGTTATTATTCGCCTGTGCTAATGGGTTAATAATATCTCGAGGAATTGTCACGGGTACACTCTCAGGAGGGCAGTCCAGTGATCCCACCTCTTTCTTGTACACAATGTTGGCATGATCAATAGCACATGCTTTTTCGAACTCTTTCATCTTGGATGGGAGAGTGCGAACAAAATTATGGTTGGATGATTTGGTAGAATTTCGGTGGCAGAAGTCAACAGCTGCACTTTGATCACCTTGGTAGTGAACCAGAGTGAAGGTAGTTTCTCCTATGAGTTGATACCCATGTTGTTGAAATTCTTTGGATGGCCCATTTGGAGTGTCTAAATCAAAATAGAACTTCTTTACCAATGGTTCTTTTCTCGGAAGCTTGGTCACACCCTGATTTATCCAGCGATACTGATCACATCTCCAGTCATCTAATCAAACGTAACATGATAGTAAAATTAATATCATAAAATTAATATGCATAATAAATTTTAAATTGTTTTTTTAGGTTACCTTGCTTGGCATCATCAGTCGCCAGGAACAAGTACAGTTCACCAGCCTTTGGCTTCTTTGGAGGACTAGTAATGATCGTATCACCATCTTTCTCCAGTCCCTGTTCCTTTGCCCTTGTTAGAATTGCAACAACTTCTGTAATAGAAACAGATTTCTAGACATCGAAGATTCTGTTCGTCATCGTCGAATTGTTGAACTCAACCATGTGTGGCCACGTGAGGAAAACGGCGCCAATTCAAGCACGTGTATGAGCAAGCACGTGCTCAAAGGTACGAGTCACGCCCTCTCCACCCTTATGCGTCCCGCATTTTAGTATGCGGGACGGGACGGGACATCCCGCCTGAGTCCCGTCCCGTCCCGGGTTTTAGTAACAACCAGCTGCTCGACAGGTGAGCCGGAGCGAGAAGAGCAGTTACAGTCACGCCCAGCTTCATTGCTTCAATACAACTTTTGGTACAACAGCTTGTACAGCTGCTGGATAGCTGCCACTAGCCTGCGCTTCCATAGAACTGTTGCTATGATCTGCTGCTTGCCTGCTGCTGCTGGATAGCTACTACTAGCCAGTGCTTCCATAGCACTGTTGCTATGATCTGCTGCTGCTGCTGCTGGATAGCTACCACTAGCCTGCGCTTCGATAGCACTGTTGCTATGATCTGCTGCTGGATAAGCTGTCACTAGCCTGCACTTCCATAGCACTGTTGCTATGATCTGCTGCTACTGGATAGCTGCCACTAGCCTGCGCTTCCATAGAAATGTCACTATGATCTGCTGTTTGCCTGCTGCTGGATAGCTGCCACTAGCCTGTGCTTCCATAGCACTGTTGCTATGATCTGCTGCTTGCCTGCATGTTCCATGGATCTGCTGGTCGCTTCTACTGTAGCTTGCATTGCATGCTTCTATGATACTGTTTTGATGCTTCCATGGATCTACTGCATTCATGTATACGTGCTGTCACATGTATCTGCTAATTGCATGCTAGCATACATGCTACTGCACCGAGGCATCTGCACCTTTGGTGCTTTATTTGGTTATTGTTTGGTTTGTGATCTTACTTGTTTTTCTCTTTTCAGATTGACTTTCGTTATGATACACTAGCTATATAGCCAGTGCAGATAGAACTGTTTCATTATTGATTCCTAACTAAAATTATTTATGTGTAATCAAATCAACGATGATTATTATTATTATTGAAACTTTACGACAAACATATGCTGAAGGACAAACTCCATCTAGTGGAGCAGCCTACTACAATAGAGTTTAACTAATGGGGAAGAGATGAGCATGAGAAACAAGGACACATAAAATGATAAGTACACGAGATGTCGGATTGAAAATGAGTAATGGCAAAATAAATAATGTTTTATGCTTTGAAATGGAAGAAATAAGTCAATTGTGGGAAGGGCATTCCATAGCCTAATAATACTAGATCCGTTTAAGTAGAAATGCTGACCAGGTACAGTTAAAGCAGTGACTACATGTATATACATGGTGAAAGTATACTATCAGTGTTGGTGCATGATGTGAGAAACAATGAAGTGTATATTTAGGCAATTTTGCAGTGCATGATTTATATATAGTCTGTTTCCATACAAGTTGCTGTAGAGATTTGTTCATACACTCCTGTGTCATTGCTCGGCTTCTGCTGTGTTTGGTGTATGCCATATGCTGCACATTCTGCCATTTTGATACCATCACTGTAGATCGATAAATCATCGGCAATGATCATTTTCATTGTTGACACATCTCAAAATCTAACCTTGTTTGTTTATCAGGTATATCATATATGGCTAGTGAATTGTGCGGGCTGTATTGTATGTAATGTACCTTTGTCATTAGATAATAAGTCAATCAACTTACCTTTTAGATGTAACATTTCTCGATCGTCTAAAATTATTGACATGATATTTAAATACAAATTCTCATGTACTGACCTTAGTAGCACCACTACTATTACTATCGTCACCACAGCAGCCACAACTAGTAGCAATACCACAATAATCACTGCTGCTATAATACCTTCAGATCCTAGAAAGAGTATACCATACAAAAAAATAAAATACTACTTGAATACCACTACGTCAAGAAATGGTCATCAACATGAAGGTATAGATATCAGCGACAAATAATGTTTGCAAACTAAATTTATGCTTTTGCATGTATGTACATACTAAATTTTGCAGGTTTGGTATATACTCACCGCCAGTAGATGGTGGTTCAATGACAGTAAAGGGATCACTAGGGTCACTCACTGGTCCAGTGTAGGTACGTCCATTACCAGGTACAGTGATAGACACACTGAACTGGTACTGCTCACCAGTCATCAGTCCACCCACCATACCAGAGGATGAGCCAGCTGAGACATTCATTGAACCTGTATAGAAGAAGAAAAGGAGTTGTGTACTATGATAAAAGCAAAATAAATTCTCACTAGAGCTATTCTGACGCTTAGTCCTTCTAACAAGTGTATAGTGTATAGTGATGATGTAATCTGTCTCTGGTAGTGTTACTGGAGTCCATGAGACATTAACTGCTGTGTTGTTTAGCGCTGCCACTCTCACTCCAGTGACGATAGCTGCAAAGTTGATAAGAAAATATAATATTAAAAGGAATACACTACTTACGGACACTAGTAGTAGATGTTTGCATTGTCACATTCTCTCCTGGTCCTATGATAGTGTATGCTCTGACGCTGAATACAACAACAGTGTTGGGAGGGAGGTCCCTCAGTGTGTGCTGTGTGGCTGATGTGTTGACTTCTACTCCTGTACTGTAGCTAATCTGGTACATAGTAATACGTCCATTGGGCTCTGAGGGAGGACTCCATGAGATGGTGAGCTGTACCACTCCTGGAGTGACTGACAGATCAGACACTGGACCAGGAACTGTACAGGAACACACACAGTGACTATGTACTAACTAAATTAAGTGTAGTCCAAATCACTCACCATCCTGCAGTGTCTCCACAGTGAGTGCTGGATCACTGTATGGTCCAGTCCCTCCAGCATTGACTGCTGCCACTTGCACAGAGTAGCTAGTGAATGGAGTCAGTCCAGTCAACACATGTTGTGTGTTCAACTGTCCGCTTATTTCAACCATCACGGAGTTGTAGTGCAGTCTGTATCCAGTGATGTGTCCTCTCTGGTCAGGGCAGGGTACTGTCCCCCACACTACAGTGAGTGACCTCTTCTCCACTGATGTGTTAGTGAGTGTTCCAGGAGCACCAGTAGGAGCTAGAGAGAGAGAGAAAGACAATGAATGCAATAATAATACATCAATGTTCATACCTGCAGCGAGAGTAGAAGTAATTGCTATATCTGATTGTCTGCTGATACTACCAACTGCAGCTAATACTCTCAAATCACACAGATTGCCTGGATTCAGTCCAGTAACAGTGTAGCTAGTGGTCGCTCCTCCACCACTAATAACTTGCATGCCTAATGCTGTTGGAGCATTATCACACAATCGAGAACAGGCAACTGAAACAGAGTAATTGTCAGGAGTAGAAAACTGTGGAGCTGTCCATGATATCATGATAGAAAATTTTGACTGAGTAAGTACTAAAATAGTTGGCTGTATACCTGTGGCAGCATGATAATGACAATTATTACGTATAACTATTCTGTACATTAAATTTGTGTAATTTTTTATACTGCGCTAGCCCAGGATATTTGTCATCTGTGAGAGAGTAGGAAGTTTGTAAATATTATTGTTTAAGAAGACTACAAAAATGGAAATCAAGCAGCAGCGGAGTCATTGAAGCAGTGATAGTATTTGCTTGATCTACTAAAGAAGTGGTGATTGAGGCACCAGACTGAACATAAAGGTCAGAATGGTTTTACCAGCACTGAAAATTAACTTGCACCATGTTGCACTTCTGTGCACATAAAGAGTATTTTCGCATAAGAAGCCGGCGAGATGACAACTAGTAAGTAAGGCTAGCTATGTAGACGATAAAGGATTTAAATTCTGTAGGCTGCATGTTGTAAAAAATAACACCAGACGTTCAGTCTTACTTGTCTTGTTTCCTTTGTGACAAAAATAATTATTTTTGTCAATTACCACAAAGTTTCTCAAAATTTCACAAACTTCCAATATCATATGATCTAAAATTAACTCACCCAATTTAATTATTTCAATGTTGCTATGTGTGCTGGGAAACACAGGAGCCCCCTCTGATCCAAATGCTACTACAAAGATGAAGTATGTATTTCCCGCCATCAGTCCAGTCAGTGTCAGCTCAGTGGTGGTAGTAGTGCTAGAACCATTGCTCCCAGCTGCTGTCTGGTAGAACACCTCATAGCCACCTAGTGCTGGTCCTGTTGTTGGGGCAGTCCAGGAGACACGGGCATAGGTGGTAGCAGTCCTGGTCACAGAGACAGCAGTGGGAGTACCTGCAACTGATGGGAGGGAAGAAGGAGTGATTCACTCACTTATAATCACTCACCAGTGACAGTGACAGTAGAGGATCCTGAACCTTTGTCAACAAAGTCATAACCACCATTAGCAATTTTAGTACGTCCCTCAACAAACACAGTACAAGTGTATGTTCCTCTTATTCTTGGTTGAGGGCCTGGTCTAACTGTGACACGGGTCATGTCTGGTTGTGTACTACTGATATAACGTGACCTGATCACATCACGAGTTATTCGTGGATCAAGACCTCTGTTATTAAGAAGCACACTACCAACACGTGAACATTTAATTCTTGATGGTGGTCCGAATGAAACAGAGAAGGAGAAGGAGTACTCAATGTTGGGACCAGCATCTCTTGATGAGAGTATGGAGAGTGTCATGGTGGAGTCCACTGTAGGACCAGCTACACAAATAAAGATTGTAGTGATAAAATTGCGGATTATGACATGTGGTAACTTACAATAGCTATTGAAGACGTTAGAGAGATACACTACCCAGTAGTTGGTATCAGTGTCCAGGTTAGGGATAGTAGTGTTACACTTCACAATACCCTGGTTGTTGGTCACATCACCATCTACTATTATTCCAATTTGGTTAGTACATTTCAGTTGCTGGTATGGCACATTGTTACTGGGATCACTGGTTGGGGCTACAGTGAAGCCATCAGGTCCATCTCCAGTAGGGTAGAACATGTCTCCAATGTTGCTGCCCATACCAGCATCGCTTGCACTATTGACCTGACACCACAGACCGTTCTCAAGTATCTGCTGCGCACTGAGCAGTGCCCATTGTGCGACACCCCGACCACCAACTTGTGGTTTAAGTACTGACAACAAAAGGCAATCAGGGTTCAAGAATTAATTTTTAATAATTTAGGGCTGAAACGAATAACACATTTTCATGTTCGAATAGTAAGTAGCTAAAACGAACGAATAGTCGAATACTCTATATTATCGGAATAAAACCAGCTCTAGCAACCAGTGCGCAAGAACAAAATATGTTTGAAAGTTGTATATCAACATACAGTCAGGGTTCAGGCTTGATTTGTGGACTGCATGGTTACAAATAGCCCAAGTTTCCCAACTGCTAAAAGACTTCAAACGAATATTCGAATAGCTGCAATAGCATTCGAATACTGTCAAAACGATCGAATAGTACAAGTATTCGTTTTAGCCCTAAATTTTATATAGTATACCTCCAGGATTGGCTCGTACATTCGGGATGTATCCAGTCTTGCCTGTACCAAGTATCAAGTCATGAGTTGAAGAAAGCGTATTGCAGCCACCCTGGGCGGTAACTGTGTACGTACATGTACACACGAGCAGCAAAGCGTTCAGCATAGCTACTTTGATGATTCGGTGGTCTCTAGCATCACTATTTAGCCCACTGATGACTAGGAATGACAACAAGCATCCGGTCAAAACGGGATTGCTGACCTGATAGGATGATCAAACCCGGCGGCATTGCCGCTGACTGATGGACATCTTTCCAATTCTGTGGCTCTACTGTAGTTGCCCTGGCATGTTCTCTGAGACCAGAGAAGAAACATTGTGAAACTTACATGTTTGGTTGCATGCCAACACAGCCATGCAACGGTACAATCACTATAATTATGAAGCACATCAGACCCATTCCACAATGTACCACGTACTGCATGAGACTTAACAACTTGGTTTGTATTTTCAGTTCAGCGTTCTTTGTATGGTATACGTTGATACTGGGGAGCTATATATATATACTTCATTCTCTCATATAGCCTAGCTAACATCCAATGTAGATGATACAGTGCATCATCAGCCAATGACCAATCCACAACTATAATATATGAAAGTGGATACTTTGTACTCAGTTATTTAGCCAAATATATTTGTGTGCACAACTGCACACCGTGCAAATAGCTGACATCTGCTCTAGTCATGAAAACCACACAATAATCAAAAAGAACACACACATAGTTCAGATGGAAAATAAGAACTTCTTTCAAGTAAAGATTTAAACTATATTGTATAAAAAGGAGAGAAAATCAAGAAGAGAATCGTACTTTATAAAGATTAAGTTTGCTTCATACTTTAGTGATATGATTTGATTGGAAATCATGCATTAAGAAGAGTAATAAATTATTATAAAATTAACAAAGAAGAAAGCATATTACGTACAAACTTGCTGCTCCTCAAAGTATTATTGATTCTATAGATGTAAGTATGATAGTAGGCATCAACAATGAAACAGTCGGAGTCCTGTTAGTGTTGTTTTAAAGCGGGCCAGCTGGATTTAAAACGGGCCAGCCCATTTCAAAGCCAGCGGCCCGTTTTTGCATACTCCTAGTCTACCTATAGTACCATTATTATCGTTGAGACATCTGCTGTGTATATGTTGTTTTTACTACGAGATGTATGGTCTTACTTCTTTTTCATCTTTTCTCAGAATTGACTTTCTATTATAATTATACATGTACATGTACAGTGGAACCTCTCCATATAATACGAGTTGGGCAATTACTTTTTGTCCTTTACATAAAGGTGTCCCTTTAATGGAGGTTAAATATGTACATCAGCAAATTGTCATTACTAGTGTCAGCCCGTTTCAAAACCGCAGCATGATACTGTGTATACACTAAGCAAATCGGCATAATATTATATCTCTGATACATTATTCCCTGTGAATGGTTTAAAACAGGTCAGTCAGCTTTAAAACGGCCCAATGGTTGTAATTCGGTCCATACAATAATACACACTTTAAAAGTAAACTATATCAGTGTTGATGCATGATAAACAGTTTAGCACGATGCACAATGTAAAGATGTGTTCATACACTGCTGTATCACTGCTGGACTGCAGCTGCTGTGGGTGATGTGTGCCATATGCTGCCCTATCTTTAATCTTGAAATATAGCTGGTGACATTTGTGGTCTATATTTACAGAATTTTAATTTTGCCCGAGGGTAGGGCATTTGACCAACTCCGGTTACGCTTGGATTTTATTGTATAGCTGAGTCATTCTTCTATATATAAGGTCAAATCCCGTACATAGGAGAGGGGCAGGGTGGGGATATAGACGGGATTAGTAGGGGAATTGCATCTCCAACTTTGCCCCACCCTGGGGCTTTTGACTTCCTGTTTATGCAAATCCCCTACTATCCCCTACTTGCCCCGTACTGGGGGTGGGGGGGGGGGGGGTGGGGCGTGACATTGATAGGCGCATTAATTACTCTATGTGTACATCTTTGCACAGCCTTGATGGTGCACTTGATGGTGATCGTGCACCACCGTGCTTTCTTCGTCAACTTCATCAACGGTTAATTTTTAATGTATGATGCATGCTAGGTACAGTGAGTTTAAAGAGTGCAGTGCTTGTGAATTTGTGTTGGGATCAGTTATTCCTCATTAGTGCAAGAGTCATCACCTGCAGTGCAAGAAATATTCGGTACACAAAGATTAGTACACGAGTAGCACGAATGACTCCTCAGTTTGGCGTCAGGAAGAACTGAAGCGTTCGGTCAAGAACGAGTTGAACTAATCTTCCATCACGGATCGTCGCTAGCAGTGAGAACTCTATACTAGTCTAAGCTGCGTGAACGATCTAACAGTCTCCCTCAGCTGCATCGACAACATGTGGCAGGGCATTTCCATACGCTTGATCGTCTATATCGCGCAGATACACTACTGCGTATATCGCGCAGTTAAATTGCTGGTCGGCTTTAAAACGGGCTAACCGGCTTTGAAACAGGTCGGACGGAGGATGAGCCAGCTGAGACATTCACTGAACCTATTAGGCAGGCACGGTAGTGCCCCTCTATGTAGGGATACCCGATGTCCAAAAACAAGATGGCGGCCAAATTTAAATGGTTACCGTCCTAATTAGTTTTATCATCATGCAAGAATCTTCTGATTGAGCTTGTTTATGGGTTTTCCATTGATTATACATTGCAAACCTGAACTACATTATATTGTTGATGCTACATGTAGTGTACATGTAGTGTTTGTATTAGTGATTTAATGATAACAAAGTTCACATTGTTGATTGTTTGTACAGCAATTGATGACTCTTGCAGGGTTTTGTGTATGATCAGGCATTATGTTATTTTGGACTCAATAAAATCATACACCGCTGTATTACTGCTGTGCTGTTGCAGTGGTTGATGTGTGCCATATGCTGCACAGTCGGCCATCTTGATATCATCACTGTGTGGACAATGTCAATAGTAAATACAATCTTTTCCAATAATTATTTCAGCAACAATCTAACCTTGCTTGTTTCTCAGGTAAAGTGATAGGTACTGGTGTTTGCTGACTGCATCATAAATTAGTTATTATAAAATACACAGTAGTTATAAAAGCAACTTTATGTATACCTCTTAGAAGTATGTCGTCTTTTCAGTAGCATGACATTAGTTACAGTATTCCCAATCAAAGATGCTACTAACATCACTCCAACTACTGTCAGTGCTATACCAGTATTAGACAATAAGGGTTCTGATCTTGGAACAACGTGACGGTAAATTGATTTATTGGATGCTCCTAAGCATATTAAAATCATTCACAGATGATTATTAATAACAATGCCACTCACGTCCAGTGTAAGAAATTCCATTGACAATTAGTGTTACGGAGATACTGAACTGGTACGAACTCAGTTCCTGCAGTCCCGGCACCACTCCAGAGGAGGCACTTGCCGGGAAGCTAACATCAAAGAAAATTAAAAAGATTTCTATCGAAATCAAAAGGATGTAGGGTTGTGAAATCTACCACTGGTCCACAATGTAAACTAACAAGGAACAAGCATGGAATGGTAACACGATTGACTTGCTAACAGACCATAGATCCCTACATCATGGCTGCTGTGGTTGGTTATAGCTAGTTCAGCTAGTTGCTGTTGACTGACACCTAACGTGCATTCAGCTTGTGACAAAATATTGATCTTATGTACAGCCACTGATGTAGGGATCTATGGTCTGTTAGCAAGTCAATCGTGTTACCATTCCATGCTTGTTCCTTGTTAGTTTACATTGTGGACCAGTGGTAGATTTCACAACCCTACATCCTTTTGATTTCGATAGAAATCTTTTTAATTTTCTTGTTTGTGTCCTTTTTTTCTTTTTCAGCGAAGTGCAGTTCAATATCATGCACGTACTGAGCTGTCTTTGTTTCCACCATTGGTTTAGTTTTCCTGCTGTTCGTGGCTTTTCTTTATTATTAAGAATTTTAAACTTGTACATGTAGCTAATAATAATTGTTATGCCATAGATAATACAGTTGTACTGTATTATCTATGGTTATGCTGTACATATCAGCTCGCCTACACATGCATGCAGTGGATACGAGCCCCGCCCACAATTGTTTGTAGACATGTACGGCGGTTGTAATTATCTGGCAAGCGTAGAATGGTGATCCTATACGAGCTTACCGTTCTTCGAAGACTCCAGACAAATACATGTACATGTATGTGTTCTCCGTGATCCATAAGGCGCGCGGCGATACTCAAGCTAGTGCTTGGTCACGTGCGCTAACCACTGCTTGGTCACGTGCGTATTGCGCAATCGCATCAATGGCGTCTAACACTTAGCTGACAATGGATCACAATCGAGAAATCGCGGAATTTATATCGACGTTTCGCTAAAAACTAAGTTCAAAAGGCACCTGCCAGGAGAATTTCATGACTGTTCATGGGTGTTTTGGTCTCGGCATTGCTCGCGTAAAGGCGCTAGGCGCGCTGAAGAAAGAAAGAAAGAAGAAAACGAAGATGACGAAACACGATTTTCACCGTTTCCAGGATCGTCACTTTAGCAACAACTTCGAGCAATCTCCTTGCTACTGTAATATGGGCAACGCCAGAGAGCAGATTTAAGTGTCTTTTGACGTATACAATTCATGACCAGGCGAAATATCAGCGTTTGAACGCTAATACATTGTATGTAGCCGCCATCTTGTTTTCTCGTTCAACCCTACATAGGGAGGCACTACCGTGCCTCCCTAATTAGAGTAGCAACACGTTGTGTAGTGTACAGTATAGCGGTACTCTATATCTGCATCTATAGTAGTGTTACTGGAGTCCACGAGACATTAGCTGCTGTGCTGTTCAGTGCTACTACTCTTACACCAGTAACATGAGCTGAGAAAGCAATAAACAACCAAGTGCATTATATTAGTACTGAAATGCTTACGGACACTAGTAGTAGTTGCTTGATCTGTCACATTCTCTCCTGGTCCTATGATGGTGTATGCTCTGACACTGAATACAACAACAGTATTGGGAGGGAGGTCCCTCAGTGTGTGCTGTGTGGCTGATGTGTTGAATTCTACTCCTGTGCTGTAGCTAATCTGGTACATAGTAATAGGTCCATTGGGCTCTGAGGGTGGACTCCATGAGATGGTGAGCTGTACCACTCCTGGAGTGGCTGACAGATCAGACACTGGACCAGGAACTGTACAGGAACACACACAGTGACTATGTACTAAGTGTAGTCCACATCACTCACCATCCTGCAGTGTCTCCACAGTGAGTGCTGGATCGCTGTATGGTCCAGTCCCTCCAGCATTGACTGCATGCTGCCACTTGCACAGAGTAGCTGGTGAATGGAGTCAGTCCAGTCAACACACTCTCTTGTTCACTAATATTAATGACAATGGAGTTGTAGCGCAGTCTGTATCCAGTGATGAGTCCTCTCTGGTCAGGGCAGGGTACTGTCCCCCACACTACAGTGAGTGACCTCTTCTCCACTGAAGTGATATTGAGTGTTCCAGGAACACCAGTAGGAGCTAGAATGGATCAGGCAGCGAATGTAAATAATGATATTAATACTTATAACAGTACTGTAATACAAACCTGCAGTGAGTGTAGTAGTACATACTTCATTCGACAGGCTGCTGGCAATACCAACCATAGCTATCACTCTCACAGTACAAAAAACATATGGATCAAGGTTATTAATAGTGTAGCTAGTTGCCGCTCCTCCATTAGTGACAGATATCACACCTGAAAATATTGGTACATTGTCACATAGTCGCAAACATCCAACTGAAACAGAGTAGCTGTCAGGAGTAACTGACTGTGGAGCTGTCCATGTCACCATGATGGAGGTGGTTGAGGGAGTGAGTGCTACATTAGTAGGCTGTATATTATCTATGGAAAGTATAATGTCAAACTCATGATCAGCACAAAACTAACTCACTCAATGTAATCATTGCTGTGTTACTGTGAGCACTGGGCAGCACAGGAGCTCCCTCTGGTCCAAATGCTACTACAAAGATGGAGTATGTCTGTCCCAACATCAGTCCAGTCAGTGTCAGCTCAGTGGTGGTAGTAGTGCTAGAACCATTGCTCCCAGCTGCTGTCTGGTAGAACACCTCATAGCCACCTAGTGCTGGTCCTGTTGATGGGGCAGTCCAGGAGACCCTAACGTTAGTATTAGTAGTCCTGGTCACAGTGACAGCAGTGGGAGTACCAGCAACTGTATAATGGGAGAGAAGAAGTAGTGATTCACTCACTTATAGTCACTCACCAGTTACTGTGACAGTAGAGGATCCTGAACCCATTTGGACAAAATCATAATTACCAAAATCAATATTAGTACGCCCTCAACAAATACAGTACAAGTGTATGTTGCTCCTGATCTTGGTTGAGGGCCTGGTCTAACTGTGATACGAGTCAAGTCTGGTTGTGTACTACTGATATAACGTGACCTGATCACCTCACGAGTTAATCGTGAGTCAAGCTCTCTGATATTAAGAAGCACACTGCTATCACGAGTACATGTAACTCTTGATGGTGGACCAAATGAGACAGTGAAGGACAGTGAGATTTCAATGTTGGGATCAGCATCTCGTGATGAGAGCATGGAGAGTGCCATGGTGGAGTCCACTGTTGGACCAGCTACACAAATAAAGATAAAATTTGATTGTGACATGTGATAACTTACAATAGCTATTGAACACGACAGAGAGATCACTACCCAGTAGTTGGTATCAGTGTCCAGGTTGGGGATAGTAGTGTTACACTTCACAACACCCTGGTTGTTGGTCACGTCACCATCCACTATTATTCCAATTTGGTTAGTACATTTCAGTTGCTGGAATGGCACATTGTTACTGGTACCACTGGTTGGGGCTACAGTGAAGCCATCAGGTCCATCTCCAGTAGGGTAGAACATGTCTCCAATGTTGCTGCCCATACCAGCATTGCTTGGACTATTAACCTGACACCACAAACCATGCTGTTGTATCTGGGTTGCACCAAACAGTGACCACGGTGAGACAAACTCACCACCAACTTGCGATCTAAGCACTGATCAATTAAACACAGATTCAGGTTTATCAAAAATAAAATACAGTACCTCCCGAACCGGCTTGTATATTGGGTATATTATTGGTCTTGCCTGTACCAGGTATCAAAGAAGACGGCGCGTTGCAGTAGTGGCAAGATTTAAGGTAGAAATGTTCTATCGTTTTGGCTGAGAACCGGTTCTCATGGTTCTCGCGGTTCTCACAGTTATTTCATTTTTTATTCGCATTTTTGGCTGCCGCGCTATGGTACCTCTGTTGTTTTCTACTGCCTTGTAGTGAGAACCGGTTCTCACAGTTCTCATTTACCGAAGGCCGTTTACTGAGAACAACGCTCCCGACGATCCTTAGGCTTACCAAGGGCCGAAGGCCCGGTTTAGGACGACCCTCCCGACGATCCTTAGGCTTGCAAGGGCCGAAGGCCCGGCT
Organism: Haliclona indistincta; assembly: GCA_964017065.1. Taxonomy (NCBI): domain Eukaryota; kingdom Metazoa; phylum Porifera; class Demospongiae; order Haplosclerida; family Chalinidae; genus Haliclona; species Haliclona indistincta. The sequence continues at coordinate 3,803,506 of OZ024790.1, read as the reverse complement.
TAGGACTACCCTCCCGAAGTTTGCATAGTTAGGAGAAGGTTTTTTAGGGTTTAGGGTTTAGGGTTTAGGGTTTAGTAGCCAGGACCTATATATAGTTGTAGCCGAAGAGAACTACTGAGAACAATTGAGAACTACTGAGAACCATGGAGAACGACTGAGAACCATTGAGAACCATGGAGAACCATGGAGAACCACTGAAAAACACTGAGAACCACAGAGAACCACTGAGAACCATGGAGAACCACTGAGAACCATGGAGAACCACTGAGAACCATTGAGAACCACGGAGAACCATTGAGAACCACTTAGAACCATGGAGAACCACGGAGAACCATTGAGAACCACTGAGAACCACTGAGAACCATGGAGAACCACTGAGATTCATGGAGAACCACTGAGAACCTCTGAGAACCATGGAGAACCATTGAGAACCATTGAGAACCACTGAGTACCACTGAGAACCACTGAGAACCATTGAGAACCACTGAGAACCAGTGAGAACCCCTGAGAACCATTGAGAACCACTGAGAACCATTGAGAACCGCTGAGAACCATTGAGAACCACTGAGAACCATGGAGAACCACTGAGAACCTCTGAGAACCATGGAGAACCATTGAGAACCACTGAGAACCACAGAGAACCATTGAGAACCACTGAGAACCATTGAGAACCACTGAGAACCACTGAGAACCATGGAGAACCACAGATAACCATTGAGAACCCCTGAGAACCATTGAGAACCACTGAGAACCACTGAGAACCATGGAGAACCACTGAGAACCATTGAGAACCACTGAGAACCATGGAGAACCACTGAGAACCTCTGAGAACCATGGAGAACCATTGAGAACCACTGAGAACCACTGAGAACCATTGAGAACCATTGAGAACCATTGAGAACCACTGAGAACCACTGAGAACGAAAATGATTAAGAAAAATTAATTGAGTATCTCCTGAGAACTTGAGAACCATGAGAACAGGTTCTCAGTCCAAAAAAAAGTGAAAAAGTTACCTTAAATCTTGCCATGTCTAGCGCGTTGCAGCCCTGGGTGTTCACGGTGTACGTACATGTACACACCATCAGCAAAACGCTCAGCATACCTACTTTCATCATGACACCGCACGGCTCTCTGGTAGTGGTATCACGCCGACACTTATGACGAAAAATGACACTTGCATCCGGTCAAACGGGATTGTTGACTGATGAAAATCTATACTGATCATGCCCTGCATGTTCTCGAGACTAGAGAGGAAATCCCGTTGTGTATCTCAAGTTACTGCAAGTGACTTTTATGGCCAATTTGAAGAGTTTACATCAGACCCATTCCATAGTACAACTGCATGAGGCTCATTAACCACCTCAATGCTTTGTACAGTTTAGTTGACATTTTTATTTATGAGATACGTACTTATTCTCTTAAAATAGTATAGCTATATAAGAAAATACATTGTGTACATATAGTTATTTGTGTTTCCTTCCTCTGTCACTGAAGGAATTTTAAATTGTTCATAATGAACTATTGACCAGTGTTTATCATAATCTGGCTATGCTGGTCACTGGATCAAAAGACAAGACTGTTGAGATGTTTCCAATGAGCGAGAGGAGTGTGAGCACAGATAATGAGGAAGAAGAACAGTGTGTCTACTCATTTACTGAACATCGTGGGGATATCTGTTGTGTAAGTCAATTGGTCATTGTGATCTTACTGGTTTTTTCTCTTCAGATTGACCTTCATTATAATACACTAGCTATAGCCAGCCGGTGCAGACAGAACTGTTCCACTATTGATGCCTAACTAATAGTTATTTAAAATGCTTATACATGGTGAAAGTATACTATCAGTGTTAGTGCATGTATGATATGGGAAACAATGAAGTGTTTAGGCAGTTTGCATGTCTGTATACATATAGTGTATATCCATACTAGGTTGCTGTAGAGATTTGTTCATACACTCCTGTGTCATTGCTCGGCTTCTGCTGTGTTTGGTGTGTGCCATATGCTGCACATTCTGCCATTTTGATACCATCACTGTGTGTGGATAAATCATCGGCAATGGTCATTTTCATTGTAACACATAACACATCTCGAAATCTAACCTTGTTTGTTTATCAGGCATATCATATATAGCTAGTGAATTGTGTGAGCTGCATTGTGTATAATGTACCTTTATAATTAGACAACGAAAACAACGAACTTACCTTTCAGATGTAACATTTCTCGATCGTCTAAAATAATTATATGACACAAGTTTAATTTAAACACAATCATGTACTGACGTACCTTAGTACAACCACTACTATTACTATCGTCATCATAGCAGCCACAACTAGTAGCAATACCACTATAATCACTACCAATGCTGCTATAACACCTTCAGATCCTAGAAAAGAGTATAAAACAGGTAAAAAGAATCTGACATCAAGAAATGGTCAATGACATGAAACTATAGAGCAATATTATATCAGTGACATTTTGTTTACAAACTTTGTGTTTGCATGAATGGAAAGGTTAATGGTTTAGTATAATAGTAAAGAAAATTAAAAAGATTTCTATTGAAATCAAAAGGATGTACGGCTACCGCTGGTCCACAATGTAAACTAACAAGGAACAAGCATGGAATGGTAACATAATTGACTTGCTAATAGACCATAGTTCCCTACACCAGTGGCTGCTGTGGTTGGCTATAGCTAGTTCAGCTAGTTGCTGCTGACTGACACCTGACGTGCATTCAGCTTGTGACAAAATATTGATCTTATGTACAGCCACTGATGTAGGGATCTATGGTCTCAATCGAATTACCATTCCATGCTTGTTCCTTGTTAGTTTACATTGTGGACCAGCGGTAGATTTCACAACCCTACATCCTTTTGATTTTGATGGAAATCTTTTAATTTTCTTGTTTGTGTCCTTTTTTTGTTTCAGTGAAGTGCAGTTCAATATCATGCACGTACTGAGCTGTCTTTGGTTCCACCATTGGTTTAGTCTTACTGTTGTTGATTTAAACTTGTACACGTAGTTGTTGTGCTGTACATATCAGCTCGCCTACGCATGCATTGCATGCAGTGGATACGAGCCCCGCCCACACTTGTTTGTAGACCTGTACGGCGGTTGTAATTATCTGGCAAGCGCAGAATGGTGATCCTATTCGAACTTACCATTCTTCGAAGACTCCAGACAAACATGTGTTCTCCGTGATCCATACGGCGATACGTGGCGTCGTGGCGATACTCAAGCTTGTCCTTGGTCACGTGCGTAATGCGCAATCACAATAATGGCGTCTAACACTTAGCTGACAATGGATCACGATCGAGAATTCGCGGAATTTATATCGCCAAAAATAAAGTTCGAAATGCACCTGCCAGGAGAATTTCACGACTGTCGTGGGTGTTTTGGTATCGGCACTGCTCGCGTACAGGCACGTCCAGGTTCGTCACTTTAGTAACAATTAATTTCGAGTAATCTCCTTGCTACTGTAAGATGGGGCAACGCCAGAGAGCAGATTTAGGTGTCTTTTGACGTATACAATTCATCACCAGGCGAAATATCAGCGTTTAAACGCTAATACATTGTATGTAGCCGCCATCTTGTTTTCCCATTCAACCCTACATAGGGAAGCACTACCGCGTGCCTCCCTAATAATATACTCACTGCAAGTACATGGTAGTTCAGTGATAGTAATGGGATCACTAGGGTCACTCATTGATCCAGTGTAGGTACGTCCATTACCAGGTACAGTGATAGACACACTGAACTGGTACGGGTCACCAGTCATCAGTCCACCCACCACACCAGAGGATGAGCCAGCTGAGACATTCACTGAACCTGTATAGTAGAAACAGAGAGTTAATTGATAAACTCAATTCTCACCTGTGCTAGCGCTACTCTGACGTTTTGTCCTTCCAACAAGTGTGTAGTGTATAGTGATGATATAATCTTTTTCTTGCAGTGTTACTGGAGTCCATGAGACATTAACTGCTGTACTGCTCAGCGCCTCCACTCTCACTCCAGTAACACGAGCTACATATTTAATGACTGAATGTATTTAAATACGTACACAACTTACGTATACTAGTAGTAGATGCTTGATCTGTCACATTCTCTCCTGGTCCTATGACGTTGTATGCCCAGACACTGAATACAACCAGAGTGTTAGGGGTGAGGTTCCTCAGTGTGTGCTGTGTGGCTGATGTTTTGAATTCTATTCCTGTGTTGTAGCTTATCTGGTACATAGTAATAGTTCCATTGGACCCTTTGGGAGGACTCCATGATATGGTGAGCTGTACCACTCCTGGGGTGGCTGACAGATCAGACACTGGACCAGGAACTATACAGGAACACACACACAGTGACTATGTACTAAGTGTAGTGCAGTTTAGTAATGGATTATACAGTGTTTGTATTCAGAATCAACAATTGTCTGTTAAAAGCATCTGAGTGAGTCTTACGACATTATACAGCAGTGACTGTGTGCGAAATTTTTAGATAGGCGATAAATTTACTTCTAGTCACATGTTTTCCGCCATACTTCCAAATGCTTCGTACTACTTCAAGTTGCACATGTAAGCAGAATTTCTTTATCAAGTTGCGTCCAGCACAAATTGTTAATCTTTGTTTTTAGTGTTTTGGTATAATAATAATACTATATTAGACCATACCACGTGACTTTCGACCAATCAGATCGCTCAAAAAGTGTGCATTAAATAGCTTAATGCACACTTTTATTAACGCACCTCGCGGATTAAGTTCTTAATGCACACTTTTATTAATGCACCTCGCGGATTAAGTTCTTAATGCACACTTTTATTAACGCACACTTTGTCAAAATAGCAAGCACTCGGTCGGAAAGTCACCTGGTATGGTCTAAAACGTTTAAACCACACTAGGCGGTGCATTACGCGATATAAAGCACTCGGGCGTCGTCAATAACGGTCTCGAACGCGTGATAATGCACTCGCCTTCGGCTCGTGCATTATCAACGCGTTCTCGACCGTTATTGACCCCACCCTCGTGCTTTATATCGCGTAATGCACCGCCTAGTGTGGTCTAAATATTACTTATTCACTTAACAATTTTAAAACATCAAAATAAAGTATTATTAATAAGAGTGTGATACAAGAGATTCTACTCACGTTTCCCTGTGGTGACAGTATTGGGAGCTGTCAGGGGAACCTGTCCGCTGGGTACATTAGCAAACACTTGATTGGTATACTGAGTAAATGGATTGGCAGGTCGAGTTATCATATTGGTGCCCAGAGGAACTGGAATGTCTTGTATGGTACCACTGCTTTGTCTTCTTCTTCTTCGAGCCCTGTTGCTAGATACCAGAGACTGTGCTATGATTCTCACATTGTAAGAGGTCACAAGGTCACCTCCCTCCGCGGGAGATAGAGTAGGCCAGGTCACTACTAGCCGTGGGTTAGTGGGGTCCATGATGGCAATATTATCCACCACAGAGTTCAGTGGAGGTTGCTGATCTGTGAGAGTGGGAGGTAGAGAGAGAGAGAGAGAGAAATGTGAAGTTGAACTTAAGCTAGCTGAATGACTGAATAGACGAGCTTTCAACTGCACATGCAGTAGTGCCCCATTGCAGGCAGGCAGGTGCATACATGTTTGAGACCTTAGTGGTGACTGGACAAAGGCATGCTGTGTGTACACGTGTAGGCATTTGGTAAATTATTGTTAAGCCACAAGTGCCACCTCGAAAGTGAGTTATTTTACAAGCCCGTGGAATGTCGTGAGGGCCCTCCAAGCTAGAAGTCCACTCTAAAATTATTTTATAAACACACAGTACAGGCCGTCAAAAAAACTTGTGGCCTACAGTGCGAGTAAGATACTAGTACTATCTCTACTGTACCTAATGACAATATACTAGTACTATCCAGCTAGTACTCTACTATACCTAATGACAATATACTAGTACTATCCAGCTAGTACTCTACTATACAAATGATTAGTAACAATATACTAGTACTCTATACTGGTGAATAGTATACTATCCAGTGCTCTATAGTACATACTAGTACTATCCAGTGCTCTACAGTACATACTAGTACTATCCAGTGCTCTACAGTACATACTAGTACTATCCAGTGCTCTACAGTATATACTAGTACTATCCAGTGCTCTACAGTGCGTACTAGTATTATCCAGTACTCTACTGGTGAATAGTGTACTATCCAGTACTCTACTGGTGAATAGTGTACTATCCAGTACTCTACCATACCTGGTGCGTTGGTTGTTACCGTGACTGTAACAGGACTGGAAGTAGCAGTAGCGCTGTTGCCCAGGTCATACACGACTGTAATGGACACGGTATACTCCGTTGCCGGCAATAGATTTGATAAAGTGAAGTTATTCATGATAGACGTGCCATCAACAGGCAGATTCTCGAGTCTCTTATAACTGATCTCATAACGTGCCACAGGAGCGTCCGATAATATTGGCAGTAGACTCCAGCGTAAGAATATGGAGGTGGTATTCACTAGTATACGAGGGCTTTGAACCATTGTCACATGGACATCATCTGAAAAAGATAAAAACAAAATGTCAAGGCGTGTATTAGGGAGACACGGTAGTGTCTCCCTATGTAGGGTTGAACGAGAAAACAAGATGGCGGCTACATACAATGTATTAGCGTTCAAACGCTGATATTTCGCCTGGTGATGAATTTTATACGTCCAAAGACACTTAAATCTGCTATCTGGCGTTGCCCCATCTTACAGTAGCAAGGAGATTGCTCGAGATTGTTACTAAAGTGACGAACCTGGAAACGGTGAAAATCGAGTTTCGTCATCTTCGTTTTCTTCTTTCTTCTTTCTTTCTTTCTTCCACTCGCCTAGCACCTTTACGTGAGTAGTGCCGAGACCAAAACACCCACGAACAGTCGTGAAATTCTCCTGGCATGTGCCTTTTGAACTTAGTTTTTAGCGAAACGGCGATATAAATTCCGCGATTTCTCGATCGTGATCCATTGTCAGCTAAGTGTTAGACGCCATTAATAATTATAGTGATTGCGCAATACGCACGTGACCAAGCTGTGGTTAGCGCACGTGACCAAGCACAAGCTTGAGTATCGCCACGCCGTATAGATCACGGAGAACACATATTTGTCTGGAGTCTTCGAAGAACGGTAAGCTAGCAAGCGCAGAATCACCATTCTGCCTTGCCAGATAATTATAACCGCCGTAAACAAGTGTGGGCGGGGCTCGTATGCACTGTATTCATGCATGCGTAGGCGAGCTGATATCTACAGCATAAGAATTATTTAGCTACAAGTTTAAAATTGTTAATAATAAAGAAAAGCCATCAACAACAGGAAAACCAAACCAATGGTGGAAACAAAAATGGCACAGCAATTGCATGATATTAAACTGTACTTCACTGAAAAAGAAAAAAGGACACAAACAAGAAAATTAAAAAGATTTCTATCGAAATCAAAAGGATGTAGGGTTGTGAAATCTACCACTGGTCAACAATGTAAACTAACAAGGAACAAGCATGGAATGGTAACACGATTGACTTGCTAACAGACCATAGATCCCTACATCAGTGGCTGTACATAAGCTGTCACAAGCTGAATGCACGTCAGGTGTCAGTCAACAGCAACAAGCTAAGCTGAACTAGCTATAGTCAACTACAGCAGCCACTGATGTAGGGATCTATGGTCTGTTAGCAAGTCAATTGTGTTACCATTCCATGCTTGTTCCTTGTTAGTTTACATTGTTGACCAGTGGTAGATTTCACAACCCTACATCCTTTTGATTTCGATAGAAATCTTTTTAATTTTCTGCAATGACATGTGATCACACCCAGGGCTGAACTCAGATCGACCGCACTCGATCTGGTTTGGCAAATCCAGGTCAACACTGCATTCGCTTTTGGCGCCACCACGTGTACATTATGTGCAGTAAAGACATACTTCGAGGGTTATAGCGCTAGAGGAATACACACACAACCAAAAAGCGCTTATGCTATTGCTATAAATACAGCTGGCAAGGACCTGATTTGAGGTTGAATAAGCTAACTGAGTTCAACCCGGTTATTAGTCTGGTTTGAGGCTCCCAGTGAAAACAAACTTTTAGAGAATGCATTAACTACAGTCTGGTGTGTTACAAGGCGCATGCGATGCACCTAACAACGCACTGGCACAAGAGCTAAAATTCTTTATTGTGTACATTCGGTGCAAAAAAATTACAAGCTTTTCTGGTAACAATTTCATGTTTTAGCTATCATGTATGCTGATAACGACGTCAAACATATAATACGTTCACTATGACAGGAGCACAATTGCTTACTTGGTCGAGGAGAAGACACTTTCATCACAGTAGCATTACCACATCCTGCATTGTTGCATCCTCTAACTTGTATAAAGTACGTGTTATCAAAGTCCACTGGTATAGAGGCTGATGTCCCAGTAAACGTTAAAGAAGTGAAATTAGCTATATTCAGGAGTCGAAATTCAACACGATATTTATTAATGGCCGCAAAGTTATCATTAGGAGCGGTCCAGGTCAATCTTAATAGAGTCACACCTATTACTTCACTGTTGACGACGTCAATGGGGTCGGGACGATCTATTGGAGAACCAAAAACCAATAAAAATGCATAACGGATAATTGTGTGAAAATAAGAGTGCCACACACACACACACACACACACACACACACACACACACACACACACACACACACACACACACACACACACACACACACACACACACACACACACACACACACACACACACACACACACACACACACACACACACACACACACACACACACACACACACACACACACACACACACACACACACACACACACACACACACACACACACACACACACCACACACACCACACACACACACACACACACACACCACACACACCACACACACACACACTCACACATGAACGCACCTTGGACAATCACATTAAAATTGTAAGTCAGTGATCCAAATGAATTATTTGCCACACACGTGTAGAGTCCCGAAATACTAAAATTGAGTGGAGCAAGATTGACTGAAGTGAAGTCAGTTTCAACTACTCTGAAGAGTTCAGTTCCATTCCTGATTAGAACCAGTCGAGGGTGAGGTACTGCCTGGACAGCACACTCAAGTCGGAAGACACTTACAGTCCTGTTTACTCGGATGACTTGATTGGCTCGACCCTCAATAAGGAGAGGAGCAACTAAAAAGAGAAAATCACATGACTCTGAGAATTTTTCACAAATGCGTGAGATTTAGAATTAATTTCATGAATATCATTTCACCCATTTTCACTAAAACTTGACATTAACCGTAAAATATTGTGTAACAGACAATTTGGTGGGAGGAAACTTGGCGAATGTCAAGCCTTTGCCAAAACTTTGCCTTTTCTATTGTAGTAATAAATTATGTGCATTAAGCACTGGGCGGCTTGGGCACTAAAATTAAATTCAAAATCTTGGTCATTTCCCAAAATTTTGAACCTCCAAAATTCCCTGCAGCCGCTATACGGCAGTCTAGCTTCAATTTGTGAAATTTGCTAAAATATTATCTCCAGGAAAAGTTTCCCACTATGCTATTATGCGCAGTATTTTAGTAACTTACATTGAACAAACACGTGAGTACTAGTGACGATCTGACTGTTCAGTGATCCAATATATGCTCGACAGGAATATACTCCTTCATTACCAGGCTCAGCTTGACTGATGGAGAGAGTGGATGAAGCATTGATTACCATTCCATCAGTTGTATTAAAAGTGACAAAGCGGGGCAAGTTTATTCCACCTCTAAAATACCATCGAATTGTAACTGAGAGGCCTGTGTTAGGAGGAGCTTGAACGGCACATGTGAAGTTGACAGTGTTGTTGCCCATCAGAGTGTAGTTAGTATCAGGAATAGTTGTGAATACAAGACCTGTAGAACAGACATGATCAGGTTTGTCACAACTAGGGAGGAGTCACTGTCTGATGATAACAGGAAGTGACCAAACAGTACAGTGGGACCTGTCTATAGTGATCACTGCCTGCTTATAACAGCCAGCTAGCTAGGGACTAAACAGTACAGTGGAACCTGTCAATAGGTATCACTGCCTGCTCATAACAGCCAGCTAGCTAGGGACTAAACAGTACAGTGGAACCTGTCTATAGTGTTCACTGTCTGAACAGCCAGCTAGCTAGGGACCAAACAGTACAGTGGAACCTGTCTATAGTGTTCAATGTCTGCTTATAACAGCCAGCTAGCTAGGGACCAAACAGTACAGTGGAACCTGTCTATAGTGTTCAATGTCTGCTTATAACAGCCAGCTAACTAGGGACCAAACAGTACAGTGGAACCTGTCTATAGTGATCACTGCCTGCTCATAACAGCCAGCTAGCTAAGGACCATAAGAAAGATGCACAGTAATATACTTGCCTTGTACTACCAAATTGATTGTAGCCATAGCTCTTTGTCCCATGGGATCAATCACAATACAAGTCAGCCCGCCAGAGAGTGATGTAGTAATATTGGGCACAGTGACAGTATCACTTTGAAAATTGATCAATTTTGCAGGACTGGTCAGAAACCAAAGATACGTCAGATTGACTCCAGAAGCGTTACAGAATATCTCTGGAGAGCTTCCCACCAATACTGTACGATTAACGAACGGCTGAACTGTTGGCTGAGGAACTGGAGAAAAGAGAGGAAGGATAATTATAGTTACAGTACTAAATTTTACTTGTAATACATTTTCACAATCATACCTGCTTGATAAATACTGTGAAATACAATGTACATGTATACGTGGTTTCAAAAGTAGTTATTAACTCATTAATTCAACCGGCAAATTGGGGGGTACGTAATTCACGTGTAGGTTACGCCTATATTTTGGTGGGCAAGTTGTCAGTTCTACCGGACTTTGCTGAGACCTTGCACCACGAAGCGCATGCGGAATTAGTTGCTGACCAGTCCAATTCACTGCTACTCAAGTGTATTAAACATCCACACATTAAAGACTAATTGTGCTTTTCGCTTCGTGGTGCAAGAGTCCGGTACAATTCAGACCTACCCGTGGTTACCAGTTGCTGTGTGCATGATTGCACCAATTGTGTCAAAACGGCTCTGTCGGAACAAAAGCAAGGTGCTCTGAAAACCTCTGTTTCGGCGGTGGCTCCAGAGCTGCAATATAATCGTTCAAAGTCGATTTCCCATACATTTTTCACTCTTTTGCCCACCAAGGGAGGCGTGGCTGGTGACGTAGCCCAGCGCGACGCGCGCGCAATTATTACTTTTGGAACCATGTATAAAGTCTCAATACCTAGTGATACAAGGTTGCTAGCAATGCTACATGTGTAGGATATATCCCGCATTAGCGAGATATTGCGGGTCGTACGTCCCGCAAACATGTGATTTAACTTACTTGTACCATGCTAAAGGTTGTAAGCTTATGGAAAAGAAGGAAACGGAAATTGCTCCATTATGGACCTAACAGCGCCCAGTATTCGCCTAACATGCCATAATAGAACTGGGCGCCGTCAGGTCCATACTGGCGCCATTAGGTCCATACTTGGCGCTGTTAGGCGAAGGTTGTTAGGGTCTTGGGTTTAGTTTTTGGGGGTCTTGAGTGCGAGACCACGCCCATTTTCCGTCGTCCGTTTTTGTTTCCGCCGTCCGTTTCAGTTTTCCGTTTCCATACACACCATGGTCTGATCAGAGATAATTAATACTACGTAACCGGGATAAGAAACTGTGGCAATCTTTTGTCACTATGCGCGTTTCGCTTGGAATGACGTCATTCTCGTGAAAATTGTATTACAGCATTAATCAGGCGACCTCACGCACGAGCTTTTTCGTTAAAAAACTATGGTTAAGGCCTGTTGTAGACTAGTTACAGAGCTTAAATTATGACATTTACACAATCCAATCATTCACCTAACAAAAGATACTGTGAAAGTGAATACCAGGTCAACAGATTCTGTACGGTTGTGTTTACAAAAGTGGGACCAAAAATGGCTTAAACCGTCGCTGGTGCGAATCCAAAGCATCAAGAAGCACAAAATGTATCTATTTACACGCACCAGTACTCGAAATTTACAATAAACTAGGCAGGAACTGCAACAGGCATCTCACGAAGTCATGGATGTGTTTACAAACTATCTGCTACATCGCCACGCACACAGATTTTGCCTTGTCAACATCACACGCGCCCGTCGTCTATAGCCAAAAAAACCTTGCTAGTCTTCGACTAGGAGACACTAGTAGTGAAGAAACGCGCTCCTTTCGTCCCAAGAGCAAGTGCTAACGCGAGCAAGAGTTCATACAAACTCCGTATCTGTGCGTTCTTTGCTGGTTGTTTGACGAAACGCGAAACGCGCATGGGTCCACCTCTTGCAATACATTTTGATTGACAGTTTCTTATCCCGGTTACGTAGTATTAATAATCTCTGGTCTGATCTAGGGCACGTGACGACTGACGCGGAGGGAAATACGACCCGTTATATCCCTCAAATAGCGCAATCTGATTGGTCAGAATAGTCTTAGTATGTACATATATTAGACAGTGAGTTGCACTTACGTATCACTGAAACGATCACACTGTCTGTATCGTTGCCGGCTGAGTTGACAGCGGTACACACAAACTCTGCATTATTGTGAGCTAGTGTGACACTTGGGATGGTGATGGTGGAGGTGAAGTTAGTCTGTGAGTCATCAGTCATCATGGCATTAGGGATGGCGACACCAGTATTGGTCGACCAAGTCATGTTGACACTGACCAGAGAACTGACAGAGCATGTGAGGTTGACAGTCTCACGATAGTTGACATCAATATCTTCAGTGATCTCGATAATCATGGGAGGAGGTACTAGACAAAGGAGAGGAGATACATTAATGTAAAATTAATTTTATGATACAAATGAACTGAAAAGGGCTAAAAATAGTGAGGTGCGTGGCCATGGTCATGTGGCCGGAAATGTTTCCGCCTTTTTCAATTAAAAAAGTGGAAATTGACCTGTGCGAAGTTTGAGTGCCGTTTTAGTGGCTAAAAACCATCCCAAGGTTTCAAATACGCTGCTGATTCCAACTAAGTATGAAATTTAAGCGGATAATTTTTGGAAAATGCCGTTTTTCTATGATCAATCAGAGCTAGTTGACCAAAACCCAACAAATTGGTAATCAAAAATTATTTTTCAAAGTCACACAGTTTTCAATATTAGTTAAACTTGGAGAATGCCTCTTACCAGCGTTTACAAATATGTTAGTGACAGCTGAGGTAAGTGCAAACTTGCTCCAAAGTCGTGCACAGCTGGAGTGTCATGCTACTTTGCTTCAATAGATATGCCGAACAGGTCAGCGTAACCCAGGAGGCTGTCCTGTCATACTCAAATTTACTGTTTTGCACCTATGGTACATGTACGAAGTGCGCAACAGCGCCGCTGTGACCAGGAAGTCGGCTTTGTAACGTGAATTATTAGTGCAGAACAGTAACCGGCTAACCGCCACAAGAACCGTTGTAACTCAGCCATTTTAGCACCGTGTCTAAATGACGAAATTTAGATTTGTGTGCTGCTAATGGTTAGCGGAAGCTACCTAAAAATTGATTCAGAGAGTTAAAATTTTTATTGCACATCGCTACTAGACTGAAATGAAAGCACCAAAGGTGCAAAATGCCTCGGTGGAATGCTACCATTTCACATACACAGCTTACATACTGCAGCTATAACTCGAGAACGAATCGAGGTTTCGTTTAAAAGTTTCGTGAGATAATAATCGAGTTCTACGTGCATTGCTGGTTTCAGAGCTCATAGACTAGTCATCGTTCAGCGTGCGGAATAAGCAAGATGTCTGCAGATGTGGTTAAAACAGTACCGCCTACTTGTACATTCCTGCATAAGCTAATGGTTAGGTGCGGAACCAAAAAGATGAATGCAACCATTTCACACACAGCAACAAACTGCAGCTGTTATACCTTTCTCTACAGCAATCACAATGCAGTATAATAGTTATGCAATGCAATTCCTGTATGATGAAATTAAAGCTGAAGAGCGCTGCAACAAGCTGCAATACAGCACTGTTTGCAGAATAAGCTAGTGGGTTGCAACTATGCAATCAGAAGCCTAGCAGTGCTAACCACATGGAATTCAGTTGGGCGTGCCTATAATCAACACAGCACGTGAGCGCTGGTTGCCAGCTTGCCGCTGGAGCTGGCGCTGGCGCTGCTTAGCCAGTGGCGGATCCAGAGGGGGTTCCAAGGGTTCCATGGAACCCCCCCTTTGCGCTCAATAATGATATTCACAAGCTATATTAATTGCCATACCTTATGAGGAATTTAGTTTATACAATCAAAACTAGGGGTTGTCCCACATTCACCACGTGCAAGACTGGTAGCACTTAGCTAAAAAAAACGAGTGAATAGGAATTAGATGCAATAGGAACGCAAAATAGACCGGAATTTTGCCCGAAAGTGGGCATGGTTTTCAAAAATTCGCGGCCGCGCAAGCGCGCCCATTTAACTAGGAACCCCCCCTTTCTCTAATCCTAGATCCGCCCCTGTTAGCGATAGCATGATTGATTTCTCAGCACTCACTGTACTACTTTGAGTAAAGAATTGCCTTACAAGCTGTGAAGAAGACTATAGTAGACAGCTTTATCTTCAGCGAAGTCCCACAATGCTGAGCGAGTCCAGCAATGCTATTCAAGGTAACGAAGCTTTGGAACCAAAAGTCTATCAATTCAATTCCGAGGCAACACCAAGTTGAACATGTATTGCAAGTATCAGCGCTTAGTTTTCCGCCGACGCGGAGTTCTGCCTGCGGACAGAATAAAAAATAGCACCTAAGGTGCAGATGCCTCGGTGAATAACACTATCCACCATTCCACAAACACAGTAACTGCATATGCATGTATACAGGATTTCTGTACAGCAATCACAATGCAGTGCTTTAGTTATGCAATCAGAAGCCAATCAGTGCTAACCACAATTAAACTGGGCGTGTCTACAATCAACGCATACCACGAGCGAGATAGCTTCCATAGCTTGCTTACACGATTTCTCTGGACCTGCGCTGCTATCCTGTAGTACAATTCTAACCTATCAGCTTCTAGGCAGTCAAGTGTGGACAGCTTTGCCTTTGGAGAAGTCCAGATCACCAGCAACGGTAAACAAACTAAGCAAACCGCGCCATAACTCTAGAACAAAGCTTTGCATCGAACTTTCGCTAATACACAACCGAGATAATGTCGAGTTATACCTGCATTGCAAGTTTCAGAGCTCACCGTTCAGCGTGCGCCGCAAAAATGGTGTAACAGGCAGACAGAACGACAGACAACGCGATTACAGTATGCCTCGTGGCTCCGCCCACCGAGGCATAATGACAAAGGTTATGACTCATTTCACCCGGTTTGAAACGATACGTCACGGGTACGTCACGTGCACAAGCCCCCTTCGGGGGCTTATTTCATCTACATGCGCGCGCGTACTGAATCACTATAAAGCCTTGTTTGTAGCAACTGTTGGTCAGCAGGTTCCGGTGGCTCAGAGGTTTAGTGCGGTGGTTTGTGACGTAGTCGTTCACGGTTCGATCCTCACCATGTCCATTGATTTTTGTTTTTTTTTTCCACAAAAACTTAAGTTTTCTAGCTAGTAGTAACATTCTCGACGATCCTTAGTTTAGAACGACCCTCCCACGATCCTTAGCTAGGGCCGAAGGCCCTGTTTAGGACGCCCCTCCCGACGATCTTTAGCTAGGGCCGAAGGCCCTGTTTAGGACGCCCCTCCCGACGATCCTTAGGCTTACCAAGGGCCGAAGGCCCGGGTTAGGACACCCCTCCCGACTCTGCGCAGTTAGGAGAAGGTTTTTAGGGTTTTGGGTTTAGTTGACAGTATTCGTCCATAGTTATCACGTGATTGCCATAGCAACGGTTTCAAACCGGGTGAATTGAGTCAGACAAACCGACAAACTACTGTATGCCTCGTGGCTCCGCCCACCGAGGCATAATGATCCTACCACAATGAAAGGCACAATCATAATTGATGAAAGGCACGCACAACTAGTAGAATACCCTAGAGCAGTAGAGCTGACATCAGGTGTGTTTTTCGTGTCACTGACAAAATTTCACTTAGTAAGCTTAAATTTTATCGGAATCTAAATTTGTGATTTGTACAGCGTCGTAATCATCGTGAATTGCTCTGCTCGTGAAATTAAAAATGCGCATGGTAAATACCAGCTCTACAGTAATATGTTGATACATTTAGGGCCCAGAAGCGCAAACTTTATGCAAGTCGCACTTTTAGTGGGTCTGGTAAATACTTTGAAAGTACTCAGTAACACTTCGTTAATAACAATTCTACTAGTTACATGTAGTGACTACTACTAACCAACATGGCTTACAAGTCTGCAATCACATTATACAGTATAAAAACAGTGATACGGGCAAACATGGAGCACCTGCACGTGCCATTATCACTACTGTACTCGGGATAACACAATTCTTGCCAATATACTAGTTACCAAACTGCTTAAAATAAACGGAGTGCACCTACCTAAATGATAAGCTATGGAAGGATGCGCGGTGTAACTCACGACCGCGAACACAATAAGTAACAGCATCACGAGCCTCGGAGACGTAGATTCGCTGTTTTGTTGCGTGAATGATTTTATAGTCATTTGCATGTTAGCAGAGAAAAGATAAGCACGTGCAAACTAAAATAAACAGTACTGCATTCATTAAGGCCCTATGTCGGAAAACACTTCAAGATGGCGACTACGTCAGTTGCCATGTAATATAGTCATGGTGAAATGAACGTGGCTAAAGACACATGCATAAATCTGCTTTCACTCGTCGCCCTAACTCTATAGTAGTACAAAACGTACTCGAAAACGTTGCTAAAGTGAGGCCGGAAGCTGTGAGTCATCTTAATTTTCCTTCTTCAATGCGAATTTTCATGGATCCACATTATTAATGCATGAGGTGATATTTAAAACTTAGTTGCTAGTAATTAATTGATTATACAAAGGCATCATTTGATTCTGTACCACAAAATGAATTATTGTTTGAAGTTTGAAAGGTAGGAGTTAGTGGCAAATTACAGCATTGGTTTAGAAATAATTATTTATTTGATAGAAAACATTATGTGGTTGTGGTACCGTGGGATGCCAAATCTTCACTGCTCCCATTGTGTCAAAACATAGCAGCATTCTTGGGCTATTGCTGTTTTGATGTATATTTTGGCATGCCTGTATGCATTGCTCAATCATTCTCTTCTGTCCCAATTTCAATTCATTTCATACAACTCCATTGCTTAAAAATTTAAATGTCAAACTGCGAGAGAGGGCTCAAAATCCCATAATATAAACCAAATCAAGTCAATTATTCTTTGTGATTAAAATTGTTTAAAATTTTTTTTTCCGTATGATGATTTCCGACTCAGCTAGTGTCATTAATATCTCTATTTTTCCTTCAACTGTAATTCTATTGAACTTCCTACTTAATTGAACCAATTAAGACTATTCCTGTATCTCAATAATATTATTAGCATGTAGCTTATGCAGCTATTAGCTAAGTTATCTGAATCTGTGCACGCATATGATACTAAAATAAACTACCAGTTACTAGAACTATTGATTATTCTACTAATGTGTCTATGTTTGAGCAAGTTGTTTATATTGTTGATATGTGCTCATACACTGATGTATCATCACTGCTGTTCTGCTGCTGCTGTGGTTGCTGTGTACCATATGCTGTACAGTCAGCCATCTTGATGTCATCACTATCGAGAACAATTAATTGTAACAACAATAAACATCCTTTCCATTGTTGATATGTAATAGTATTTACAATCTAACCTTGTGGGTTTAGGAAATTTATCCATTTGTTCTTCGGCCAGTGAAGTGTTTGGACTGAATATACCATTTAATTCAATAATCATGTTATATTAAGCCTTTACGTACCTTGTAGAAGTGTACCGTCTTTTCAATACCACAGCAATGTACAAAGTACTTATAGTATTACCAATTAGTGATACTACTAATATCACTCCAATTACTATCAATGCTACTAATACACCAGTATTAGACGAAGTTGAGGAGACAAATAAAAGTGATGTTGTGGAAGCTTCTGAAGAGTAACAAAATGGCTCATTTATCTCATCAGTTACGTATAGTGAGTCACTCACGTCCACTATAAGTTGTTTCATTCACAGTCAATGCTATTGTGACACTGAACTTATACTGCATTGTTCCTTGCATTCCTGATGTCAACACTACTACTGCAAATGAGGCATCCACTGAGTAGTTAACATTGAAGGAACAGCACACTGAAGTGTAGTGTACTGTATAGTGGTACTCTGCTTCTAGTAATTTTACTGGAGTCCATGATACATTAACTGCTGTGCTGTTCAGTGCCTCTACTCTCACTCCAGTAACACGAGCTGTATCGAGATATGAGTTGGTGTAGTAAAGTTTCATACCGTTTACTTACGGACACTAGTAGTAGATGCTTGATCTGTCACATTCTCTCCTGGTCCTATGATGGTGTATGCTCTGACACTGAATACAACAACAGTGTTGGGAGGGAGGTCCCTCAGTGTGTGCTGTGTGGCTGATGTGTTGAATTCTACTCCTGTGCTGTAGCTAATCTGGTACATAGTAATACGTCCATTGGGCTCTGAGGGAGGACTCCATGAGATGGTGAGCTGTACCACTCCTGGAGTGGCTGACAGATCAGACACTGGACCAGGAACTGTACAGGAACACACACAGTGACTATGTACTAAGTGTAGTCCACATCACTCACCATCCTGCAGTGTCTCCACAGTGAGTGCTGGATCACTGTATGGTCCAGTCCCTCCAGCATTGACTGCTGCCACTTGCACAGAGTAGCTGGTGAATGGAGTCAGTCCAGTCAACACATGCTGTCTGCTCCCTCTCCTGTAGTGTTCACAATGGAGGTGCCATTGCTGTAGCGCAGTCTGTATCCAGTGATGGGTCCTCTCTGGTCAGGGCAGGGTACTGACCCCCACACTACAGTGAGTGACCTGCTCTCCACTGATGTGTTAATGAGTGTTCCAGGAGCACCAGTAGGAGCTAGAGAGAGTGACGGGCTGTAATGAACTATTGTGCTATACCAACAGGCAGTTATGCTTACAAACCTTCAATGATGGTTTTAGTAGTAACTTCATCTGACTCACTGCTGATACTACTAAGCACAGCTGTCACTCTCACAGTACAAGTGTGACCAGGATTAAGTATTATTGAAGTGAAATAATGGCTAGTTAGTCCATTTGGTACCACTTGAGTGAATGAGATTAATAGAGCATTGTCACACAGTCGCAAACAGATAAATGAAACTGAATAAGTTTCAGGAGTAACGAAGTGTGGAGCGGTCCATGACACCACAACAGACATGGTTACCTCAATAAAAGTTGCAGGGATAAGTGTGACTCCGGTAGGCTGTATAGCTAAGGAGGTATTTAGAGCACCTACACATGCCACATTCATTACTAATTTAAACATACTCAGTGTAATACTTTCTGTATTGCTGTGAGCACTGGGCAGCACAGGAGCTCCCTCTGGTCCAAATGCTACTACAAAGATGGAATATGTCTGTCCCAACATCAGTCCAGTCAGTGTCAGCTCAGTGGTGGTAGTAGTGCTAGAACCATTGCTCCCAGCTGCTGTCAGGTAGAACACCTCATAGCCACCTAGCGATGGTCCTGTTGATGGGGCAGTCCAGGATACCATAGTGCTTGTGGCAGCAGTCCTACACACAGTGACATCAGTGGGAGTACCTGCAACTGATGGGAGAGAGAAGGAGTGATTTTAATCACTTATAATTACTAACCAGTTACTGTGACAGTAGAGGATCCTGGATTGCCCCTTGGATCGAAATCATAAATACCACTAGCAATATTAACACGACTCTCAACTATAACAGTACAAGTGTACACTCCCACCACTTTTGGTTGACTATCCAGTTGAACCATAACATGAGTAATATCAGGTTGAGCACTATCAATATAATGTGACCTGATCACTTCACGAGTTATTTGATCTCTTGAATTAAAATAATATCTGCTTGCTATTATGAGTACATCTAATTCTTGATGGCGGTCCGTATGAGACATTGAAAGACAATATGATTGTAATATTAGGATCAGCATCTCTTGATGAAAGTATGGAGAGTGACATGATGGAGTCTACTGTGGGACCAGCTACACAATGACGGTTTACAAGATTCTGAGCTTTTTAATTGAATCAACTTACGATAACTATTGTAAACAGCATCTGAATATACCACCCAGTAGTTGTCAATCCTGTCCAGGTTAGGAATAGTAGTGTTGCACTTCACAATGCCCTGGTTGTTAATCACATTACTATCCACTACTTCTCCAATTTTGGTTAATACATTTCAGTTGCTGGTAAGGCACACTGTCGTTAATGTCACTGGTGGGGACTACAGTGAAGCCATCAGGTCCATCTCCAGTAGGGTAGAACATGTATCCAATGTTGCTGCCCATACCAGCATTGCTTGCACTATTAACCTGACACCACAAACCTTGCTGTTGAATCTGGGTGGCACTAAACGTGACCACAGTGAGACAAAGTGACCTCCAACCTGGCAGCAGTTTTGTCTTTACCAGTCACTAAGCTGCTTGGAATAGACTGAGTGCAGCCATGCATTTGCTATGGAAAGACGTGCGGTATAACTCGCTACCGCGAACACAACAAGCAACAGCATCGAGACAGGAGGGTCTTGTAACGGGGACGTAGCTTTGTTTTTCTTTTTTTTGTCGCAATTTTTCGTTCTTAAGTTTTTCTAAGCACGTGCAGACTATTAGGGACGCAAGCGGTACTTATAAATAGGCGGAAGTGCTACAATTTTTATGCAGTGTGAAAAAGAGGATTGAATATTCAATGTTGTGTGTACTACTGTTGTGAACATGCATCTGGTTAAGTCTGGTTAATTGTCAAAACAAATTGTTCCACTCAGCCTCTGCTACATTAGACAAGCGTACAATTTTATTAAGAACACTGTTTCTCAATTGTCTCTTCATTCTCATTAGGACTAACATCAGTTAAAGACCATCTCGACTTTTTCAATATCATGGATCGTACACATCGAGAGAGTTTTCACTATAGTATCATCTTCATGTTCATCATCTTCATGGATAATGGGATCAACCATCAAGTCAGGAGCATCATCAATATCCGTTTCTTTTATAGTAGAGACAAAATTATCTTCTTCATTGTGCTTAACTGCTGCTTTCATAGTATCAGAAGAAATATTTTCTTGAGTGGACACTTTTGTACTGGCAGTGTTACTAGACATCGAAGAGTGCTTGATTCTTGTTGAATAAGCATGTTTCTTGGTTTTGAAACACAAGAAATTATACCACAAGTTACGAGCATCACGATTAAGTGCTACAAAGAACACAAAGATGAAGAAGCCCTGGAGAGAATTGAAGAACACAAACAACCATTGAATGGCAAAGGCGGCATAGATGTTCGTATCAGCTCCAACTACTGTAAACAGTAGAATAATCCATGAGAG
The DNA here is from genome assembly GCA_964017065.1 of Haliclona indistincta. Lineage (NCBI taxonomy): Eukaryota > Metazoa > Porifera > Demospongiae > Haplosclerida > Chalinidae > Haliclona > Haliclona indistincta. The sequence continues at coordinate 3,781,986 of OZ024790.1, read as the reverse complement.
CCCGAGTAGAAACATGAATCCAGCTAGCAATGCAAGGAGCTTGCAAGTATCTTTGAATGAAATGTGAAATAATTTTGGTTGTTTCTGACTGCCTTTACGTACTAATTTGCTCTTTTGTTGGCTGACTTTTAACCTAATCACTACATAGCTTGATGCAACGAAGATACAGGCATTGAAGAGAATGATGAGAAGAATTGGAGCAAGAAATGCTCCAAAGAACACACCAATATCACTGATGAAACAACTGCACAAGATAGAGTAGTGATTTAAAATAAGTGAGGTTTATGCAAAACTCACAATCCTCTAGTTGTGTTAGATTGTGTGATGTAGTAGTCAGGATTGATACTCACAGATACTACCACTGGTAGCAGAGGACAAGCTGCAATACAATCAAACATCTCAGAATTATTATTCATTCTTACTTACCCCAACAGATAATTGAAACAATCACCATATAAAGGGTTGTTGCCTTCTTGAAGACAATCACCAGCTTTTGAAAGAGAAGTACAGCTTCAGCACCCATCCACGTCCAGGCCACCAGGATGAGGTAGTGGAAGAGCACACCCACAGTGATACAACCAGCTCTGTTCTCAGTACGACCAATACCAGCCACAAACACTATCAACATGAGCAACATTGACACTGCTAGCTGCACATGAAGCTTAGTGACATCTCGTTGTCGAAAGGTCCTGAAGAGAACAGTTAAGTTCATGTGATCGATCATTCGTACATTGTTACCTAAACGCCAGGTAAGTTAATAGCATGATGAACAATCCTATTAAAGAGAACAGAACTCCAACGTATGTTGTAACATCAAGTGCCAATATGTATTCATATGGTAGTACTGTAAAAGTTTCATTACCACCTGGCAGTCGAACAGAAATGTCCTACAATTGAATATTTGTGAAGTAAGATAGCAGTGCTAGTGTAATAATATTAAGAACTTGTTTACCACAAGGCAGGCAAAGTTTGTGAGGTGATCACACTCACAACTTGCTACATTGGTTGATCGATTGAAGGATGTCAGATTGCAGCCGCCAGTATTCCAGTCACCATTACCATCTAACAACCATTATTCACTTTGTGTGATTTATAAGATTGGAAACTTACTTGCTGCTTTGAAGTCCCAGAATACGCATCGTCTACTAGCAATGAACTCATTCATTCCAGTAGTGGATGAATTTGTTAAGCGTAGTTGAAATGTTACAGGATTAGAAAGTCTTGTTCCATCAGCAATACCACTAACTTGCACTGAGACTACCTGACTGCCGACAACAGTACTAGATGCAGTGGTATCCAGTGATGTGTTTCTCACAGGGAATAGTGCCGGTGAGTTGTATACTGTAAATGCTATTGACAGAGCACTTCTCTCATTTTGAATGCTGCTATTGATTTCCTGTGGTAGAGAAAGTGCAGCATTCAAGCTCAGAGGAAGCTCATCTGATGTCTCAGTATCAGATGTTGATAATTCCAGTTTTCGAGAATCTATCAATGGGATCGAACCATATAAATTATTGAAGTTGTCACGAAAGTATTGTGACACAGACCTGATGATTGTCCTACTGAGAGAGTTTGACCTTTAAAATCTTCTCTATTGATCTGTGACAATATTGAGCATGTGTTAGTTCATCAGAGTATCATTGTTATTGCTCACTCGTTCTCCTCTCAAAGCCAAGTCTTGTTCAACAACAGAAATATTAGTAAAGTTGTCTGATTCAATCAAAGCATCAACAATATTATCAAATGCTTGTACAATCCTGAAGAATGTGATGTTTCATAGTCATCTAGACACACATGACACTCACATGTTACTCTGTTCTTGAACAACTTCCGTTGGCCAATCCTCTACATTGTCCAGTATTTCCACTGCATCAGATGTAGCCTATGAGATGAGATGCCAGTTAATAATAGTATTTGCTACAATGACTGGCTACTAACTTGACTGGCTACTTCAAGTGACACATTTTCAGTCTGAATTACTTTCACTGATTGTGTGAGTACATCTGCTACTATTTCCAGATTATCTCTGTTCTGATCTGATGTTTCAGTTGCTGATGATACAATACTTGTGACATTATTGATGACTGAATTCACATTTTCAACACTGACATCCACCTATATCAAATTTTCTTCATAGCATGCCATTATAAGCCACCATATATCTGAGCTCACCTGTTGAATGCTGCTGAACTGTGTACTGACTACTGTTCTACACTGACTAACAGAAGCAGTTGCCCAATTGAGTCTAGACACACATCGTCTAGTTGGCATCTCTTTAGTTGGTCCATGTTGGCAGCTAGTGCTGGCTGTAGTGTTCACCTCAATCTCATTCCAATCGAACAATCCTCTAGTCCCTTCATCAGTGGGCTCATAATTACAATATCCGAATCCTGCAAATAAATTTAGTAAATATAAGCCAAACGATGTGTAAAAATCATAGACCTGATCTTATCTCTGTTCTTGGAGAAGAGAAGTTGTTGGCTCTTAATACAGTAATGATCTGGTTGAAGAAGCTGTCAGGAGATAGTGACTGGTCCTGAGGATTGTTTGGTCCAACTATAGTACAAGCCACTCTGTCTCTACCGCTTGCTGTATCAACTGCTCGACTAGCAAGATAATCAGTCAATGTAATAATAATCTCAAATTTAACTATACCTTGCTACATTTTCACAATTGAATGTTGTTACATTGACATGCTGTAAAACCTGTACACATTAACGCAAAGAGAATCGAACTCATTATAAATTCATTTATGTAATACATACCAGATTCTCAATGTTACGAAGAGCTCCTTGTATGTTCTGGCCTGCCAGGATATCACTCAAATTTGACGAAAACCTCATGTAAAATGTGAAGTTCATTACAGGTTGATTAACTGCATGAACAAAGTATGAAATATTTTAGTAATGCCGAAGCAATAATAGTTACTCACTGATTCTGCAGTCAGTAACATCAACAGCAATCCATGATCCTCCTTGTGTACAGGATCGACTGGCATTATAACCTGGTCTGAATACACAAGGCAGTGTAACAGTGTCTCCTACTGGTGTTGCTGGCCAACTGTAGGTACCAAACTGTTCTGTTGTAGTGTTCTCAGATTCACAGACAACTACATGTAAAAAATGTGTCAATATACAACTTGTAAATGTAAAAACCCTAAACTTTAATTTTTATTAACCATTAAAACTACTAAATCCTAAAACACTAAAAAATGAAAATTAAAAAGATATCTAAAAAGATACAAGTGATCCTGTCCTACCCCCACTGCACTACTACTGGTCACTACTGTAAATACAAAGCCTGAAGATTAGTAAATTGACATAAAAATTATTATACTGACTCACTCAATGTAATGTTTTCTGTGTTACTGCGAGCACTGGGCAGCACTGGAGCTCCCTCTGGTCCAAATGCTACTACAAAGATGGAGTATGTCTGTCCCAACATCAGTCCAGTCAGTGTCAACTCAGTGGTGGTAGTAGTGCTAGAACCATTGCTCCCAGCTGCTGTTTGGTAGAACACCTCATAACCACCTAGTGCTGGTCCTGATGATGGGGCAGTCCAGGAGACACTAACATTAGTGACAGCAGTCCTGGTCACAGTGAGAGCAGTGGGAGTACCTGCGACTGATGAGAGAAAAGAGTGATCCGGTTAAATTAATAATTATTATCACTTATAAGACTTACCAGTGATTGTGACAGTAGAGGATCCTGAACCCATTATGACAAAGTCATATGTACCACTATCGATATTAGTACGTCCCTCAACAATCACAGTGCAGTTGTATGTTCCTCCTGATCTTGGTTGAGGGTCTGGTCTAACTGTGACAAGAGTCATGTCTGGTTTTTCAGGACCGATATAACGTGACCTGATCACCTCACGAGTTAATTTTGGGTGTGGATCTTTTGTTTTAAAAAATTCCCTGCTGTCATCAGTACATGAAATGTTTGATGGAGGACCAAATGAGACAGTGAAAGACAATGAGAAGGTAATGTTGGGATAAGCATCTCTTGATGAGAGTATGGAGAGTGTCATTTTGGGCTCCACTATGGGACCAGCTATAATATAATAAGCAATCAATTTATTAATAAATAATGCTTCATTATGACTTACAATAGTTATCGAACACATTGTGATGATACACTACCCAGTAGTTGTCAATCCTGTTCAGGTTAAAGATAGTAGTGTTGCATTTCACAATCCCCTGGTTGTTGGTCACGTTACCATCTACCAGCACTACTACTCCAATTTGGTTAGTACATTTCAGTTGCTGGTAAGGCACACTATTGTTAGTGTCACTGGTTGGGACTACAGCGAAGCCATCAGGTCCATCTCCAGTAGGGTAGAACATGTCTCCAATGTTGCTGCCCATGCCAGCATTGCTTGCATTAATAACCTGACACCACAGACCGTTCTCAAGTATCTGGGTCGCACTAAACAGTGACCACAGTGCGACAAAGTGACCACCAACCTGTGATCTGAACTCTAAAACAAAGCAAGATTTGATTCATACATTGGCTATCGTATTACAGTTGTATTAGTTATTGCCCTCACGCGAGGTCATTAATCGATCGACATTAATGACCGCCGGAGAGTCGGTTGCCCGAGACTGTACGAGGGCAACCGACTTTTTTCCGAGGTCATTAATGTCAGTTAATTCCCGAGTTGTGTATATAGAGCAATAAATGACATACCGTATAGCGAGAAATTTTGGTGGTCAAAATTTTGGCGGTTTTGGCGGATTGCTCTCGAAAATCCAAAATTTTAACCGCCAAAATCGGATATACATGGGCGTGTATATCCGCCTTGGCATCAATCCGCCAAAATATTAACCGCCAAAATCTGTACTTAGCAAATCAGCCAAAATTTTGACCGCCAAAATTTCTCGCTATACGGTAGTTCATCACTGTGAGCGCATTAACATCGAGAATTTTTCAAACTCGCAAAGACGCAACGGTCTGTTGCTATCTACGCGCGGTCAATAACCTACATTATACCTTACTAAGACTATTCTGACCAATCAGATTGCGCTATTTGAGGGATATAACGGGTCGTATTTCCCTCCGCGTCACGTGCCCAGGATCAGAACAGTCTTTAGCATGGTACAAGTAAGTTATATCACATGTTGACGGGACGTACGACCCGTTATATCCCTCGGGAAAGGGCTAGCGCTCTCAAAGTCTCGGAAGCGGCCTTTCCCGCGGGATATAACCTACATAGTATGAATAATTCTCTTTGATGTAACGACAGTTAATGAGGGCTATAAATCGTGTACAGCCCGCACGCGTTTCAAGATGGCCGCCGCGGTCGAGAATACACAAACAAACGGCGCTCGGGCTGCTCTGCAGTCTTCCTGCGACGCAAGGTAGCCAGCTAGACGTTAGGCAAGCAGCACACTATGGTTTAAAGTAGTTACAACAAAAAAAAAGATTTCAAACAAAATCAAAAGGATGTAGGATAAAGAAATCTGCTACTGGTCCAAATGTAAACCAACAAGGAGCAAGCATAGAATGGCAACACGATTGACTTGCTAACAGACCATAGATCCCTACATCAGTGGCTGTACATAACATTTTGACTATACTATAATTATTTTGTCACAAGCTAAATTCAATTCAATGCATGTCACGTGTCAGTCAATAGCAACTAGCAGAACTGCTGTATAGTCAGCCACTGATGTAGGGGTCTGTTAGCAAGTCAATCGTGTTACCATTCCATGCTTGCTCCTTGTTGGTTTACATTGTGGACTGACCAGTAGCAGATTTCTTTATCCGTACATCCTTTTGATTTCGTTAGAAATCTTTTTATTTCCTTGTTTGTGTCCTTTTTTCTTTTACAGTGAGTTTCAAATTTTTGGTGCAGTTCGAATTCGGCAAGATAATGTACTATCTCTTCTTTGTTTCCATCATTGGTTTGGTTTGCTTTTCTTGATAATCGCTTTTTAACTTGTAGCTCCTAAATACTGAAACTAGCTCATGCATTCATGCATGCTGAAGCCTGGATGTATAGCATACGAGCCCCGCACACTCTGGTTTAGAATTTTCTGTATGGCTGTGATACTATCTGGCAAGCAGCAGAACGGTGATACTACACGAGCTTACTCTGTGAGTTGTTCTTCGAAGACTCCAAACGCCAATATGCGCTCTCCATACGGCGATACTCTACAAGTGTGTTTGGTCACGCGCATATTACGTAATCACAATAATGGCGTCAAACACTTAGCTGCCAACTGTTCGTGATCGTGAGCTCGTCAAATGTATATCGTCGTTTCGCTAAAAACTAAGTTCAAAAGGCACAGTGCCAGGAGAATTTCACGACTGTTCGTGGGTGTTTTGGTCTCGACACTGCTCGCGTAAAGGCGCTAGGCGAGTTGAAGAAAGAAAGAAAGAAAGAAAGAAAGAGAGAGAGAGAGAGAAAGAAAGAAAGAAAGAAAGAAAGAAAGAAAGAAAGAAAGAAAGAAAGAAAGAAAGAAAGAAAACGAAGATGACGAAAGTCGATTTTCACCGTTTCCAGGTTCGTCACTTTAGTAACAATTTCGAGCAATCTCCTTGCTACTGTAAGATGGGGCAACGCCAGAGAGCAGATCTAAGTGTCTTTGGACGTATACAATTCATCACCAGGCGAAATATCAGCGTTTGAACGCTAATACATTGTATGTAGCCGCCATCTTCTTTTCTCGTTCATCCCTACATAGGGTGTCACTACCGTGCCTCCCTAATATACCTCACTGTCAGTGTTTAAGCATTTAAAGCCCTTGGGCTACGCCTGCGGGCTTTAAATCGCTTAAACACCTCCTGATCGGTATATCACTACTTTAATGCCCTCGAATAGAGCAATCCGATTGGTGAAAAATGACGTACTATTTAATAAGTAGTGTATATTGTCACGGCCCCTTAATTTTACAAGGTACATGATTGTACACGTACTTTCTTCGGGACCCAGCCTAAGTAACAAAACGTTTGCATGTTCGCATTTTACGGGTGTCTATTAGGGAGGCACGGTAGTGACTCCCTATGTAGGGTTGAACGGAAAAACAAGATGGCGGATACATACAATGTATTAGCGTTCAAACGCTGATATTTCACCTGGTGATGAATTTTATACGTCCATAAACACTTAGATCTGCTCTCTGGCGCTGCCCCATCTTACAGTAGCAAGGAGATGGCTCGAAATTGTTACTAAAGTGACGAACCTGGAAACGGTGAAAATCGAGTTTCGTCATCTTCGTTTTCTTTCTTTCTTTCCACTCGCCTAGCACCTTTACACTAGCAGTGCCGAGACCAAAACACCCACGAACAGTCGTGAAATTCTCCTGGCAGGTGCCTTTTGAACTTTGTTTTTAGCGAAACGGCGATATACATTCCGCGAGTTCTCGATCGTGATCCATGATTGTCAGCTAAGTGTTAGACGCCATTATTGTGATTGCGCAATACGCACGTGACCAAGCATTGGCTAGCGCACGTGACCGAGCACTAGCTTGAGTATAGCCGCGCCGTATGGAACACGGAGAACACATATTTGTCTGGAGTCGTCGAAGAACTGTAAGCTCGTGTAGAATCAACATTCTGCGCTCGCCAGATCATTATAACCGCCGTATGGTCTACAAACAAGTGTGGGCGGGGCTCGAATGCATGCCTTGCCTGCATGCATGCACTATGCGTAGGCGACCTGATATACAGCATAACAATTATTTTTTAGCTACAAGTTTAAAATTTTTAATAAAGAAAAGCCATCAATAACAGGAAAACTAATCCAATGGTGGAAACAAAGACGGCTCAGTACATGCATGATATTGAACTGCACATCACTGAATAAGAAAAAAGGACACAAACAAGAAAATAAAAAGATTTCTATCGAAATCAAAAGGATGTAGGGTTGTGTAATCTACCACTGGTCCACAATGTAAACTAACAAGGAACAAGCATGGAATGGTAACACGATTGACTTGCTAACAGACCATAGATCCCTACATCAGTGGCTGTACATAAGAATGCACGTCAGGTGTCAATCAACAGCATCTAGCAGAACTACATGTAGCTATAGTCAGCCAAAGCAGCCACTGATGTAGGGATCTATGGTCTGTTAGCAAGTCAATTGTGTTACCATTCCATGCTTGTTCCTTGTTAGTTTATATTGTGGACCAGTGGTAGATTACACAACCCTACATCCTTTTGATTTCGATAGAAATCTTTTTATTTTCTTGTAAACACTGGACTAGCTGGGACTGTGAAAAATATAAAATTTACTGCGAATAAGCAGAAATAGTTATCTAAAACACTCGTAGTATTGCATGCGTTACCTTGGCTGAACAAAGCTTTGGTCATCCAGTCAGAGAAAGTACTATACTTAGTCCTTACGAGATGCGTTGAAGGAACGAGCGGCAAGTTAGCGGACTAATGGCTAAGAAAATTTCTTTGCGGGCACTCTGTAACACGACTAGAGCTGACATACAGACTGCTTAGTTATCCGACGGATCCTTTAACTTTATACATTGCCGGTTAGTCTACATGTGTGTATCAGTACTCATACCGCATTCGAAGTGTAGATGGATGCGTCAAATACGGCAACCGGATCCGTCGTTCCCTGGATAGCATGCAGTTTAATTGTATATGTTGCATGCTGTGTCCGCATCAAGGCTTGATTTTCTCTTTGCTCTGACTGGATAACCGAAGCTTTTCTAGGCAAGGTAACGAGTGCAACTGATACTACGAGTGTATTTTAGAGAACTACTTCTGCTTATTCGAAGTAAACTTTTTCACAGTCCAGTAGTCCAATCCAGTGTTAATAGACACCTGCGCATTTATTTCAGAATCATTGCTGGGTTCAAACCACTTCACAATATGTAGTCTCAAACCTGATTAAGACTTCAGCACTGATCAGTCAAACAACAGAAAAGTAATATTCAGAAGTCAAGTTATACCGTTTATCTAAGATCAGTAACGATACAGTACCTGTAGCATTATTGGCTCGTAAATCGGGAATAAGTCTAGTCTTCTGTATACCAGGTATTAATCCAGTGGTCGATGTATTGCAGTCATTCTGGGCTGCCTTGATGCATTTAAATGTAGACACAAGTACCAAAGCGCTCAGGAAAGCTCGATGGTTTGTCATTTGACTTCAACTCTGTCAGCTCACTCGCTTAGAATTTTCAACAAAATAAAACTGCCGATATCCAGTCAACCTGAAAGGCAAACTGCAGACAGATAAAATCTACTATCTGTATATTTATACCACCTGCACCAGTTGCATCTGCATGTAGAATATGTAACTGTGCTATCTGACCATCTGCTCCATTATGTATTTTTACCAACCATACCATCTGCTTGCATCTGTAACTGCACGTATCTGTACCAATTAAGGTCCAAATTCTGTACCATCTACACTTTTCATGTACCATTTGGAAAACTGAAGTCATAACAACAACGACCATCCTGTTTTTAATCTGTCAACTGCAGTGTTTGGTGCACTTGTGCCTTTTGTGTTGTAAGTTTGTTATTATATTGCACCAATAAGACAGTGCCGACAGTCATAAGCTTTAAGTTTTTCATAATTTATATAAATTTATTTTAATTAAAGACAAAACTCAGAGTCTACAATGAGAATATCAATAAAAAATTGGTACATTTTTTTGAAGCTGGCTACACTGAGTTTTTAGACTGATGTACAAATACCTAGCCATTTCAATCTATTCTGTTTCAATCCTGCAGAAAGGGCATGTCATAGTATGATATGACATGGAGGATATAGAGTTATTACTGATTGGTAAGGTGCCAAGCTAACAACGTAATTCTTTGATGTCTTGATCGATTTAGCTGACTCCACAAGTGCAGCGAATGCATGAAAGAATTTAAAGGATGCACGATCTACTTAAGACACAAGCAGATGGCACGCACAGCTTTCGTATTTGGGGATCAACTATATACCCTACATCACAATGTATCATAGACTTGAAATGACAAAATAGCACAACAGACAGGTACGTGTTGGGATGCCTCAGTGGAAATGCACGTATTCAGTACACCGGACATGTTTTGGCAGTACAATGTTACTCTATCTATATACTTGCTGCAACCATAATACTTACACAGTGCACAGTAGGGGTTGAACTGAATAACAAGATGACGGCTACATACCGTGAATCTTTAAGTTTTAAAAGGAATTGATTGTTTACAATGAATCAGTGCTCATTAATTATATTTCATATAAGACGCAGGTACAAATTCCGTAGAAAAAAATAATATACTGGTATTAGAAACACCCTATATTACGAAAAATGCCTCGATGTGAGTTAAGTTTGTTGTGAAACAAGCTAGTATATAGCTAACAGTAAGCAACCAACATAGCTCGACGTGTATGTGTGCTAAAGCTCTTATACAATGTTTGTTTTCGGTGTGAGCCGCATGCACTCCTAGCCATTCACGCCACAACTCAGCATTATAATCAAAATCCAGAAACTTAATTTTAGAGCATAATATATAATTATCGATTCTTATACCATACTAAGACTATTCTGACCAATCAGATTGCGCTATTTGAGGGATATAACGGGTCATATTTCCCTCCTCGTCACGTGCCCAAGATCAAAACAGCCTTTAGCATGGTACAAGTAAGTTACAAGAAGATAAAAAGATTTCTAACGAAATCAAAAGGATGTAGGGATAAAGAAATCTGCTACTGGTCCACAATGTAAACCAACAAGGAGCAAGCATGGAATGGTAACACGATTGACTTGCTAACAGACCATAGATCCCTACATCAGTGGCTGTACATAACATTTTGACTATACTATAATTATTTTGTCACAAACTAACCAATGCATGTCAGGTGTCAGTCAATAGCAACTAGCAGAACTGCTGTAGTCAGCCACTGATGTAGGGATCTATGGTCTGTTAGCAAGTCAATCGTGTTACCATTCCATGCTTGCTCCTTGTTGGTTTACATTGTGGACCAGTAGCAGATTTCTTTATCCCTACATCCTTTTGATTTCGTTAGAAATCTTTTTATCTTCTTGTTTGTGTCCTTTTTTCTTTTACAGTGAGTTTCAAATTTTGGTGCAGTTCGAATTCGGCAAGATAATGTATCTCTTTTTTGTTTCCATCATTGGTTTGGTTTGCTTTTTTTGATAATTGCTTTTTAACTTGTAGCTCCTAAATACTGAAACTAGCTCATACATTCATGCATGCTGCAGCCTGCATGCACAGCATACGAGCCCCGCCCACTCTGGTTTAGAATTTTCTGTATGGCTGTGATACTATCTGGCAAGCACCAGAACGCGCCGTACGGTGATACTACACGAGCTTACTCTGTGAGCTGTTCTTCGAAGACTCCAGACGCCAATATGCGCTCTCCATACGGCGATACTCTACAAGTGTGTTTGGTCACGTGCGTATTACGTAATCACAATAATGGCGTCAAACACTTAGCTGACAACTGTTCGTGATCGTGAGCTCGTCAAATGTATATCGTCGCTTCGCTAAAAACTAAGCTCAAAAGGCACATGCCAGGAGAATTTCACGACTGTTCGTGGGTGTTTTGGTCTTGACAATGCTCGTGTAAAGGCGCTAGGCGAGTGGAAGAAAGAAAGAAAGAAAGAAAGAAAGAAAACGAAGATGACGAACGTCGATTTTCACCGTTTCCAGGTTCGTCACTTTAGTAACACTTTCGAGCAATCTCCTTGCTACTGTAAGATGGGGCAACGCCAGAGAGCAGATCTAAGTGTCTTTGGACGTATAAAATTCATCACCAGGCGAAATATCAGCGTTTGAACGCTAATACATTGTATGTAGCCGCCATCTTGTTTTCTCGTTCATCCCTACATAGGGAGTCACTACCGTGCCTCCCTAATATCACATGTTGGCGGGCCGTATAACCCGTTATATCCCTCGAGAATAAATGGCTAGCGCTCTCATGAAGCCTTGGAAGCGCCTCGACTTCATTTGACCGCGCCCTTTCCCGCGGGATATAATGGGTCTTATCAGTGCCATACTAAGACTATTCTGACCAATCAGATTGCGCTATTTGAGGGATATAACGGGTCATATTTCCCTCCACTTCACGTGCCCATGCAAGATCTGAACAGCCTTTAGCATGGTACAAGTAGGTTATATCACATGTAAGCCGGACGTACAACCCGTTATATCCCTCGAGAATAAATTGCTAGCGCTCTCTTTAAGTCTTGGAAGCGCCTCGACTTCATTTGAGCGCGCCCTTTCCCGCAGGATATAATGGGTCATACGTCCCGCTAACGCAGGATATAACCTACACATAACCCTCGGGAAAGGGCTAGCGCTCTTGTAAAGTCTCGGAAGTGTCTCGGACTTCGCCCACTTGAGCGCGCTCTTTCCCTCGGGATATAACGGGTACACTTGCTTCTGTTGCTACATGTAGTTTCGGCACTTAGTATTCAGCGAGCGACGAGAAATTCACTGACCCGACATGCGGAGACGCACTACTGCATGGCTCCGGTGGCTCCGGCCACTGAGGCACAATTTTACCAGTACCAAGGCATTCAATAAAGAGAGTGAGGCCGGTCAGTTTAAGGTATACTGATTTTGCAGCAGATACATGTAGGGGTTAAATTTTGCATAATTATTTCAAATTTTGTTCCTAAGAGTCAAATGATTCCAAAAACAGTGGAGAAAAGCATACAAACCTATGATGCAGGTCTTAGACTACTGTCAAAAAATAATGGTGGTCACAATACAATTATGCACAAGAATTTTTTTAACAAAAACCAAAGGTTATGAGGATGACGGACTGTGCATATAGGGTAAAAATTTCTGCTGATACATTATTCAGTTCAAGTCTACTTCATAAGACACTCTTGAACTACACACATGCACACGTACACTAGCTAATGCACTATTTCCACTTGTCTAGTGTTTGGACTTGTCTCTTTATTCCCATTGACGCTAATAATTATCAAAGACCACTTTGCCTTTTTCAATATCATGGGGCTTAGAGAAGAGTTTTCACTGTACTTGTATCTTCACCTGATGGTGAGGCAATGAGATCAACCAACAAGTTAGGAGCATCATAGTATTATCTGTTTCATTACTAGTGGAAGCATAGTTGACTATAACCAATTCTTCATTGTGCTTCTTAACTGCTGCTTTCAACGTATCAGAAGAAATGTCTTTTTGAGTGGACCATTTGGTACTGGCAGTGTTTCCAGGTATAGAAGAGTGCTTAATTCTTGATGAGTAAGCACCTTTCTTGCTTTTAAGACAAGGTCTCAAAAAACTAAACCACAAGTTACGAGCATCACGATGAAGAGCGACAAACAACACAAAGAGGAAGAAACCCTGGAATTACTACGTAGTGGCACTTTGATGCCGATCTACATCATCTTGTGTGTTATTTTCTTCATGAGCATAGCTTAAGATTTCAGTTCTAAACAGTATAATAGTAAAAAAAAACAAATAAGATAATCAAATTCACAAACTCAGCTGGTTTCTTAGTGCCAGAGAATGAGTCGTAGCACACATTTTGCTGTAGCTGCACTTGTGTACTGTATGCATCATTCTGCGGTAAAACCACATCTAAATTCACATCTTCTTCTTGTTCTTCATGAGCATAGCTAGAGACTTCAGTTCTGAACAGTATAATAGTTAAAAAACAAATATGATAATCAAATTCACAAACTCAGCTGGTTTCTTAGTGCTGTCATTTTCATACTGGAAAGTTTCACCAGAGAATGAGTCGTAGCACACATTTTGCTGTAGCTTCACTTGAGTACTGTATGCATCATTCTGCTGTAAAACCACATCCAAATCCACATCTTCTTGTGTATTATTTTCTTCATGAGCATAGCTAAAGACTTCAGTTCTAGTATAATAGTAAAAAAAATAAGATAATCAAATTCACAAACTCAGCTGGTTTCTCAGTGCTATCATTTTCATACTTGGAAGCTTCACCAGAGAATGAGTCATAGCACACATTATGCTGTAGCTGCACTTGTGTACTGTATGCATCATTCTGCTGTAAAACCACTTGCAAATCCACATCTTCTTGTGTATCATTTTCTTCTTCAGCATAGCTAAAGACTTCAGTTCTAGTATATAATAGTCAAAAAACAAATACGTAAGATATATTAATCAAATTCACAAACTCAGCTGGTTTCTCAGTGCTGTCATTTTCATACTGGAAAGTTTCACCAGAGAATGAGTCGTAGCACACATTTTGCTGTAGCTGCACTTGTGTACTGTATGCATCATTCTGCTGTAAAACCACATCCAAATCCACATCTTCTTGTGTATTATTTTCTTCATGAGCATAGCCTAAGACTTCAGTTCTAAACAGTATAATAGTCAAAAAAAAAAGATAATCAAATTCACAGACTCAGCTGGTTTCTTAGTGCTGTCATTTTCATACTGGAAAGTTTCACCAGAGAATGAGTCGTAGCACACATTTTGCTATAGCTGCACTTGAGTACTGTATGCATCATTCTGCTGTAAAACCACATCCAAATCCACATCGTCTTGCGTATCTTTTATTTCATCATAGACAACTTCAGTTCTGAAAAGTAGTCAAAACATGCAGATAAGATTACCATATGCACATAATTATTCATTCAGCTGGTTTTTAATCATAATGCACATACTCAGCTTGCTCAATAGTGTTGTCATTTCCATGATCAACTGAAGTAATATAGGACACATTTTGTTGTAGTACTAGCTGTGTGCTGCTGTGGGCAGGAATCTCAGGCTGCTGTAACACTACATTGTCAGCTTCTTGGCTGTCGATTTCAGTGTAGTAACTTTCATCAATCCGTTCATAAAGACCAACATTGCTGCAGAGACATTCATGAAGCAATAAGCTTGCAGCAACTGCATCCTGTGCATGCAGTTGTAATATAAAATTATTATACATTCATACTCAGTCTGTCCATAACCGGAATTTTCTTGCATTTCTGTTTGTTGATTGCTGGCAGTAGCAGGTAGTTGTTGAGCGATAATCTTAGATTTCTTGTGCTTTCTTCTCAAGACAAGATCGGAAGAGAATTCTCTTTGAGTAGACAATTTGGTACTAGAAGTGTTTCCGGATATTGAAGAGTGCTCAATTCTTGATGAGTACATGTAAGTACTTTTGTTGCTTTTAAGACAAGGAAACAAGAAATTAAACCACAAGTTACGAGCATCACGATTAAGAGCTACAAAGAACACAAAGAGGAAGAAGCCCTGGAGAGAATTGAGGAACACAAACAACCATTGAATGGCAAAGGCAGCATAGATGTTAGTATCAGCTCCAACTACTGTAAACAGTAGAATAATCCATGAGAGCCCCAGTAGAGACATGAATCCAGCTAACAATGCAAGCAGCTTACAAGTGTCTTTAGAAGAAATACGAAATTTCTGTTGCTTTTGGCTTCTTTTACGAGGCAAGTTTCTCCTTATTTTATTAACTTTTAACCTAATGACTACATAGCTTGATGCAATGAAGATACAGGCATTGAAGAGAATGATGAGAATAATTGGAACAAGAAATGCTCCAAAGAACACACCAACTTCACTGATGAAACAACTGCAAGAACGAAACAAAATTAAAATTTTGTTATTATAATAATTATTCATACAATACTCACAATCCTCTAGTTGTGTTAGATTGTGTGATGTAGTAGTCAGGATTGATACTCACAGATACTACCACTGGTAGCAGAGGACAAGCTGCAGAATCACCATTGTCTAATGCTTAAAATTTTTTCGAGTTGTAATTTGACTTACGTACCCCAACAGACAATTGAAACAATCACCATATAAAGTGTAGTTCCCTTCTTGAAGACAATCACCAGCTTTTGAAAGAGAAGTACAGCTTCAGCACCCATCCACATCCAGACCACTAGGATGAGGTAGTGGAGGAGCACACCCACAGTGATACAAACAGCTCTGTTCTCAGTACGACCAATACCAGCCACAAACACTATCAACATGAGCAACATTGACACTGCTAGCTGTACATGAAACTTAGTCACATCTCTTTGACGAAAGGTCCTGAAGAGAGCAATTAGTTTCATGCGATCGATCATTAGTACATTGTTACCTAAATGCCAGGTAAGTTAATAGCATGATGACCAATCCTATTGAAGAGAACAGTACTCCAACGTATGTTGTAACATCAAGAGCTAATAGGTATTCATCTGGTAAATTTGTTAAGTTTTCTGTTAAATTTGTTAAGTTTTCTGTTAAATTTTCTTTGCCACCTTGCAGGCGAACAGAAATGTCCTACAATTGACTAATAATTAAGATGACAGTGTCAATGAGCACATTTACCACAAGGCAGGCAAAGTTTATGAGGTGGTCACACTCACAACTTGCTACATTGGTTGATCGATTGAAGGATGTCAGATTGCAGCCACCAGTATTCCAGTCACCATTACCATCTAACAACCATTACTCACTTTAAAGATTAGAAACTTACTTGCTGCTTTGAAGTCCCAGAATACGCATCGTCTACTAGCAATGAACTCATTCATTCCAGTAGTGGATGAATTTGTTAAGCGTAGTTGAAACGTTACAGGATTAGAAAGTCTTGTTCCATCAGCAATGCCACTAACTTGCACTGAGACTACCTGACTGCCGACAACAGTACTAGATGCAGTGGTATCCAGTGATGTGTTTCTCACAGGGAATAGTGTCGTTGAGTTGTATACTGCAAATGCTATTGAAAGAGCACTTCTCTCATCTTGAATGCTGCTAATGATTTCCTGTGGTAGAGAAAGTGCAGCATTCAAGCTCGGAGGAAGCTCATCTGATGTCTCAGTATCAGATGTTGATAATTCCAGTTTTCGAGAATCTATCAATGGGAACCATATGAATTAATGAAGTTGTCACGAAAGTATAGTGACACAGACCTGATAATTGTCCTACTGAGAGAGTTCGACCTTTAAAATCTTTTCTATCGATCTGTGCCAATATTGAGCATGTGTTACTTCATCGGAGTATTATTTTTATGGCTCACTCGTTCTCCTCTCAAAGCCAAGTCTTGTTCAACAACAGAAATATTAGTAAAGCTGTCTGATTGAATCAAAGCATCAACAATATTATCAAATGCTTGTACAATCCTGAAGAATGTGATGTTTCATGGTCATCTAGCCACACATGACACTCACATGTTACTCTGTTCTTGAACAACTTCCATTGGCCACTCCTCTACATTGTCCAGTATTTCCACAGCATCAGATGTAGCCTATGAGATGAGATGCCAGTTAATAATAGTATTTGCTACAATGATTATACTAACTTGTCTGGCTACTTCAAGTGACACATTTTCAGTCTGGATTACTTTCACTGATTGTGTGAGTACATCTGCTACTACTTCCAGATTATCTCTGTTCTGATCTGATGTCTCTTTTGCTGATGATACAATACTTGTGACATTATTGATGACTGAATTCACATTTTCAACACTGACATCCACCTATATCAAATTTTCTTCAAAGCATGCCATTATAAGCCACCGTATCCGAGCTCACCAGTTGGATTTTGCTGAACTGTGTACTGACTACTGTTCTACACTGACTAACAGAAGGAGTTGCCCAATTGAGTCTAGACAAACATAGTCTAGTTGGCATCTCTTCAGTTGGTCCATGTTGGCAGCTAGTGCTGGCTGTAGTGTTCACCTCAGTCTCATTCCAATCGAACAATCCTCTAGTCCCTTCATCAGTGGGTTCATAATTACAATATCCGAATCCTGCAAATAAATTTAGTAAATATAAGCCAAACGATGTGTAAAAATCATTGACCTGATCTTATCTCTGTTCCTGGTTTAGAGAAGTTGTTAGCTCTTAATACAGTAATGATCTGGTTGAAGAAGCTGTCAGGAGATAGTGGCTGGTCCTGAGGATTGTTTGGTCCAACTATAGTACAAGCCACTCTGTCTCTACTGCTTGCTGTATCAACTACTCGACTAGCAAGATAATCAGTCAATGTAATAATAGTCTCAACCTTAACTATACCTTGCTACATTTTCACACTTGAATGTTGTTACATTGACATGCTGTAAAACCTGTACACATTAACGCAAAGAGAATCGAACTCATTATAAATTCATTTACATAATACATACCAGATTCTCAATGTTACGAAGAGCTCCTTGTATGTTCTGGCCTGCCAGGATATCACTCAAATTTGACGAAAACCTCATGTACAATGTGAAGTTCATTACAGGTTGATTAACTGCATGAACAAAGTATGAAATATTTTAGTAATGCCGAAGCAATAATAGTTACTCACTGATTCTGCAGTCAGTAACATCAACAGCAATCCATGATCCTCCTTGTGTACAGGATCGACTGGCATTATAACCTGGTCTGAATACACATGGCAGTGTAACAGTGTCTCCTACTGGTGTTGCTGGCCAACTGTAGGTACCAAACTGCTCTGTTGTAGTGTTCTCGGATTCACAGACAACTACATGTAAAAAATGTGTCAATATACAACTTGCAAATGTAAAAACCAAGACCTGAAATATTAAGAAAAGTGATACACTGATACTGGGTGCTATGAATGAAACAGTAATGGTTAGGAATGTTATGATGCTAGCTCACTAGATGCTCCCTACACTAAAACTAAACCCTATTAGTTATTAAAATACCCTAAACATTTTTATTAAACATTAAAACTACTAAATCCTAAAACACTAAAAAAAAATGGAAATTAAAAAGATATCTAAAAAGATACAAGTGATCCTGTCCTACCCCACTGCACTACTACTGGTCACTACTGTAATTACAAAGCCTGAAGATTAGCAAATTGACATAAAAATTAAAAATTATTATGCTGACTCACTCAATGTAATGTTTTCTGTGTTACTGTGAGCACTGGGCAGCACAGGAGCTCCCTCTGGTCCAAATGCTACTACAAAGATGGAGTATGTCTGTCCCAACATCAGTCCAGTCAGTGTCAGCTCAGTGGAGGTATAGTGCTAGAACCATTGCTCCCAGCTGCTGTCTGGTAGAACACCTCATAGCCACCTAGTGCTGGTCCTGTTGATGGGGCAGTCCAGGAGACACTAACATTAGTGACACTAGTCCTGGTAACAGTGACAGCAGTGGGAGTACCTGCAACTGATGAGAGAAAAGAGTGAACCGGTTAAATTAATAATTATTATCACTTATAATCACTCACCAGTGACTGTGACAGTAGAGGATTCTGAACCCATTTTGACAAAGTCATAAGCACCACTAGCAATACCAGTATGTCCTTCAACAATCACAGTACAAGTGTATGTTCCTCCTACTCTTGGTTGAGGGTCTGGTCTAACTGTGACACGAGTCATGTCTGGTTTTTCAGGACCGATATAACGTGACCTGATCACCTCACGAGTTAATTTTGGGTGTGGATCTTTTGTTTTAAGAAATTCCCTGCTATCATCAGTACATGAAATGTTTGATGGAGGACCATATGAGACAATGAAAGACAGTGAGTACTCAATGTTGGGATCAGCATCTCTTGATGAGAGTATGGAGAGTGTCATTTTGGGCTCCACTATGGGACCAGCTATAATATAATAAGCAATTAATTTTATTAATACTTATGCTTCATTATAACCTACAATAGTTATCGAACACATTATGATGATACACTACCCAGTAGTTGTCAATCCTGTCCAGGTTAGAGATAGTAGTGTTGCATTTCACAATCCCCTGGTTGTTGGTCACGTTACCATCTACTAGCACTACTACTCCAATTTGGTTAGTACATTTCAGTTGCTGGTAAGGCACACTATTGTTAGTGTCACTGGTTGGAACTACAGTGAAGCCATCAGGTCCATCTCCAGTAGGGTAGAACATGTCTCCAATGTTGCTGCCCATGCCAGCATTGCTTGCATTAATAACCTGACACCACAGACCGTTCTCAAGTATCTGGGTCGCACTAAACAGTGACCACAGTGCGACAAAGTGACCACCAACCTGTGATCTGAACTCTAAAACAAAGCAAGATTTGATTCATACATTGGCTATCGTATTACAGTTGTATTAGTTATTGCCCTCACGCGAGGTCATTAATCGATCGACATTAATGACCGCCGGAGAGTCGGTTGCCCGAGACTGTACGAGGGCAACCGACTTTTTTTCCGAGGTCATTAATGTCAGTTAATTCCCGAGTTGTGTATATAGAGCAATAAATGACATACCGTATAGCGAGAAATTTTGGTGGTCAAAATTTTGGCGGTTTTGGCGGATTGCTCTCGAAAATCCAAAATTTTAACCGCCAAAATCGGATATACATGGGCGTGTATATCCGCCTTGGCATCAATCCGCCAAAATATTAACCGCCAAAATCTGTACTTAGCAAATCCGCCAAAATTTTGACCACCAAAATTTCTCGCTATACGGTAGTTCATCACTGTGAGCGCATTAACATCGAGAATTTTTCAAACTCGCAAAGACGCAACGGTCTGTTGCTATCTACGCGCGGTCAATAACCTACATTATACCTTACTAAGACTATTCTGACCAATCAGATTGCGCTATTTGAGGGATATAACGGGTCGTATTTCCCTCCGCGTCACGTGCCCAGGATCAGAACAGTCTTTAGCATGGTACAAGTAAGTTATATCACATGTTGACGGGACGTACGACCCGTTATATCCCTCGGGAAAGGGCTAGCGCTCTCGCAAAGTCTCGGAAGCGGCCTTTCCCGCGGGATATAACGGGTCGTATATCCCGCTAACGCGGGATATAACCTACACTTAAACCATAGTATGAATAATTCTCTTTGATGTAACGTCCGTTAATGAGGGCTATAAATCGTGTACAGCCCGCACGCGTTTCAAGATGGCCGCCGCGGTCGAGAATACACAAACAAACGGCGCTCGGGCTGCTCTGCAGTCTTCCTGCGACGCAAGGTAGCCAGCTAGACGTTAAGCAAGCAGCACACTATGGTTTAAAGTAGTTACAAGAAAATAAAAAGATTTCTAACGAAATCAAAAGGATGTAGGGATAAAGAAATCTGCTACTGGTCCAAATGTAAACCAACAAGGAGCAAGCATGGAATGGCAACACGATTGACTTGCTAACAGACCATAGATCCCTACATCAGTGGCTGTACATAACATTTTGACTATACTATAATTATTTTGTCACAAGCTAAATTCAATTCAATGCATGTCACGTGTCAATAGCAACTAGCAGAACTGCTGTATAGTCAGCCACTGATGTAGGGGTCTGTTAGCAAGTCAATCGTGTTACCATTCCATGCTTGCTCCTTGTTGGTTTACATTGTGGACCAGTAGCAGATTTCTTTATCCGTACATCCTTTTGATTTCGTTAGAAATCTTTTTATTTTCTTGTTTGTGTCCTTTTTTCTTTTACAGTGAGTTTCAAATTTTTGGTGCAGTTCGAATTCGGCAAGATAATGTACTATCTCTTTTTTGTTTCCATCATTGGTTTGGTTTGCTTTTCTTGATAATTGCTTTTTAACTTGTAGCTCCTAAATACTGAAACTAGCTCATGCATTCATGCATGCTGAAGCCTGGATGCATAGCATATGAGCCCCGCACACTCTGGTTTAGAATTTTCTGTATGGCTGTGATCAGTACTATCTGGCAAGCAGCAGAACGGTGATACTACACGAGCTTACTCTGTGAGTTGTTCTTCAGACGCCAATATGCGCTCTCCATACGGCGATACTCTACAAGTGTGTTTGGTCACGTGCATATTACGTAATCACAATAATAGCGTCAAACACTTAGCTGCCAACTGTTCGTGATCGTGAGCTCGTCAAATGTATATCGTCGTTTCGCTAAAAACTAAGTTCAAAAGGCACATGCCAGGAGAATTTCACGACTGTTCGTGGGTGTTTTGGTCTCGACACTGCTCGCGTAAAGTCGCTAGGCGAGTTGAAGAAAGAAAGAAAGAAAGAAAGAAAGAAAACGAAGATGACGAAAGTCGATTTTCACCGTTTCCCGGTTCGTCACTTTAGTAACAATTTCGAGCAATCTCCTTGCTACTGTAAGATGGGGCAACGCCAGAGAGCAGATCTAAGTGTCTTTGGACGTATAAAATTCATCACCAGGCGAAATATCAGCGTTTGAACGCTAATACATTGTATGTAGCCGCCATCTTCTTTTCTCGTCCATCCCTACATAGGGTGTCACTACCGTGCCTCCCTAATATACCTCACTGTCAGTGTTTAAGCATTTAAAGCCCTTGGGCTACGCCCGCGGGCTTTAAATCGCTTAAACACCTCCTGATCGGTATATCACTACTTTAATGCCCTCGAATAGAGCAATCCGATTGGTGAAAAATGACGTACTATTTAATAAGTAGTGTATATTGTCACGGCCCCTTAATTTTACAAGGTACATGATTGTACACGTACTTTCTTCGGGACCCAGCCTAAGTAACAAAACGTTTGCATGTTCGCATTTTACGGGTGTCTATTAGGGAGGCACGGTAGTGACTCCCTATGTAGGGTTGAACGGAAAAACAAGATGGCGGATACATACAATGTATTAGCGTTCAAACGCTGATATTTCACCTGGTGATGAATTTTATACGTCCATAAACACTTAGATCTGCTCTCTGGCGCTGCCCCATCTTACAGTAGCAAGGAGATGGCTCGAAATTGTTACTAAAGTGACGAACCTGGAAACGGTAAAAATCGAGTTTCGTCATCTTCGTTTTCTTTCTTTCTTTCTTTCCACTCGCCTAGCACCTTTACACGAGCAGTGCCGAGACCAAAACACCCACGAACAGTCGTGAAATTCTCCTGGCAGGTGCCTTTTGAACTTAGTTTTTTAGCGAAACGGCGATATACATTCCGCGAGTTCTCGATCGTGATCCATTGTCAGCTAAGTGTTAGACGCCATTATTGTGATTGCGCAATACGCACGTGACCAAGCATTGGCTAGCGCACGTGACCGAGCACTAGCTTGAGTATAGCCGCGCCGTATGGAACACGGAGAACACATATTTGTCTGGAGTCGTCGAAGAACTGTAAGCTCGTGTAGAATCAACATTCTGCGCTCGCCAGATCATTATAACCGCCGTATGGTCTACAAACAAGTGTGGGCGGGGCTCGAATGCATGCCTTGCCTGCATGCATGCACTATGCGTAGGCGACCTGATATACAGCATAACAATTATTTTTTAGCTACAACTTTAAAATTGTTAATAAAGAAAAGCCATCAATAACAGGAAAACTAAACCAATGGTGGAAACAAAGACGGCTCAGTACATGCATGATATTGAACTGCACATCACTGAATAAGAAAAAAGGACACAAACAAGAAAATAAAAAGATTTCTATCGAAATCAAAAGGATGTAGGGTTGTGTAATCTACCACTGGTCCACAATGTAAACTAACAAGGAACAAGCATGGAATGGTAACACGATTGACTTGCTAACAGACCATAGATCCCTACATCAGTGGCTGTACATAAGAATGCACGTCAGGTGTCAATCAACAGCAACTAGCAGAACTACATGTAGCTATAGTCAGCCAAAGCAGCCACTGATGTAGGGATCTATGGTCTGTTAGCAAGTCAATCGTGTTACCATCCCATGCTTGTTCCTTGTTAGTTTATATTGTTGACCATGCAGTGGTAGATTACACAACCCTACATCCTTTTGATTTCGATAGAAATCTTTTTATTTTCTTGTAAACACTGGACTAGCTGGGACTGTGAAAAATATAAAATTTACTGCGAATAAGCAGAAATAGTTATCTAAAACACTCGTAGTATTGCATGCGTTACCTTGGCTGAACAAAGCTTTGGTCATCCAGTCAGAGAAAGTACTATACTTAGTCCTTACGAGATGCGTTGAAGGAACGAGCGGCAAGTTAGCGGACTAATAATTGGCTAAGAAAATCTCTTTGCGGGCACTCTGTAACACGACTAGAGCTGACATACAGACTGCTTAGTTATCCGCTAACTTGCCGCTCGTTCCTTTTCTAGGCAAGGTAACGAGTGCAACTGATACTACGAGTGTATTTTAGAGAACTACTTCTGCTTATTCGAAGTAAACTTTTTCACAGTCCAGCAGTCCAATCCAGTGTTAATAGACACCTGCGCATTTATTTCAGAATCACTGCTGGGTTCAAACCACTTCACGATATGTAGTCTCAACCCTGATTAAGACTTCAGCACTGATCAGTCAAACAACAGAAAATTAATATTCAGAAGTCAAGTTATACCGTTTATCTAAGATCAGTAACGATACAGTACCTGTAGCATTATTGGCTCGTAAATCGGGAATACCTCCAGTCTTCTGTATTCCACGTATTAATCCAGTGGTCGATGTATTGCAGTCATTCTGGGCTGCCTTGATGCATTTAAATGTAGACACAAGTAGCAAAGCGCTCAGGAAAGCTCGATGGTTTGTCATTTGACTTCAATTCTGTCAGCTCACTCGCTTAGAATTTCAACAAAATAAAACTGCTGACATCCAGTCACCCTGAAAGGCAAACTGCAGACTGATAAAATCTACTATCTGTATATTTATACCACCTGCACCATCTGCATCAGCATGTAGAATATGTAACTGTGCTATCATACCATCTGCACCATTATGTATTTGTACCAACCTTACCATCTGCTTGCATCTGTAACTGCACGTATCTGTACCAATTAAGGTCCAAATTCTGTACCATCTACATTTTTCTTGTACCATTTGGAAATAAGTCATAACAACAACGACCATCCTGTTTTTAATCTGTCAACTGTGTTTGGTGCAAGTGTGCCTTTGGTGTTGTAAGTTTGCTATTATATCGCACCGATAAGACAGTGCCGAAAGTCATAATTCATATTTTAATTAAAGAAAAAACTCAGAGTCTATAATGAGAGTATCAATAGAAATTGGTACATTTGTTTTGAAGCTGGCTACACTGAGTTTTTAGACTGATGTACAAATACCTAGCTATTTCAATCTATTCTATTTCAATCCAGCAGAAAGGACATGTCATAGTATGATGTGACATGGAGAGGAGGATATAGAATTATTACTGATTGGTAAGGTGCCAAGCTAGCAACGTAATTCTTTGATGTCAGTCTTGATCGATTTAGCTGACTCGGCATAGTGCCGGCATGGTCTTATGGTTAACCCTGCACACCACAGGTGCAGCGAATGCATGAAAGCATTTTAAAGGATGCATGATCAACTTAAGACACAAGCAGATGGCACGCACAGCTTTCATATTTGGGATCAACTACCTAAATCACAATGTATTATAGATTTGAAATGACAAAATAGCACAACAGACAGGTACGTGTTGGGATGCCTCAGTGGAAATGAACGTATTCAGTACACTGATGGACATGCTTTGGCAGTACAAAGTTACTCTATCTATATACTTGCTGCAACCATAATACTTATACAATGCACAGTATTAGGGAGGCTATGTAGGGTCGAACTGAAAAACAAGACGACGGCTACATATACCGTAGTTTTAAAAAGAATTAATTTTTACAATGATTCAGTGCTCATTACTTATATTTCATATAAGACGCAGGTATAAATTCCGTAGAAAAATGATACTGGTCAGTATTAGAAACACCCGATATTGCCTCGATGTGAGTTAAGTTTGTTGTGAAACAAGCTAGTATAATTATAGCTAACAGTAAGCAACCAACATAGCTCGTGTATGTGTGCCAAAGCTCTTATACAATGTTTGTTTTCGGTGTGAGCCGCACTGATAGCCATTCACGCCACAACTCAGCATTATAACCAAAATCCAGAAAATTAATTTTAGAGCATAACATAATTATCGATTCTTATACCATACTAAGACTATTCTGACCAATCAGATTGCGCTATTTGAGGGATATAACGGGTCATAGTTCCCTCCGCGTCACGTGCTCAAGATCAGAACAGCCTTTAGCATGGTAGAAGTGTAGGTTATATCCCGCGTTAGCGGGATATACGACCCGCCAACATGTGATATAACATAGATGATACAGTATCATCTATGGATATAACTTACTTGTACCATGCTAAATACTGTTCTGATCTTGGTCACGTGACGCGGAGGGAAATACTACCCATTAAATCCCTCAAATAGCGCAATCTGATTGGTCAGAATAGTCTTAGTATGATATAATGGGTCATAATATCCCGCTAACGCATGATATAACTTACACATATCCCTCGGGAAAGGGCTAGCGCTCTTGTAAAGTCTCGGAAGTGCCTCGGACTTCGCCCTCGGTGCTTCCTCGACTTCACTTGAGCGCGCTCTTTCCCTCGGGATATAACGGGTACACTTGCTTCTGTTGCTATTTTCGGCACTTAGTATTCAGCGAGCGACGAGAAATTCACTCGACATGCAGAGATGCGACATACATACGTACGTACGCACTAATGCATGGCTCCAGCCACTGAGGCATAATTACCAGTACCAAGGCATTCAATAAAGAGAGTGAGGTCAGTTTAAGGTATACTGATTTTGCAGCAGATAGGGCTTAAATTTTGCATAATTATTGCAATTTTTCTTCCTAAGAGTCAAATGATTCAAAAAACAGTGGAGAAAAGCATACAAACCTATCATGCAGGTCCTAGACTAATGTCAAAATGGTGGTCGCAATATAATTATGCACAAGAAGTTTTTTTAACAAAAACAAAAGGTTATAAGGATAATGGACACTGTGCACATAGGGTAAAAATTTCTGCTGATACATTAGTCTATTTCATAAAGACACTCTTGAAACTACACACATGCACATGTACACTAGCTAATGTATACTAGAACACTATTTCCTCTAGTCTAGTGTTGGGACTTGTCTCTTTATTCCCATTGACGCTAATAATTATCGAAAACCACTTTGCCTTTTTCAATATCATGGGGCTTAGAGAGAGTTTTCACTGTACTTGTATCTTCACCTGATGGTGAGGCAATGGGATCAACCAACAAGTCAGGAGCATCATCAATATCTGTTTCATTAATAGTAGAAGCATAGTTGACTATAACCAATTCTTCATTGTGCTTCTTAACTGCTGCTTTAACGTATCAGAAGAAATGTCTTTTCGAGTGGACATTTTGGTACTGGCAGTTTTTCCAGATACAGAAGAGCGCTTGATTCTTGATGAGTAAACACCTTTCTTGCTCTTAAGACAAGGTCTCAGGAAATTATACCACAAGTTACGAGCATCACGATTAAGAGCTACAAAAAACACAAAGAGGAAGAAGCCTTGGAGAGAATTGAAGAACACAAACAACCATTGAATGGCAAAGGCAGCATAGATGTTAGTATCAGCTCCAACTACTGTAAACAGTAGAATAATCCATGAGAGCCCCAGTAGAGACATGAATCCAGCTAGCAATGCAAGTAGCTTGCAAGTGTCTTTAGGAGACATAGGAAATTTCTGTTGCTTTTGGCTTCCTTTACGAGCCAAGTTTCTCCTCATTTCTTTAACTTTTAACCTAATGACTACATAGCTTGATGCAATGAAGATACAGGCATTGAAGAGAATGATGAGAATAATTGGAACAAGAAATGCTCCAAAGAACACACCAACTTCACTGATGAAACAACTGCACGAATGAAACAAATTAAAAGTCTGTATATTCATACAAAACTCACAATCCTCTAGTTGTGTTAGATTGTGTGATGTAGTAGTCAGGATTGATACTCACAGATATTACCACTGGTAGCAGAGGACAAGCTGCAAAATCATCATTGTCTAATGCTTATAATTGTTTCAAGTTGTAATTTGACTTACCCCAACAGACAATTGAAACAATCACCATATAAAGTGTCGTTCCCTTCTTGAAGACAATCACCAGCTTTTGAAAGAGAAGTACAGCTTCAGCACCCATCCACATCCAGACCACTAGGATGAGGTAGTGGAGGAGCACACCCACAGTGATACAACCAGCTCTGCTCTCAGTACGACCAATACCAGCCACAAACACTATCAACATGAGCAACATTGACACTGCTAGCTGTACATGAAACTTAGTCACATCTCTTTGACGAAAGGTCCTGAAGAGAGCAATTTTAATATAAGGTCATGCATGTGATTGATCAATAGCACATCCTTGCCTAAATGCCAGGTATGTTAAAAGCATGATAGCCAATCCTATTAAAGAGAACATCAGTCCAATATAAGTTGTAACATCAAGTGCTATTAAGTATTCATCCGGTAAAACACCACCTTGTAGTCGAACAGAAATGTCCTAAAAGTAATAATCAAGATTATGCGCAATGTTAGTGAAACCAAATGCACATAAA
Organism: Haliclona indistincta; assembly: GCA_964017065.1. Classification (NCBI taxonomy): domain Eukaryota; kingdom Metazoa; phylum Porifera; class Demospongiae; order Haplosclerida; family Chalinidae; genus Haliclona; species Haliclona indistincta. The sequence goes on along the minus strand of OZ024790.1, from coordinate 3,753,818 downwards.
TGAATGGAGCAGGTAACAACTAATGATTTTGATCAAAATTATACTTAAGTCAGATAATTACTATGTTCTTTTGGATTGTAGTAAGCCTTCAGGGTAACGTTGTAAAATTTACAATAGCGCGACAACAATGGAAATTGGGCATTGTATTGAGAATCTTTGCTATAAAAACAAATAATATCTTTCTTATTATTGAGAATATTTTTTACACTTGTTACTCCTTTCCTTTCTTACTGGCTGCTCCTTTCTTTTATGTGGTCCTGGTCAAATACAAAGTTATAGACAATTTTTACCACAAGGCAGGCAAAGTTTGTGAGGTGGTCACATTCACAACTTGCTACATTGGTTGATCGATTAAAGTATGTCAGATTGCAGCCACCAGTATTCCAGTCACCATCACCATCTAACATTAAAATTCAATCATGCATCATTTATACGATTGGAAAATTACTTGCTGCTTTGAAGTCCCAGAAAACGCATCGTCTACTAGCAACAAACTCATTCATTCCAGTAGTGGGTGAATTTGTTAAGCGTAGTTGAAAAGTCACAGGATTAGCAAGTCTTGTTCCATCAGCAATGCCACTTATTATTTGCACTGAGACTACTTGACTGCCGACAACAGTACTAGATGCAGTGGTATCCAGTGATGTGTTTCTCACAGGGAATAGTGCCGGTGAGTTGTATACTGTAAATGCTATTGACAGATCACTACTCTCATCTTGAATGCTGCTAATGATTTCCTGTGGTAGAGATAGTGCAGCATTCAAGCTCGGAGGAAGCTCATCTGATGTCTTATTACTTGATGTTGATAGTTTCAATTCTTGAGAATCTATTGATGAAATAAAAAATGATCATGGCAGCATTAATTTTTATTAAAAGACCTGACGATTGTTCTACTGACAGTGTTCTACCTATGAACTCTTCTCTATTGATCTGTACAGGAGATATCACTTGTAAGTTCATCATTAGTGTTGTGGTAACTGACCCGTTCTCCTCTCAATGCCAAGTCTCGTTCAACAACAGAAATATTAGTAAAGTTGTCTATTTCAATTAAAGAATAAACAATATTATCAAACGCTTGTACAATCCTGAAGAAGATATATATTATTTGGCTAGAAATTCATGTTATATAATATTCACGTGTTACTCTGTTCTTGAACAACTTCCATTGGCCACTCCTCTACATTGTCCAGTATTTTCACAGTATTAGATGTAACCTAATAATTATTTTCGAATAATCTGTTAGTTAATAATTTTGCTATAATCGGCATAGCAAACGTAGTCAAGCAGATTTGTGAAAGAATTGGGTTTTTCGGTATTGCAAAACATTTTTTTAGAGTTTCAGGAATTGACCCTAAGGTATTAGTAATCAGTCTTAATTTTTATGAAATTTATTAGTCAAGATTAATTTTGTATAGCTTAGTTTATAATGAGTATCAAAGTTATCATAGGCAAACATACCACACATGCACATACCACGTATTTGTAGTTGTGTAGTAAATCAACTTGACCAGAAATGAGGTATAATGGTAATTATGCATGTTTCAAATAACAAATTACCAACACCCATCATAAGCTGAGCTTTGAGTTCATCCAACTTTTGCACAAATCTGCCTGGCTAACTAACTTGTCTGGCAACTTCAAGTGACACATTTTGAGTCTGGATTACATTCGCAGATCGTGTGAGCAAATCAGCTACTACTTCCAGATTATCTCTATTCTGATCTGCTGATGGTACAATTGTTGAGAGATTATTGATGACTGAGTTCACGTTGTCAACTGCGACATCCTCCTTTATTTAGTTTACATACAAATTAGTAAGTCATATAGCTGCTTACCAGTTTAATACTGCATAACAGTGTGTTACACTCAGGCTGAGCCATAACAGTAGGAGTAGGAGGAGCATTAGTAGTCGAAGTAGGAACATTAGTAGTCGAAGTAGGAGTACTAGAACCACCTTTATCACCGGTGCCGATCCAACCCACAACCGGGTTCGTACAATCAGCTTGCACTGATATGCGGATCACCATAATCACGAGCAGCATGAAAAGTCTAGCAGATGGAGCATACCATTCGTTTTTGGCGAACGCACCCATGGTTTGCCATGCAAGATGACTAGGCGGCATTACTCCGATCCAGGAGTATTGTTAACTAGCCCTGTTCGTGCACTAGCTAAAAACAACCATTAGCATATGCGAGAATGTACATATACAAGTCGGCGGTACTATATATTTACATAGAACAAGACTGTTAATGAGATTCATGTTCTAATGAAGCACCTAAGGTGCAGATGCCTCGGCGGAATGACACTATATCCACAAAAACAACTATCCACCATTCCACAAACCCAGCAACTGCAGATGCATGTATACAGGATTTCTGTACAGCAGTGTGCTTTAGTTATGCAATCAGAAGCCAATCAGTGCCAGGGTTCTATCTAGGATTTTTATTTTGGGGGGAAGGCTTTAGTGAGAGGTGTGAGATGGGACTGTAGCGTAGCTACAGTCCGCTAGGGGGGGGGTCAGTGGGGCATGCCCCACCAGGAAAATTTTGAAATTTAGACCTTTAAAATGGCCATTTTGGGACACTTTGTGGCAAATTTTGGGGGGGAAGTTGGAGGGTTTGGGGGAGAATCTTCCCCTCCACCCCCCCAGTGGATAGAACCCTGAGTGCTAACCACTAATTCAACTGGGCGTGTCTATAATGTTCAGTTCGAGTGCAGGGCACAGCACAGCACGTATACGAGCGAGATAGTGTCCATAGCTTACTTACACAATTTCTTTAGACACACGCTGCTATCCTGTAACCTATCAGCTTCTAGGCAGTCAACTGTGGATAGTTTTGTCTACGGAGAACTCTAGATCGCCAGCAACGGCCATCGATCGCGAGGTAAACAAACGGTTACGCCATAACTCGAGAACGCAGCTTCATATACAAGTCTGCCATGCTGTTCTGAAGTAAAAAAAAAACAACTCACTAGCTGTAAGGCAGCCAGCACTGCAGTAGACAGTTTTGTCTTTAAATCACCAACTAGATCGCCACTGGCGATCGCGAGGTAGGCAATCACGCCATAGCTCACGAACAGAGCCTTATAACCAACATCCTTACAATTCATTTTCAAGCAAATATAGACTTTAGCTTGTGTTGCACGTTTCAGCGCTTAGTTTTCAGCGAGCGACGAGAAATCCTGCCGACAGACAGACAGACAGACACATACACAACACGACTACAAGCTACTGTATGCCCGGTGGCTCCGCCCACCGAGGCATAATGAACAGATTTCACAAAACCCTCGGCGTTTCATGCTGGTTTGGAGCACTGGAGCTATAGTGCCAACCTGCTAGCTATGTAGTGCTAACCAGAAGATAGCAAAGTGCTGACCACAGGGGCGTGACCATGAATACGTGAGTAGGTAACCATTGCTGTAGTGTAACCATTGCTGTAACCATTGGTCTTCGGCGAGCGACGAGAAATTCACCCGACATGCAGAGACGGAACATACTTTAAAAAATTTAATACACAAAAAAGGAAACTATATGCCTTCAGTGGCTCCGCCCACCGAGGCATAATTACCAGTACCACTGTACCAATGCATTCAGTAAAGAGAGAGTGGTCAGTTAAAGGTATCCAGGCTGATTTTGCAGCAGATAAGACTTAAATATTGCATAATTATATCAATTTTTGTTCCTAAGAGTCAAATGATCCCAAAACAGTGGAGAAAAGCATACAAACCTATCATCCAGGTCCTAGACTATTGTCACGCGGTGGTCACAAGACAATTTTGTTCAAGAAAATTTTTTAACAAAAACAAAAGGCTGTAGGGATAACAGTAACTGGGCACATGGGGTAAAAATTTCTGCAGATACATTATTCAATTCAAGTCTACATGTATTTCATAAAGATACTTTTGAAACTACACAAATGCACACGTACACTAGCTAAGGTATACTAAAACACTATTTCTCTAGTCTCGTGTTGGGACTTGTCTCTTTGTTCTCATTGACGCTAATAATTATCAAAGACCACATTGCCTTTTTCAATATCATGGGGCTTAGAGGGAGTTTTCACTGTATTTGTATCTTCACCTGATGGTGAGGCAATGGGATCAACCAACAAGTCAGGAGCATCATCAATATCTGTTTCATTAATAGTAGAAGCATAGTTGACTATAACCAATTCTTCATTGTGCTTCTTAACTGCTGCTTTTAACGTATCAGAAGAAATGTCTTTTCGAGTGGACAATTTGGTACTGGCAGTTTTTCCAGATACAGAAGAGTGCTTGATTCTTGATGAGTAAGCACCTTTCTTGCTCTTAAGACAAGGTCTCAAAAAATTATACCACAAGTTACGAGCATCACGATTAAGAGCTACAAAGAACACAAAGAGGAAGAAGCCCTGAAGAGAATTGAAGAACACAAACAACCATTGAATGGCAAAGGCAGCATAGATGTTAGTATCAGCTCCAACTACTGTAAACAGTAGAATAATCCATGAGAGCCCCAGTAGAGACATGAATCCAGCTAGCAATGCAAGTAGCTTGCAAGTGTCTTTAGGAGACATAGGAAATTTCTGTTGCTTTTGGCTTCCTTTACGAGCCAAGTTTCTCCTCATTTCTTTAACTTTTAACCTAATGACTACATAGCTTGATGCAATGAAGATACAGGCATTGAAGAGAATGATGAGAATAATTGGAACAAGAAATGCTCCAAAGAACACACCAACTTCACTGATGAAACAACTGCACGAATGAAACAAATTAAAAGTCTGTATATTCATACAAAACTCACAATCCTCTAGTTGTGTTAGATTGTGTGATGTAGTAGTCAGGATTGATACTCACAGATATTACCACTGGTAGCAGAGGACAAGCTGCAAAATCATCATTGTCTAATGCTTATAATTGTTTCAAGTTGTAATTTGACTTACCCCAACAGACAATTGAAACAATCACCATATAAAGTGTCGTTCCCTTCTTGAAGACAATCACCAGCTTTTGAAAGAGAAGTACAGCTTCAGCACCCATCCACATCCAGACCACTAGGATGAGGTAGTGGAGGAGCACACCCACAGTGATACAACCAGCTCTGCTCTCAGTACGACCAATACCAGCCACAAACACTATCAACATGAGCAACATTGACACTGCTAGCTGTACATGAAACTTAGTCACATCTCTTTGACGAAAGGTCCTGAAGAGAGCAATTTTAATATAAGGTCATGCATGTGATTGATCAATAGCACATCCTTGCCTAAATGCCAGGTATGTTAAAAGCATGATAGCCAATCCTATTAAAGAGAACATTAGTCCAATATAAGTCGTAGCATCAAGTGCTGTTATATATTCATCCGGTAAAACTGTAAAATTCTTTTTACCACCTTGCAGTCGAACAGAAATGTCCTAAAATAATCAAGATTATGCGCAATGTTAGTGAAACCAAGTGTACATAAATGAAAGGAGCAGTTAACAACTTTGATCAAATCTATACTAAGTCTGATATAATTATTATGTCTTATTTGGGATTATAAGGGTAACGTTGTAAAATTACAATAGACAACAATGCAAATTGGGCTTGACTAGTACTTGTATTGAGAATCTTTGCTATAATAACAAATCATTTCTTTCATAAAGAATGGTTTTTACACTGGTTACCAGGCTGCTCCTTTCTTTTATGTGGTCCTGGTCAAATACAATATAGCTAAGTTATAGAGTATTTACCACAAGGCAGGCAAAGTTTGTGAGGTGGTCACATTTACAAGTTGCTACGTTAGTGGATTGATTGAAGGATGTCAGATTGCAGCCTTCAGTATTCCAGTCACCATTACCATCTAACATAAAAATTCAATGATGCATCATTTATGCAATTTGGGGACTTACTTGCTGCTTTGAAGTCCCAGAAAACACATCGTCTACTAGCAACAAACTCATTCATTCCAGTAGTGGATGAATTTGTTAAGCGTAGTTGAAACGTTACAGGATTAGAAAGTCTTGTTCCATCAGCAATACCACTAACTTGCACTGAGACTACCTGACTGCCGACAACAGTACTAGATGCAGTGGTATCCAGTGATGTGTTTCTCACAGGGAATAGTGCCGGTGAGTTGTATACTGTAAATGCTATTGAGAGATAACTACTCTCATCTTGAATGCTGCTAATGATTTCCTGTGGAAGAGATAGTGCACAATTCAAGCTCGTAGGAAGCTCATCTGATGTCTGATTATTTGATGTTGATAGTTTCAATTCTTGAGAATCTATTGATGCAATAGAAATTATCTTGGCAACATTAATTTTACTGTTATTAAAAGACCTGGCGATTGTTCTACAGAGAGTGTTCGACCTCTGAACTCTTCTCTATTAATCTGTGCAGGAGATATCACTTGATAGTTCATCATGCAGTGTTATTGTAACTGACTCGTTCCCCTCTCAATGCCAAGTCTCGTTCAACAACAGAAATATTAGTAAAGTTGTCTGATTCAATCAAAGCATCAACAATATTATCAAATGCTTGTACAATCCTGAAGAATGTGATGTTTCATAGTCATCTAGACACACATGACACTCACATGTTACTCTGTTCTTGAACAACTTCCATTGGCCACTCCTCTACATTGTCCAGTATTACCACTGTATTAGATGTAACCTAATAATTATTATTGAATAAACTGTCAGTTAATAATTTTGCTATAATCATTGAAAACTTAATTTAGTCAAGCAGATTTGTGAAAGAATTGGGTTTTTATAGCATTGCGGTTTTAGGAATTGACCAGCAGGTGTTAATAATCAGTCTTTTGTGAATCAATTTTCATAAATATTATTAGTCAAGATTTGTAGCTCAGCTTCTAATGAGTAGTTTGAAACCTTATACTAGTTGACACTGATCAAAGGGTATGCAACAATGATAGGCAAACATACCACACATGCTTGTACCACATATTTGTAGTTGTGTAGTAAATATAGTCCCAACCAAAACTACATCTACCAGAATGAGGTATATCGATATGCATGTTTCAAATAACAAATTACCAGTACTCATCATAAGCTGAGCTTTGAGTACATCCAACTTTTTGCACAAATCTGCCTGACTAACTAACTTGTCTGGCAACTTCAAGTGACACATTTTGAGTCTGGATTACAGTCGCAGATTGCGTGAGCACATCTGCTACTACTTTCAGATTATCTCTGTTCTGATCTGATGTCTCGTTTGCTGATGATACAATTCTTGTGACAATATTGATGACTGAGTCCACGTTCTCAGCAGTGACAATCACCTTTAGTTCAGTTTATTATACAAATCTTTGTGTAGTGAAGTCATTATAGCTGAGCTCACCGGTTTAAAGTCGCATAACAGTGCTTCACAGTCAGTAGGAGTGACACCACCGCCACCACCGCAATCAGCTTGCCCTGATATGTGGATCGCCATAATCACGAGCAGCATTAAAAGCCTAGCTGATGCAGTATACCATTCGCTTTTGCTGAACGCACTCATGGTTTGCCGTGCCAGTTGACCCTGCATTACTCCGATTCAGGAGTATTGCTAACTAGCACTTAGTGCACTAGCATTCTTGAATATTTTAAGCGCGCAGGCCGGCCAAAGAATAATTGTGCCCCACGTGACAAATCACGTGATATTCCAACGCGGGAAAATTTAAAACGACGATATACCAGCAAGGGAACCCTGTTTAAAGAATTTTTTAGCCTCAGTGTCACATCTAAGCCCATGCCCTTATGAATGTGAGGCTCAGTGTATGATTCAAATTCAGGAGAGACAGAGCGGCTAGCCTAGCAGAGTTGAGACTTCTAACTATCGTCTTAATTCTTACCTCATAGCTGTATACGAATCTTTGAATGGCAATCAGCAAGTTCATGTTGTAGAGTCATGCACTATTATATTACTTTCTGTGTTGCACATTCACAATTACTTTCCAAATTTAATAAACCATTACCAAACCAACTTCCAAAATTAAAAGATTTCTATCGAAATCAAAAGGATGTACGTACGGTACATGTACGGTTGTGAAATCTACCACTGGCCCACAATGTAAATTAACAAGGAACAAGTCTGGAAGGGTAACACAATTTACTTGCTAACAGACCATAGATCTCTACATCAGTGGCTGCTGTGTTTGATTATAGCTAGTTCAGCTAGTCGCTGTTGACTGCTGACACCTGACGTGCATTCAGCTCATGACAAAATATTGATCCTATATGTACAGCTTGTTACAACTTGTTACAAAGCCAACATTTAATTGAGCCAAAACGATACATGTGTACTGTAAGCATTACTACTGTGCATATGAGGTCAATGTCTTTTCATTTTCAAACTCACTGTATCTATAAGAATGAATGCATGCCCTGACATGGCTTGGAAACTTCACTTATCTATAGTGTTGAATGATAATGATCGTGTCATTCAACACTAGCTAGCTACAATGTGTCAACAATGTTTATCTAATGCTAATGTACTAAACTAATGTTGTGTTTTAAAGACTTGTCTCTTCATCCTCACTACCACTAGCATCAAAGGTTACCTCAGCTGTTTCAATATCATGGGTCTTGCGTATGGTCGTTGATCGCTTTATCCGAATTTCAGGAAGATTTTTTGAAAGAGTCTTCACTGTAGTATCATCTTCACCTGGTGGTGAGGTAATGAGGTCAACTAACAAGTCAGGAGCATCATCAATATCTGTTTCATTAATAGTAGAAGCATAGTTGACTACAACCGTTTCTTCAAATTTGTGCTTCTTAACTGCTGATTTCATAGTATCAAAAGTAACTTCTCTTTGAGTGGAGAATTTGGTAATAGCAGTGTTTCCGAATATTGTAGAGTGCTTGATTCTTGATGAGTAAGCACCTTTCTTGCTTTTAAGACAAGGACACAAGAAATTATACCACAAGTTACGAGCATCACGATTAAGAGCTACAAAGAACACAAAGAGGAAGAAGCCCTGGAGAGAATTGAAGAACACAAACAACCATTGAATGGCAAAGGCAGCATGGACGTTAGTGTCAGCTCCAACTACTGTAAACAGTAGAATAATCCATGAGAGCCCCAGTAGAGACATGAATCCAGCTAGCAATGCAAGCAGCTTGCAAGTGTCTTTAGGAGACATAGGAAATTTCTGTTGCTTTTGGCATCCTTTACGAGCCAAGTTGCTCTTTTGTTGCCTGAATTTTAACCGAATGACTACATAGCTTGATGCAATGAAGATACAGGCATTGAAGAGAATGATGAGAATAATTGGAACAAGAAATGCTCCAAAGAACACACCCACTTCACTGATGAAACAACTGCACGAACGAAACAAAATTAAAATTCTGTGTACAGTATTCATGAAAACTCACAATCCTCTAGTTGTGTTAGATTGTGTGATGTAGTAGTCAGGATTGATACTCACAGATATTACCACTGGTAACAGAGGACAAGCTGCAGAATCAGCATCAGAATCATCATCTAACAATCGTTTCACTTTGTATTTGACTTACCCCAACAGACAATTGAAACAATCACCATATAAAGTGTCGTTCCCTTCTTGAAGACAATCACCAGCTTTTGAAAGAGAAGTACAGCTTCAGCTCCCATCCACATCCAGACCACCAGGATGAGGTAGTGGAGGAGCACACCCACAGTGATACAACCAGCTCTGTTCTCAGTACGACCAATACCAGCCACAAAAACTATCAACATGAGCAACATTGACACTGCTAGCTGTACGTGAAACTTAGTGACATCTTTATTGCGAAAGGTCCTGAAGAGAGCAATTAGGTTCATGTGATTAATCATTCGCACATTGTAACCTAAATGCCAGGTAAGTTGATAGCATGATGACCAATCCTATTAAAGAGAACAGTACTCCAACGTATGTTGTAACATCAAGTGCCAATATGTATTCATCTGGTAGTACTGTTACATTTTCATCACCACCTTGCAGTCGAACAGAAATGTCCTACAATTGAATAATTATTAGGATGGTAGTGTTGGTGTAAAATTAAGAGAACATTTACCACAAGGCAGGCAAAGTTTGTGAGGTGGTCACACTCACAACTTGCTACATTGGTTGATCGATTGAAGGATGTCAGATTGCAGCCGCCAGTATTCCAGTCACCATTACCATCTTAACAACGATTATTCACTTTGTGTAATTTATAAGATTGGAAACTTACTTGCTGCTTTGAAGTCCCAGAAAGCACATCTTCTACTAGCAACAAACTCATTCATTCCAGTAGTGGGTGAATTTGTTAAGCGTAGTTGAAATGTTACAGGATTGGAAAGTCTTGTTCCATCAGCAATACCTCTGACTTGCACTGAAACTACCTGACTGCCGACAACAGTACTAGATGCAGTGGTATCCAGTGGTGTGTTTCTCACAGGGAACAGTGCCGGTGAGTTGTATGCTGCAAATGCTATTGACACAGCACTACTCTCATCTTGAATGCTGCTAATGATTTTCCTTGGTAGAGAAAGTGCAGCATTCAAGCTCGGAGGAAGCTCATCTGATGTCTCAGTATCAGATGTTGATAATTCCAGTTCTCGAGAATCTATCAATGGAAGTATAAAATAAATTATTATTGTTGAATTCGTCATGACAGTATTTTGATACAGACCTGATGATTGTCCTACTAACAGGGTTCGACCTTTAAAATCTTCTCCATTGATCTGTGCCAATATTGAGCATGTTTTAGTTTATTAATTAGGCTATTATTGTTTTGGCTCACTCGTTCTCCTCTCAATGCCAAATCTTTTTTAACAACAGAAATATTAGTAAAGTTGTTTGATTCAATCAAAGCATCAACAATATTATCGAACGCTTGTACAATTCTGAAAAAGTTATAGTCATCTAGACACACACGGCACTCACATGTTACTCTGTTCTTGAACAACCTCCATTGGCCACTCCTCTACATTGTCCAGTATTACCACAACATCAGATGTAGCCTGTTATTTATAATTAGATGCCAGTTAATGAACAATTCACTACAATGATTATACTAACCTGACTGGTTACTTCAAGTGACAAATTTTGAGTCTGGATTACATCCACTGATTGTTGGAGCACATCTGCTACTACTTCCAGATTTATTTCGATCTGATCTGATGGCTCGTTTGCTGATGACACAATACTTGTGATGTTACTGATGACTGAGTTCACATTCTCAGCAGTGACATTCTAATGTATGTATTCTTCATAGTATGCTATATAATGCTATATTACTGAGCTGACCTGTTTAGTCTTGTTGAACAGTTCACTGACTACTGTTCTACACTTACTAACAGTAGTAGCTGCCCATTTGAGTCTAGACACACATCGTCTAGTTGGCATCACTTCAGTTGGTCCATAAAAGCAGCTAGTGCTGGCTGTAGTGTTCACCTCAGTTTCATTCCAATTAAACAATCCTCTAGTTCCATTTGTGGTTTGATAATTACAATATCCAAATCCTGCAAAACAATTTAGTGCATAAGCAAAGTGATGTGTATAAGATGATTGACCTGATCTGATCTCTGTTCCTGGTGTAGAGAAGTTTTTAGCTCTTAATACAGTAATGATCTGGTTTAAGAAGCTGTCAGGAGATAGTGACTGGTCCTGAGGATTGTTTGGTCCAACTATAGTACAACCCACTCTGTCTCTACCGCTTGCTGTATCAACTACTCGACTAGCATGTTAATCAATTACAGTAATAATAGTCTCAACCTTAACTATACCTTGCTACATTTCCACACTTGAATGTTGTTACATTGACATGCTGTAACACCTGTAAATATTAAGGCAAAATCATGGAATGCGTTAATTTTGTGATATGCAATACACACCACATTCTCAATGTTACGAAGAGCTCCTTGTATGTTCTGGCCTGCCAGAATACCACTCAAATTTGAGGAAAACCTCATGTACAATGTGAAGTTCATTACAAGTTGATCAACTGCAAAATGAAGTTTATTTCAATTGCTGGTGAAATGAAGTATAGTTACTCACTGATTCTGCAGTCAGTAACATCAACAGCAATCCATGATCCTCCTTGTGCACAGGATCGACTGGCAATATAACCAGGTCTGAATACACATGGCAGTGTAACAGTGTCTCCTACTGGTGTTGCTGGCCAACTGTAGCTACCAAACTGCTCTGTTGTAGTTTTCTCGGATTCACAAACAACTACATTTTAAAAATTAATGTGTCAATATACAACTTGTAAACGAAAAAACCAACACCTGAAATACTAAGAAAATCTTTAATTGCTGTAGGCGATGATGGTAGTATCAGTGGTTGATTACTGTTGTCCACTACAGTTACATTACACTGGTAGTCTCCAGTATCCATATCATCTGCTGGGTCAAACATCAGTACACTAGTGTATGGTGCTGACTGTAACATGTCCACTATCGTGATACGATCATTGGAGCTGCTACTGGTCAGCTGTTCTCCATTAGGTGCAATCCACATACTGGACACAGTGACAGGAGTGTTGACAATGGTAGTGTCTATTGTAGCAGTACAGGTCAGGTTGACAGGAGTGCCCTCATACAGTGTGGTGATGTTAGAGGGACTAGTGATGGTGAGAGTGAGCTGGGGAGATGGAACTAAACAAAAGAACACAGTCACGTAACCAAAGTGAAACAATGGAACATACTTTGTATTTGTAGTAAACCACTGCTGAAACCGCCAAAAAATCCACTTGATAATGATATAACAGTAGCAGCACATGTGTAAATTCCAACATCATCAGTCATTCCAGGATTGAATATACGTAATCTGGTGCGTACTGGTCCAGTTAGTAATGTTTCTCCAGTCATTCCTCCTGGAGCAGAGGAATATGCCAAAGTTACTGATAGTAGAGTAGCTGCCAGTCTCTCTATTGCTCCATCAAGTCTGCATTCAATGTTAAAATTGTCTCCAGCAGTAGGAACACCAGGAATAATGACACGAGGAGTGAACACAGCATTATTGAGAGCTATAATAATTATATATTAGCAAGAAACACTTAGTATCATGCAGATACATCTATTAGTTATTCAGTTGTGGTACTCACCTTCCACAGTCAGTTGTATGCTCTCACTAGCATTGTTGTGTAGTACATACTGTTGTCCTGATGATGGTAGCACTGTAGCCATGCAGGTGATGGTCCTGCCATTATCACGCATCATATTGAACCGATTGATACGTAGTCTAGTGTCTCCAGTGATATTGTAGTCAGCTCCAGTGATGAGTAGTGATGGTCCCAACCATTGATACATGATAGTAGTGGGTGTGTCCACATACTCACTGATAGTTGCATTACACTGGAAGTCACTAAATGTGTCCACATACAGTGTATCATTAGGTATGATGGTCACTGTGACACTGATGATGGAGACTGCAGGAGAAGAAGTATTATGACAGTCATGATTGTGTTGTTAATTATACTCACTTGTCACGTTAAGGTCAATCTCATCAGTGATGTTGAAAGTGGTTCCATTATTAACTATAGTCCCAATACACTGATACTGTCCACCATCAGATGTATGCAGTGGATTGATAGTGAGTGTGGACTTGCTCTGTGTCATAGTTAAAATTAGTCTACTATTACTAGTGTTGACTGGACTGCCATTTCTAGTCCAAGTGAACGTAACTGGTGCTGTATTAAATTCCACTAAGCACAGCAGTGAACTGGTTGCTCCAGCATTTAGAGAAGGACCCATGTCATTCAGTGATACACTGATTCTGGGTGCTATTAATAAAACAGAAATGGTTAGAACAATGAGTCTAGTTATGATGCTAGCTTACTAGAAGGTGAACTTGTCTTAAAGGTCATACTAGCAGTGGTAGTGTTCCCTATACAGTTACTAGCAATCACTGTGTAGTTGTATGTGGTGTCCTCCTTCAGAACACTCAGTATGACAGAGTAGGCAGAATTGATATCTATAATATCCTCTGTACCACTGACTGTATTACTCTGTGCTAGGTCAGTGTCTCTCTCCTGACCAGTGTATAGTATGTGGTAGGTCTCATTAGTGTATGCTATACTAGGGACAGTGATCATGATAGTGGCATTGGTAGGGTTGATAGCAGTGACAGCAGCCATGGGAGTATTGGGAACTGACATTGCTGTGTGTGTGCATACAAAGAAATAGAATTAACACACGACAATGACAACAAAACTATAGTTAGGCCGAGTGGTGGGTGCTTTGTCGAATAATATCTCAACAGCTCACCTCTACTGATCACAGTACTGCTGTCATTAGTTGATACAGTTGATGAGTCTAGGATCACGATCCTAGCCACACATTGATACAATCCAGCATCACTGACTTGAGCATTGCTAACATTCAAAGTGTTCACTACATATGTTCCATTATTAGTGACTGATACATCACCGGTACGTATTGAACCATTGTAAAGCCATTGGACCATTAGCTCAGGGATCACCACTGATGGCTTCATAGCTCTGCAGACCAGAGTGAAGCTATCATGTGGTTCTGATTCAGGGCAGGCAGACTCTACTACAGCGACCATTGTGGGTGCAACATTGAAGTTGGTGATGGCAGGATCTAGAGAAAGAACAATGCAACTCACATGAAGTGACACTTGATGCAATATGTCTCCATACCTTGTACAATCACAGTAGTACTCTCTTTGACCAGTGCAGAGTCCTCCACATACAGTAGTGTGTCAATACTGTCGATACTGATACTGCACTCATAGCTACCACTATCCATGCTACTACTGAGAGTACTAAACACTAGTCGAGTCTCATATCGGTTGGGTGTGGTCTCAGTTGCTGTGGTGATATCAATACGAGGTGTTGTTACATTTACATCGCCAACATTAGCTGTGTCAAAATCATCATCATCATCTTTAGACCACATCATTTCCACATCGAATGGTGTGTTCACAGTGAGTGGTATTATGATAACACATGTTATGGTGAGAGTACTGCCAGCAAGATGGGTCTGTGTTGTGCTGCTGTTGGCTGAGACAGTGCCGAGAGCAGAATAGAGTGTAAGAGAGACAGTGGTAGATGGGACTGCATGTATGGGAGATGAGTAGGAGGTGAAAGAAACTATAAACCAGCTACTAAAAACCGGCTAACGCTCACTTTGTAGCCTGATGTCCACCATACTGTAGTTGCTGACAGTGACATTGATTGCACTGATATTAAAAGTAGCAGTACATGTGTACTGTCCAGCATCAGAAGTATTGGTAGGATTGAATGTGAGAGTGACAGTGTTGTTAGTCCTCACAGGTGGTACACTAATGGTGTTCAGAGCTGTATCACCACCAGCATTAACAGCTTGCTTGGTCCACATAATGTCAGGTTGGACTATCAATCCTTGTACCACTTCCACTATACATGTGAGAGTGATGGAGGAGCCAGGAGACATACTACCACTGGAGGTGGTCATTATAGTGGGAGAAGAAAGAGCTAGATTGGAGAAGAGTAGGACACTATAATTTATAATGGTAATCATGAATAAGTACTCACGTTGTACAATAATATCAACAGAGCTATTAGCAGCAGTAGGTACGATGAAGCTGACAATAGGATCTGGGTTGACACTGACAAGACAAGAAAACATTGTGGTGTCTAGAACACTGTCCAGTGGACTGATGGAGAGAGTTGAGGTGAAGGTAGACTGGTTACCAGACTGGTTGATACCAGAGATAGTGATTCTTGGTGATGATGACAGAAGCATTCCCATTGGAGTACCCCAGGTGAAGTTCACCATCACATTGATATCATTCACATTAGTGAGAGTGATGGTGCAGGTGAGGTCACGAGCTGTACCAGCTACCATGGGTACTGATGGGTTGACAGGTTGGACTAACACAACAGGAGGAGGGACTAGAGAAAATAGAATAGAAATATCATCAATAACACAACACAGCCATTATAGCATTGTTACATTTCAGTATCACACTCACATTTAACTTGAAGGATAATGTCGTCTACATTACTGGCAAAGGTATAAACTGTGGATATATTGAGGGTTACCATACACTGATACTGTCCTCTGTGACTGAATGTGAGTGGAGAGAATGAGATGGTGAGAGTGGTGATAGTAGGTGTTGTCTCCTCGGTATTCACCGGAAATACAGCACTACCACCAGTGTCTTTAATCCAAGTGACATTGGGGCGTGGTGTTTGATCTGATGCCATAGTAACAGTGCATACAAGATCGAATGTTTGACCAGCTTCAGTAGAACCATTAGTAGTCACATCAATTATTGGATCAGGGAGAACTGAAAAGAAAAGTACACAGTGATGATAAGACAAAATAATAATTATGAGTATCATTATGATACATTACCTGTGACATTGAGGTTAGTGGTTGCATTATTTGATGATGGTAATATCAGTGGTTGGTTATTATTCTGTACTATTGTTACTTTACACTGGTAGTCTCCAGTATCCATATCGTCTGCTGGGTCAAACATCAGTACGCTAGTGTATGGTGCTGACTGAAACATGTCCACTATTGTGATACGATCGTTGGAGCTGCTACTGGTCAGCTGTTCTCCATTAGGTGCAATCCACATACTGGACAAAGTGACAGGAGTGTTGACAATGGTAGTGTTTATTGTAGCAGTACAGGTCAGGTTGACAGGAGTGCCCTCATACAGTGTGGTGGTGCTAGAGGGACTAGTGATGGTGAGCGTGAGCTGGGGAGGTGGGACTGACACAAACAACACAATGCATGTAACCAAAGTGAAACAATGGAACAATCATACTTTTTATCTGTAGTACATGTAAACCACTGCTGAAATCTCCAAAAACTCCACTCGATGATACAACAATAGCAGCACATGTGTAAGTTCCAACATCATCAGTCATTCCAGGATTGAACATACGTAATCTGGTGCGTACAGGTCCAGTTTGCAATATATCACCAGAAATTCCTCCTGGAGCAGAGGAATATGCCAAATTTACTGATACTGGAGTCACTGCCAGTCTCTCTATTAGTCCATCTAGTCTGCATTCTATTTTAAAATTGTCTCCAGCAGTAGGAACACCAGGAATAATGACACGAGGAGTGAAGGCAGCATTATTGAGAGCTATAGAATAGCAAGAAACATTTAAGTATCATGCACTGAAAGATGCATTTATTGGTTAATATTCAGTTGTTTGACTCACCTTCTACAGTCAGTAGTATGCTCTCACTAGCATTGTTGTGTAGTACATACTGTTGTCCTGATGATGGTACCACTGTAGCCATGCAGGTGATGGTCCTGTCATTATCACGCATCATATTGAACCGATTGATACGTAGAGTGTCTCCAGTGATATTGTAGTCAGCTCCAGTGGTGAGTAGTGATGGTCCCAGCCATTGATACATGATAGTAGTGGGTGTGTCCACATACTCACTGATAGTTACATTACACTGAAAGTCACTAAATGTGTCCACATACAGTGTATCATTAGGTATGATGGTCACTGTGACACTGATGATGGAGACTGCAGGAGAATGAAAGACCACACATTATTCTATAGTAAATGCATGATGTTGCTATAATACTCACTGGTTATATTAAGATCAATTTCATCAGTGAGATTAGTAGGTATTCCATTAATCATCACAGTCCCAATACACTGATACTGTCCACCATCAGATGTACGTAGTGGACTAATAGTGAGTGTGGAGTTACTTGATATACTGTTTACAGTCACTCTGCTATCACTAGTGTTGACTGGGCTACCATTCCTCATCCACACAAAGAAGGATGCTTGTACAATAGAGGCTACTACAAAGCATTTTATTGATCGAGTGGTCCCAGCAAGAATGGGAGACCCCATAATGTCTTTTGCTATGCTGACTGCATTTGAAGGACATAAAACAATTATCACAATGATCGAGAATAGTTACTTCAACTAAAGTGATGCAAGATAATCATTTGCATAAGCATATTTAGCTACATGCATGCAAATGCTTGCATAATGCATATCTGAGTTGCGTACGAACGAACTCTGGCAAAATACTACAAATTTTAAAACTATGCTACTAACACTTAAAGCACTTGTACTCACCAGGTTGAATAACTGCTACATTACTGCGAGCACTGGGTAATGTATTAGTACCACCAAATGCTACCACAAAGCAGGAGATTTCTTGTAGTGCAGTTACACCAGTGATAGCCAGTTCGATATTAGTAGTGTTCCCTGCACTGAGTATATCACCACCATCCACCTGATAGAACACCTCATAGCCATCTGGTACTGGAGATGGAGCATCCCATGACACAGTAACTTCAGTATCAGAGCTCCGATTTGCTCTGAAATTAGCAGGAGTGACTGCAACTGCATTGCCAATAGTTATCAATTTTAATTCAAAAATTGTAATTGCTTACCAGTGATCATTGCAGTAGATGAGTCTGGTGTCCCAAGAGTCACAGGTTGTGTTGGAGCACTATCATTTCTAGCCATTACAGTCACAGTGCACTCATACTCTCCTACCTCTCTCTCCCTCACAGTCACTGTCACTCTGGTCACATCAGGCATGTCTGGTTCTGATGCATTGACAGAGTCTACATCACCATTCTGCACATACTGTGATTGAACAACCTCTCGAGAAACAGTGTACAGTGATGTATCTATGGTTATATTGTCTCTTGTACATGTCACCATGGTGGGTGGTCCATTGGAGGAGTTGAATGAGAGAGTGAAAACAGGTGGGTCAGCATCTCGTGAGGATATGAGGGCAAACTGCATGTTTTCATCCACATCAGGACCATCTGTACAAAGCATTATCAATGATCAAATTACAACTGATTTAAAATAAATTATTGTTCGTTTTTAAAACATGCTAAAAAATAATAGTATGTACTCACCATAGTTGTCATATATTGCTCCAGTATACACACCTGCTGTCAGTGTGTGAGTGATGTTCATCTCATCACGGATCATACACTGCACTAGTCCAGTTCGATTGGTACCTCCTAGTCCAGTATCTCTCACCAGCCCCACCTGACCATTACATGTCACCATCTGGTATGGTTCATTATCGGGTGAATCAATGTCCATTGAAGAGACTGCAGTAGATCGAGGAGGTTGGAACCACATGCCATTATTGCTGTCAGTATTAGCACTCTGACACCACAAAGCTAGAGTGGCACTCATGCCAGGAGTAAAGCTACTTGCTTCTATCTGACTAGCACGCAGCATCAGGTAGTCTGGTATAGGCTCTGAAGCCTCTTGATAATACAGCCGTACTCCTGTAGCCGTACTTCTAATTTATACACGAAAAGTTATAGAATTAACCTTGAGTTGGTAAGTCAGTGTCGGGTATTACTGGTCCTGAAGTGATCATATCAGGAGTACAATCTTGCCCCAATAAGCGCATCGCCATCAACACGAGCATCAAGAAAGCCCTAGCCGGAAAATGCCATTCGCTGCTGCTGCGGCTAAACCTATTCATGCTTTGCTGCCGCTGGACTGATGTCCGTTTAGTTCCAGGAGAACTATGATCACGGGTCAGGGCGCATTCTTTAAATAGCCAGTTTAGAGCCGCAGTAAATCTCAAGGCAGCGTTATTGACTTATTGTACGTATAGGTACTGCTAAATCATGTACTGCAAAATTATGCCTTCAGACTAATACGTTTCAATTTCCCGCTTTGTCAACGTTAACGGTAACAAAGGTGTGGCTACTGAATTTCAGCACATGCCGGAATGAGCGGGAGAGTAAGATCCACTCTTTAGCAACCTTAGCCTGGCCCATTGTTGCTGTCTTTTTCCACCATTCTCAGGTTCTTCAACAGTGACCTGCAGATCACAAAAACAGCATAAACTGAGCACTACAATAGTACATGAATGAACACGGTAGAAACTAGTGTGGCAAGCGAATTAAGTTATGATATTAATGAGTTCGCTACAGTAAAAGTATAGCTTTGAAATGACATTGAGCATAAAAAGTGTGAATGCTGTTTATAGTTATAGTTTTTTCTATATATAGACCCTATTTATCTTGAGACCTATAGTGTCGATAGTAGTTCAAATGTGGATCTCATTATCGACCATGATGAGTTGTTGGCTGCATGTGCACATAAACAAAATAAATAAAATAAACTGTCCATCCTTAAGAAAGACTTCTTCAAGAGTAGTCTGTGAAATAGAGTAGCCTCTAATACTATTCTAGCAAAACGTGGGTCATTCTCCGGTATCCGGAAGAATGGCATCAGATGAAAGTGGCTGGAGAGACAGAGAGCTATACATGAGAAAGGTAGTGATGCTACCATTCGGGAGGAAGGTAGCATCATCATAGGAATTGTTTTCTTGGATAAAAATAATGCTCATAATAGACTAATTATAAGGCTGTATCCTGATTAGTACTGTGTCATTACCCTGAGATGGATAGAAACCACAAGGAATAGGTATTAATTTCTCAGAGATTGCTGCTTTCTTATCACATTTTCAACCCCACCTAACACACATCTTAAGCTTTGTTTATAATGATTTATACTGTATTGTCTTCTGCAACATAGCGGCATACACTGAGGGACAAAGCACCGTACCTTCTGTAAACCTTCACTTGATTACACTTGCGTAACATTCTTGTATTACTATAATTTTGGTCAACACTGCTATGATATGTGCACTGTAATGTACTTGTGTACTTCTGTTTCCGAACACAGTTTTCTGTTTGCAAAATAATGCGAGCAACAGTTTCTGTGCTGTCACAAATTAGATTGAGAGGAGACAACAAGCTTGTATTGTAAATGAAAGGCAGAACATATGTAAGCATAGTGAAGTTAGTTTGTTAAGAATAATTATTACAATCATTATAGGAAAATATGTAACTTGCTATTTTAACTAAACACTGCTATTCTTTCAGTGTGTAAGGCCTATAAACAAGCTTAGCTTGTTATTTATTATAACTACGCAGAATGGATCAAAAAATAGTAAAGGAACAAATAAAAACTGGCGACTGAAATCTTCCAGTTTAAATCTTCCAGTTTTTTGTACAGCCACTGATGTAGGGATGCATGGTCTATTTTCCAGTCAGGCGTGATACTGAGTATGGTGTCTGAGAAGGACGCTTTTTCGTTTTGTGTTTCGGACATCGCATTCGGATTCGCCTTTGGATTCGCGCGTTCCTACTATCGAATTCGGATTCGCCCTTTTGGATTCGCGCCGGAGTCCCACTATCGCATTCGGATTCGCCTTTTGCATGGATTCGCGTTTCTACTATCGCATTCGGATTCGCATGTTGCATTTTGGATTCGCTTGTTGGTTGAAAATGACAAGTATTAAAACATTTTTCATAGAGATTTAGGGGTTGGTGAGAAATAAAACGTAACAAAACTGAAAGCACGAGCCACACCCACAAGCCACACCTATTTGAGCCACACCCACACTGTAAAGCACCCTACTGTCCCTACATCGGTGGCATTATCGAGGGTTTATCCCGGGATGTATTTGTGTTAAAGTTTTTAATTGGTCATAATAATTATTATGATTGTTAATTACTGTCTGATTACTAAGAGATAATACTGACCTGTGACAGATTACAGTCTGACCAAAAGTTACCTAGCTAGCTATGACAATGTAGCTGCTGCATTTATAAAATCTGTGTCCAGTTGGATTGGTACTAACATCTGCAAAATAATTGTTATACTACAGCTCAATGTAATTTTATGGCCTGTTAAAAACATTTCTTTTTTCTACAAAAGTTTTTTTCGCTAGAAATGAGAAGCTACAATGCAGGTAATGACTTGTGTATTATCTCAACAAAGCTCATTGATGCACATTCCACGCTTTATCGTGTGGGTGTGGCTCAAATAGGTGTGGCTTGTAGGTGTGGCTCGTGCTTTCTTGTTCCTTTACTTCTGTTACGTTTTAATTCTTGTACCCATACATTTTTCACAGTTCTTCACCAACCCTACATCTCTATGAAAAATGTTTTTCAATACTTGTTATTTTCATCCAACAAGCGAATCCGAATGCGATAGTAGAAACGCGCGAATCCAAAAGGCGAATCCGAATTCCGAATGCGATGCCCGAAACACAAAACGAAAAGGTGTCCTTCTCGGCCACCATACTGTTTCCTTGTTGCATGGTTTACATTGTGAACCAGTGATAGATTTCTTCATCTCGATACATCCTTTTGATTTCAAAAGAATTCCTTTAAATTCTCTTGTTGGTGTCTTTTTTCTTTTTCAGCGAAATGTATTTCAACAAGAAAATAAAAAGATTTCTGTCGAAATCAAAAGGATGTAGGGTTGTGAAATCTACCACTGGTCCACAATGTAAAGTAACAAGGAACAAGCATGGAATGGTAACACGATTGACTTGCTAACAGACCATAGATCCCTACATCAGTGGCTGCTTTGGCTGACTATAGCTAGTTCTGCTAGTTGCTGTTGATTGACACCTGACGTGCATTTTTATGTACAGCCACTGATGTAGGGATGTATGGTCTGTTAGCAAGTCAATCGTGTTACCATTCCATGCTTGTTCCTTGTTAGTTTACATTGTGGACCAGTGGTAGATTTCACAACCCTGCATCCTTTTGATTTCGATAGAAATCTTTTTATTTTCTTGTTTGTGTCCTTTTTTCTTATTCAGTGATGTGCAGTTCAATATCATGCATGTACTGAGCCGTCTTTGTTTCCACCATTGGTTTAGTTTTCCTGTTATTGATGGCTCTTCTTTATTAACAATTTTAAACTTGTAGCTAAAAAAATAATTGTTATGCTGTATATCAGGTCGCCTACGCATAGTGCATGCATGCAGGCTAGGCATGCATTCGAGCCCCGCCCACACTTGTTTGTAGACCATACGGCGGTTATAATGATCTGGCGAGCACAGAATGTTGGTTCTTCGACGACTCCAGACAAATGTGTTCTCCGTGTTCCATACGGCGCGGCTATACTCAAGCTAGTGCTCGGTCACGTGCGCTAGCCACTGCTTGGTCACGTGCGTATTGCGCAATCACACTAATGGCGGCTAACACTTAGCTGACAATGGATCACGATCGAGAACTCGCGGAATGTATATCGCCGTTTCGCTAAAAACAAAGTTCAAAAGGCACCTGCCAGGAGAATTTCACGACTGTTCGTGGGTGTTTTGGTCTCGGCACTGCTCGTGTAAAGGTGCTAGGCGAGTGGAAAGAAAGAAAGAAATAAAACGAAGATGACGAAACTCGATTTTCACCGTTTCCAGGTTCGTCACTTTAGTAACAATTTCGAGCCATCTCCTTGCTACTGTAAGATGGGGCAACGCCAGAGAGCAAATCTAAGTGTTTATGAACGTATAAAATTCATCACCAGGTGAAATATCAGCGTTTGAACGCTAATACATTGTATGTATCCGCCATCTTGTTTTTCCGTTCAACCCTACATAGGGAGTCACTACCGTGCCTCCCTAATATCATGGATGAACCGAGCGTCTTTGTTTCCACCGCATTAGTTTACTTTTCTTGTTGTTGATGGCTTTTCATTATGCTGTACATAATTAATCTGCAGTGCATACGAGCCCATACGAGTGATTTTGCATACGAGTGCATACCTGTGATTTTGCTTGTGGCAAGGCTCATTTTAGTACTGTATGCATGGTAGCCCTAGAGGTGCCCCACCAATAATAGTGGGGCACCTATTTGACTTGGTGGGGCACGGGCCCCACTAGGTCCACCCGTAGACAAGCCACTGGGCGGTAAAGGTATACAAACAAGTGTGGGCGGGGCTCGTATGCACTGCTTGCATGCATAGGCGAGCTGGAATGTACAGCAACAAGAGAACTTGCTAACAGACCATAGATCTCTACATCAGTGGCTGTACATATTTTGTCACAAGCTGAATGCACTTCATGTGTCAGTCAACAGCAACTAGCTGAGCTCGCCAGCAGCCACTGATGTAAGGATCTATGGTCTGTTAGCAAGTCTTACCTAGATTCAATGTACATGTATCATTCAAATGAATGGGACTGAATGGTTCTTTGTAGCAATTTCAGTATCCGCCAATAAATTAAGCTAAAGGTACATTTAATGCATAGTGGTATCAAGCTGTGCATATTAATTTTTTGGTTTTGTACTTGTTGATCATGTCACCATCCACTATAAAAGTTGTGTTTGCTGGCGTGGCTGCACAGGATATTTTCAGGAAACTTCACTTTTACTGCTGCAGGGTGGTATAGTATAGATCCAAATTTCCTGCATTTTATTGACAAAATTTGGTTCTAAGTAGTGCTACTGTGCATAATATGTGGTCTATGTCTTTTCATTTTTAAACTCACTATAATTATCTATAACAATGAATGCGCGCATGCCCTGACATGGCTAGGAAGCTACACTTATCTATAGAGTTGAAGTTGCTATGATATGATCGTGTCATTCAACACTAGCTAGCTACAATGTGTCAACAATGCTTATCTAATGTTATTACGTTGTGTTTTAAGGACTTGTCTCTTCATCCTCACTACCACTAGCATCAAAGGTCACTTCAGCTGTCTCAATATCATGCGTCTTGCGTATGCTCGATGAACGCTTTATCCGAATTTCAGAAATTTTTTTTGAAAGAGTCTTCACTGTAGTATCGTCTTCACCTGGTCGTGAGGTAATGAGGTCAACCAACAAGTCAGGAGCATCATCAATATCTGTTTCATTAATAGCAGAGGCATAGTTGACTACAACCAGTTCTTCATTGTGCTTCTTAACTGCTGATTTCAAAGTATCAGAAGAAATGTCTTTTTGAGTGGACAATTTGGTACTAGCAGTGTTTCCGGATATTGTAGAGTGCTTGATTCTTGATGAGTAAGCACCTTTCTTTCTTTTAAGACAAGGACACAAGAAATTATACCACAAGTTACGAGCATCACGATTAAGAGCTACAAAGAACACAAAGAGGAAGAAGCCCTGGAGAGAATTGAAGAACACAAACAACCATTGAATGGCAAAGGCAGCATAGATGTTAGTATCAGCTCCAACTACTGTAAACAGTAGAATAATCCATGAGAGCCCCAGTAGAGACATGAATCCAGCTAGCAATGCAAGCAGCTTGCAAGTGTCTTTGGATGACATAGGAAATTTTGGTTGTTTTTGGCTGCCTTTACGAGCCAAGTTGCTCTTTTGTTGGCTGACTTTTAACCTAATGACTACATAGCTTGATGCAATGAAGATACAGGCATTGAAGAGAATAACGAGAATGATTGGAAAAAGAAATGCTCCAAAGAACACACCCACTTCACTGATGAAACAACTGCACGAACGAAACAGAATTAAAATTCTGTATATTCATGCATGCAAAACTCACAATCCTCTACTTGTGTTAGATTGTGTGATGTAGTAGTCAGGATTGATACTCACAGATATTACCACTGGTAGCAGAGGACAAGCTGCAGAATTGTTGTAATGCTTATAATTATTGCTTCAAATTGTAATTTGACTTACCCCAACAGACAATTGAAATAATCACAATATAAATTGTGGTTGCTTTCTTGAAGACAATCACCAGCTTTTGAAAGAGAAGTGCAGCTTCAGCACCCATCCACATCCAGACCACCAGGATGAGGTAGTGGAGGAGCACACCCACAGTGATACAACCAGCTCTGTTCTCAGTACGACCAATACCAGCCACAAACACTATCAACATGAGCAACATTGACACTGCTAGCTGTACATGAAACTTAGTCACATCTCTTTGTCGAAAGGTCCTGAAGAGAGCAATTAGGTTCATGTGATCGATCATTAGTACATTGTTACCTAAATGCCAGATAAGTTAATAGCATGATGACCAATCCTATTAAAGAGAACAGAACCCCAACGTATGTTGTAACATCAAGTGCTAATATATATTCATCTGGTAGTACAGTAACATTTTCATCACCACCTTGCAGTCGAACAGAAATGTCCTACAATTGAATAATTATTAAGATGGCAGTGTTAGTGTAATATTAAGAGCATGTTTACCACAAGGCAGGCAAAGTTTGTGAGGTGGTCACACTCGCAACTTGCTACATTGGTTGATCGATTGAAGGATGTCAGATTGCAGCCGCCAGTATTCCAGTCACCATTACCATCTTAACAACCATCATTCACTTTGTGTAATTTAGAAGATTGGAAACTTACTTGCTGCTTTGAAGTCCCAGAAAGCACATCTTCTACTAGCAACAAACTCATTCATTCCAGTAGTGGGTGAATTTGTTAAGCGAAGTTGAAATGTTACAGGATTAGCAAGTCTTGTTCCATCAGCAATGCCACTAACTTGCACTGAGACTACCTGACTGCCGACAACAGTACTAGATGCAGTGGTATCCAGTGATGTGTTTCTCACAGGGAATAGTGCCGGTGAGTTGTATACTGTAAATGCTATTGACAGAGCACTACTCTCATCTTGAATGCTGCTAATGATTTCCTGTGGAAGAGAAAGTGCAGCATTCAAGCTCGGAGGAAGCTCATTTAATGTTTCAGTATCAGATGTTGATAATTCCAGGTCTTGAGAATCTATAAATGGAATTAATGAAATTTATCTTGACAGTTTTTTGACACAGACCTGATGATTGTCCTACTGACAGTGTTCGACCTCTGAACTCTTCTCTATTGATCTGTGCAGGAAATACTTGTTAGTTCATCATAAGTGTTATGGTAACTGACCCGTTCTCCTCTCAATGCCAAGTCTCGTTCAACAACAGAAATATTAGTAAAGTTGTCTGATTGAATCAAAGCATCAACAATATTATCAAATGCTTGCACAATCCTGAAGAATTTAATGTTTCATAGTCATCTAGACACACATGACACTCACATGTTACTCTGTTCTTGAACAACTTCCATTGGCCACTCCTCTACATTGTCCAGTATTCCCACAGCATCAGATGTAGCCTATTATTTCCAATGAAATGCCAGTTAATACTAATTATTTGCTACAATGACTAACTTGACTGGCAACTTCAAGTGACAAATTTTGAGTCTGGATTACATTCGCAGATTGTGTGAGTACATCTGCTACTACTTCCAGATTATCTCTGTTCTGATCTGATGTCTCGTTCGCTGATGAAACAATACTTGTGACATTATTGATGACTGAGTTCACATTCTCAACACTGACATTCACCTTTATACAAATGTTCTTCATAGTATGCCATTATAAGTCACCATAACTGAGCTCACCTGTTGAATGCTGCTGAACTGTGTACTCACTACTGTTCTACACTGACTAACAGAAGGAGCTGTCCAATTAAGTCTAGACACACATCGTCTAGTTGGCATCTCTTCAGTTGGTCCATAAAAGCAGCTAGTTCTGGCTGTAGTATTGACCCCAGTCTCATTCCAATTAAAAAATCCTCTAGTTCCTTCGTCAGTAGTTTCATAATTACAATATCCTAATCCTGTATAAAGAAAAAAGTTAAAGCATAAAGCAAAGTGATGTGTATAAGATGATTGACCTGATCTTATCTCTGTTCCTGGTGTAGTGAAGTTGTTGGCTGTTAATTCAGTAATGATCTGATTGAAGAAGCTGTCAGGAGATAGTGACTGGTCCTGAGGATTGTTTGGTCCAACTATAGTACAACCCACTCTGTCTCTACCACTTGCTGTATCAACTACTCGACTAGCATGATAATCAGTCACAGTAATAATAGTCTTAACCTTAACTATACCTTGCTACATTTTCACAATTGAATGTTGTTACATTGACATGCTGTAAAACCTGTACACATTAAAGCAAAGATAATGGAAGGCATTTATGATACGTAATACATACAAGATTCTCAATGTTACGAAGAGCTCCTTGTATGTTCTGGCCTGCCAGGATATCACTCAAATTTGAGGAAAACCTCATGTACAATGTGAAGTTCATTACAGGTTGATTAACTGAACAATGCATGAAATATTTTAGTAGTGCCGAAGCAATAATAGTTCCTCACTGATTCTGCAGTCAGTAACATCAACAGCAACCCATGATCCTCCTTGTGTGCAAGATCGACTGGCATTATAACCTGGTCTGAATACACATTTCTGTGAAACAGTGTCTCCTACTGGTGTTGCTGGCCAACTGTAGTTACCAAATTTTTCTATTTTAGTGTTCTCGGATTCACAGACAACTACATGTAAAAAATGTGTCAATATACAACTTGTAAATGTAAAACCAAAACCTGAAATATTAAGAAAAACTTTAATTGCTGTGGGTGATGACGCAGGTAGTATTAGTGGTTGATTACTGTTGTCCACTACAGTTATATTGCACTGGTAGTCTCCAGTATCCATATCATCTGCTGGGTCAAACATCAGTAAACTAGTGTATGGTGCTGACTGTAACATGTCCACTATTGTGATACGATCATTGGAGCTGCTACTGGTCAGCTGTTCTCCATTAGGTGCAATCCACATACTGGACACAGTGACAGGAGTGTTGACAATGGTAGTGTCTATTGTAGCAGTACAGGTCAGGTTGACAGGAGTGCCCTCATACAGTGTGGTGGTGTTAGAGGTACTAATGGTAAGAGTGACCTGGGAAAGAGGAACTAATGTAAGAAATATAAAATTTCTTGCACTTATAGCAGCTACTCACTGGTTATGTTAAGATCAATCTCATCAGTGATGTTGAAAGTGGTTCCATTATTAACTATAGTCCCAATACACTGATACTGTCCACCATCAGATGTATGTAGTGGATTGATAGTGAGTGTGGAGTTACTCTGTGTCATAGTTAGCGTTATTCTGTGCATGTTTTTACTAGTGTTGACTGGACTGCCATTTCTAGTCCAAGTGAACATAACTGGTCCTGTATTAAATTCCACTAAGCACAGCAGTGAACTGGTTGCTCCAGCAATGAGAGAAGAACCCATGTCATTCAGTGATACACTGATACTGGGTGCTATGAATGAAACAGTAATGGTTAGGATTGTTATGATGCTAGCTCACTAGATGGCCCCTACACTAAAACTAAACCCTACTAGTTATTAAAAACTAAACCCTAAACATTTATTAAATATTAATACTACTAAATCCTAAAACACTAAAAAAAGAAAATTAAAAAGATATCTAAAAAGATACAAGTAATCATGTCCTGCCCCTATTGCACTACTACTGGTCACTACTGTAATTACAAAGCCAGAAGATTAGCATACTGACGTATTATACTGACTCACTCAATGTAATGTTTTCTGTGTTACTGCGATCACTGGGCAGCACAGGAGCTCCCTCTGGTCCAAATGCTACTACAAAAATGGAGTATGTCTGTCCCAACACCAGTCCAGTCAGTGACAGCTCAGTGATATTTGTAGTTGTCGAACCATTGCTCCCAGCTGCTGTCTGGTAGAACACCTCATAGCCACCTAGTGATGGTCCTGTTGATGGGGCAGTCCAGGAGACACTAACATTGGTGGCAGCAGTCCTGGTCACAGTGACAGCAGTGGGTGTACCTGCAACTGATGGGAGAAAAAGTGATTTGATTAAATTATCACTTATAAGACTTACCAGTGACTGTGACATTAGAGGATTGTGAACCCATTTTGACAAAGTCATAATCACCATTAGCGATATTAGTACGTCCCTCAACAGTCACAGTACAAGTGTATGTTGCTCCTGATCTTGGTTGAGGTTCCGGTGTAACTGTGACACGAGTCATGTCTGGTTTTTCAGGACCGATATAACGTGACCTGATCACCTCACGAGTTAATTTTGGGTGTGGATCTCTTGTTTTAAACAATTCCCTGCTATCATCAGTACATGAAATGTTTGATGGAGGACCAAATGAGACAGTGAAAGACAATGAGAAGGTAATGTTAGGATCAGCATCTCTTGATGAGAGTACGGAGAGTGTCATTTTGGGCTCCACTATGGGACCAGCTATAATAATTATAATAAGCAATTAATTTTATTAATAAATAATTATGCTTCATTATAACCTACAATAGTTATCGAACACATTGTGATGATACACTACCCAGTAGCTGTCAATCCTGTTCAGGTTGAGAATAGTAGTGTTGCATTTCACAATCCCCTGATTGTTGGTCACGTTACCATCTACTAGCACTACTACTCCAATTTGGTTAGTACATTTCAGTTGCTGGTAAGGCACACTATTGTTAGTGTCACTGGTTGGGACTACAGTGAAGCCATCAGGTCCATCTCCAGTAGGGTAGAACATGTCTCCAATGTTGCTGCCCATACCGGCATTGCTTGAACTATTAACCTGACACCACAGACCATGCTGTTGAATCTGGGTCGTACTAAACAGTGACCACGGTGAGACAAAGTGACCACCAACCTGTGATCTGAACACTAAAACAAAACAAGATTTGATTCACACATTGGCTATCGTATTATGCACAAGAAAGTAAAAAGGACACAAATAAGAAATTAAAAAGAATTCTATCGAAATCAAAAGGATGTAGGGTTGTGAAATCTACCACTGGTCCACAATGTGAACTAACAAGGAACAAGCATGGAATGGTAACACGATTGACTTGCTAACAGACCATAGATCCCTACATCAGTGGCTGCTGTGGTTGACCTAGTTGTTGTTGACTGCATGCTGACACCTGACGTGCATTCAGCTTGTGCACAGCCACTGATGTAGGGATCTATGGTCTGTTAGCAAGTCAATCGTGTTACCATTCCATGCTTGTTCTTTGTTAGTTTACATTGTGAACCAGTGGTAGATTTCACAACCCTACATCCTTTTGATTTCGATAGAAATCTTTTAATTTCTTCTTTGTGTCCTTTTTACTTTTTAGTGAAGTGCAGTTCAATATCATGAACGTACTGAGCCGTCTTTGTTTCCACCATTGATTTAGTTTTCCTGTTGTTCATGGCTTTTCTTTATTATTAACAATTTTAAACTTGTAGCTAAAAATAATTATTATGCTATGCATAATTTATCAGCTCGCCTACGCATACATGCATGCATGAAGTGCATACGAGCCTCGCCCACACTAGTTTGTAGATCTGTACGGCGGTTTTATCTGGCAAGCGCAGAATGGTGATCCTATACGAGCTTACCGTTCTTCGAATACTCCAGACAGATATGTACATGTGTTCTCCGTGATCCATACGGCGCGGAGATACTCAAGCTTAGTGCTTGGTCACGTGCGCTAACCACTGCTTGGTCACGTGCGTATTGCGCAATCACAATAATGGCGTCTAACACTTAGCTGACAATGGATCACGATCGAGAACTCGCGGAATGTATATCGCCGTTTCGCTAAAAACAAAATTCAAAAGGCACCTGCCAGGAGAATTTTACGACTGTTCGTGGGTGTTTTGGTCTCGGCACTGCTCGAGTAAAGGCGCCAGGCGCGCTGAAGAAAGAAAGAAAGAAGAAAACGAAACTCGATTTTCACCGTTTCTAGTGTAGAGCACTCTCCTTGCTACTTTAAGATAGGGCAATGCCAGAGAGCAGAACTAAGTGTCCTTGAACGTATAAAATTCACCACCTGGCGAAATATCAGCGTTTGTCACAAGCTAACCAATGCATGTCAGTTGTCAGTCAATAGCAACTAGCAGAACTGCTGTAGTCAGCCACTGATGTAGGGATCTATGGTCTGTTAGCAAGTCAATCGTGTTACCATTCCATGCTTGCTCCTTGTTGGTTTACATTGTGGACCAGTAGCAGATTTCTTTATCCCTACATCCTTTTGATTTCGTTAGAAATCTTTTTATTTTCTTGTTTGTGTCCTTTTTTCTTTTACAGTGAGTTTCAAATTTTTGGTGCGGTTCGAATTCGGAAAGATAATGTATCTCTTTTTTGTTTCCATCATTGGTTTGGTTTGCTTTTCTTGATAATTGCTTTTTAACCTGTAGCTCCTAAATGCTGAAACTAGCTCATGAATTCATGCATGCTGCAGCCCGGATGCACAGCATACGAGCCCCGCCCACTCTGATTTAGAATTTTCTG
Source organism: Haliclona indistincta (assembly GCA_964017065.1). Classification (NCBI taxonomy): domain Eukaryota; kingdom Metazoa; phylum Porifera; class Demospongiae; order Haplosclerida; family Chalinidae; genus Haliclona; species Haliclona indistincta. Next base: position 3,722,028 of record OZ024790.1, on the reverse strand, counting down.
TATGGCTGTGGTACTATCTGGCAAGCAGCAGAACGGTGATACTACACGACCTTACTCTGTGAGTTGTTCTTCGAAGACTCCAGACGCCAATATGCGCTCTCCATACGGCGATACTCTACATGTGTGTTTGGTCACGTGCGTATTACGTAATCACAATAATGGCGTCAAACACTTAGCTGACAACTGTTCGAGATCGTGAGCTCGTCAAATGTCGTCGTTTCGCTAATCGTCGTTTCGCTAAAAATTAAGTTCAAAAGGCACATTCCAGGAGAATTTCACGACTGTTCGTGGGTGTTTTGGTCTTGACACTGCTCGCGTAAAGGCGCTAGGCGAGTGGAAGAAAGAAAGAAAACGAAGATGACGAAAGTCGATTTACCGTTTCCAGGTTCGTCACTTTAGTAACAATTTCGAGCAATCTCCTTGCTACTGTAAGATGGGGCAACGCCAGAGAGCAGATCGAAGTGTTTCTGGACGTATAAATTCATCACCGTGTGAAATATCAGCGTTCTAACGCTAATACATTGTATGTAGCCGCCATCTTCTTTTCTCGTTCATCCCTACATAGGGAGTCACTACCGTGCCTCCCAGTAGCCGCCATCTTATTTTTTCCGTTCAACCCTATATAGGGAGGCACTACCGTGCCTCCCTAATAGACACATGCGCATTTATTTCGGAACCCCTGCTGGGTTCAAACCACTTCACGATATGTAGTCTCAACCCTGATTAAGACTTCAGCACTGATCAGTCAAACAACAGAAAATATTCAGAAGTCAAGCTATACCGTTTATCTAAGATCCCTAACGATACAGTACCTTTAGCATCGGCTGGTAAATTGGGAATAACTCCAGTCTTCCCTATACCAGGTATTAATCCAGTGGTCGATGTATTGCAGTCATTCTGGGCTGCCTTGATGCATTTAAATGTAGACACAAGTAGCAAAGCGCTCAGGAAAGCTCGATGGTTTGTCATTTGACTTCAACTCTGTCAGCTCACTCGCTTAGAATTTTCAACAAAATAAAACTGCCGATATCCAGTCAACCTGAAAGGCAAACTGCAGACTGATAAAATCTACTATCTGTATATTTATACCACCTGCACCAGTTGCATCTGCATGTAGAATATGTAACTGTGCTATCTGACCATCTGCTCCGTTATGTATTTTTACCAACCATACCATCTGCTTGCATCTGTAATTGCATGTATCTGTACCAATTAAGGTCCAAATTCTGTACCATCTACATGCACTTTTCATGTACCATTTGGAAAAAGTCATAACAACAACGACCATCCTGTTTTTAATCTGTCAACTGCAGTGTTTGGTGCACTTGTGCCTTTTGTGTTGTAAGTTTGTTATTATATTGCACCAATAAGACAGTGCCGACAGTCATAAGCTTTAAGTTTTTCATAATTTATATAAATTTATTTTAATTAAAGACAAAACTCAGAGTCTACAATGAGAATATCAATAGAAAATTGGTATATTTTTTTGAAGCTGGCTACACTGAGTTTTTAGACTGATGTACAAATACCTAGCCATTTCAATCTATTCTGTTTCAATCCTGCAGAAAGGGCATGTCATAGTATGATATGACATGGAGGATATAGAGTTATTACTGATTGGTAAGGTGCCAAGCTAACAACGTAATTCTTTGATGTCTTGATCGATTTAGCTGACTCCACAAGTGCAGCGAATGCATGAAAGAATTTAAAGGATGCACGATCTACTTAAGACACAAGCAGATGGCACGCACAGCTTTCGTATTTGGGGATCAACTACCCTACATCACAATGTATCATAGACTTGAAATGACAAAATAGCACAACAGACAGGTACGTGTTGGGATGCCTCAGTGGAAATGCACGTATTCAGTACACCGGACATGTTTTGGCAGTACAATGTTACTCTATCTATATACTTGCTGCAACCATAATACTTACACAGTGCACAGTAGGGGTTGAACTGAATAACAAGATGACGGCTACATACCGTGAATCTTTAAGTTTTAAAAGGAATTGATTGTTTACAATGAATCAGTGCTCATTAATTATATTTCATATAAGACGCAGGTACAAATTCCGTAGAAAAAAAATAATATACTGGTATTAGAAACACCCTATATTACGAAAAATGCCTCGATGTGAGTTAAGTTTGTTGTGAAACAAGCTAGTATATAGCTAACAGTAAGCAACCAACATAGCTCGACGTGTATGTGTGCTAAAGCTCTTATACAATGTTTGTTTTCGGTGTGAGCCGCATGCACTCCTAGCCATTCATGCCACAACTCAGCATTATAACCAAAATCCAGAAACTTAATTTTAGAGCATAATATATAATTATCGATTCTTATACCATACTAAGACTATTCTGACCAATCAGATTGCGCTATTTGAGGGATATAACGGGTCATATTTCCCTCCTCGTCACGTGCCCAAGTTCAAAACAGCCTTTAGCATGGTACAAGTAAGTTATATCACATGTTGGCGGGCCGTATAACCCGTTATATCCCTCGAGAATAAATGGCTAGCGCTCTCATGAAGCCTTGGAAGCGCCTCGACTTCATTTGAGCGCGCCCTTTCCCGCGGGATATAATGGGTCTTATCAGTGCCATACTAAGACTATTCTGACCAATCAGATTGCGCTATTTGAGAAATATATATAACGGGTCGTATTTCCCTCCGCGTCACGTGCCCAAGATCAGACCAGCCTTTAGCATGGTACAAGTAAGTTATATCACATGTTGACGGGACATACGACCCGTTATATCCCTCGGGAAAGGGCTAGCGCTCTCGTGAAGTCTCGGAATATAACAGGTCGTATATCCCGCTAACGCGGGATATAACCTACACATGTATCCCGCTAACGCAGGATATAACCTACACATAATTATCCCTCGAGAAAGGACTAGCGCTCTTGTAAAGTCTCGAAAGTGTCTCGGACTTCGCCCTCGGTGCTTCCTCGACTTCAATTGAGCGCGCTCTTTCCCTCGGGATATAACGGGTACACTTGCTTCTGTTGCTAGTTTCGGCACTTAGTATTCAGCGAGCGACGAGAAATTCACCCGACATGCAGAGATGGAACATACAAACGTACATACGCACTACTGCATGGCTCCGGCCACTGAGGCATAATTACCAGTACCAAGGCATTCAACAACAAAGAGAGTGAGGTCAGTTTAAGGTATACTGATTTTGCAGCAGATAAGGCTTAAATTTTGCAAAATTATTTCAATTTTGTTCGAAAGAGTCAAATGATTCCAAAAACAGTGGTGAAAAGCATACAAACCTATCATGCAGGTCCTAGACTATTGTCAAAATTATGGTGGTCACAATACAATTATCCACAAGAATTTTTTAACAAAAACAAAAGGTTATAAGGATGACGAACACTACATGTGCACGTAGGGTAAAAATTTCTGCTGATACAATATTCAATTCGAGTCTATTTTCATAAAGACACTCTTGAAACCGCACACATGCACACGTACACTAGCTAATGTATTCTAGAACACTATTTCCTCTAGTCTAGTGTTGGGACTTGTCTCTTTATTCCCATTGACGCTAATAATTATCAAAGCCCACTTTCCCTTTTTCAATATCATGGGGCTTAGAGAGAGTTTTCACTGTATTTGTATCTTCACCTGATGGTGAGGCAATGGGATCAACCAACAAGTCATGAGCATCATCAATATCTGTTTCATTAATAGCAGAGGCATAGTTGACTACAACCAATTTTTCATTGTGCTTCTTAACAGCTGCTTTCAAAGTATCAGAAGAAATGTCTTTTTGAGTGGACAATTTTGTACTGGCAGTTTTTCCAGATACAGAAGAGTGCTTGATTCTTGATGAGTAAGCACCTTTCTTGCTTTTAAGACAAGGTCTCAGGAAATTATACCACAAGTTACGAGCATCACGATTAAGAGCTACAAAGAACACAAAGAGGAAGAAGCCTTGGAGAGAATTGAAGAACACAAACAACCATTGAATGGCAAAGGCAGCATAGATGTTAGTATCAGCTCCAACTACTGTAAACAGTAGAATAATCCATGAGAGCCCCAGTAGAGACATGAATCCAGCCAGCAATGCAAGCAGCTTGCAAGTGTCTTTGGATGATATGGGAAATTTCTGTTGCTTTTGGCTTCTTGTACGAGCCAAGTTTCTCCTTATTTCTTTAACTTTCAACCTAATGACTACATAGCTTGATGCAATGAAGATACAGGCATTGAAGAGAATGATGAGAATAATTGGAACAAGAAATGCTCCAAAAAACACACCAACTTCACTGATGAAACAACTGCAAGAACAAAACAAATTAAAATTCTGTATACGTATATTCATACAATACTCACAATCCTCTAGTTGTGTTAGATTGTGTGATGTAGTAGTCAGGATTGATACTCACAGATACTACCACTGGTAGCAGAGGACAAGCTGCAGAATCAACATTGTCTAATGCTTATAATTGTTTCAAGTTGTAATTTGACTTACCCCAACAGACAATTGAAACAATCACCATATATAGTGTCGTTCCCTTCTTGAAGACAATCACCAGCTTTTGAAAGAGAAGTACAGCTTCAGCACCCATCCACATCCAGACCACCAGGATGAGGTAGTGGAGGAGCACACCCACAGTGATACAACCAGCTCTGTTCTCAGTACGACCAATACCAGCCACAAACACTATCAACATGAGCAACATTGACACTGCTAGCTGTACATGAAACTTAGTCACATCTTTATTGCGAAAGGTCCTGAAGAAAGCAATTTTAATATAAGGTCATGCATATGACTGATCAATAGCACATCCTTGCCTAAATGCCAGGTGTGTCAAAAGCATGATAACCAATCCTATTAAAGAGAACATTAGTCCAATATAAGTTGTAACATCAAGTGCTGTTATGTATTCATCCGGTAAAACACCACCTTGTAGTCGAACAGAAATGTCCTAAAATTAATAATCAAGATTATTCGCAGTGTTAGAGAAACCAAGTGCACATAAATGAAAGGCCGTGAGCAGGTACAAGAAATGATGAAATGGAAATTTGGCATGTATTGAGAATCTTTGCTATAATAACAAATCTTATCATTCCTATTATTGAGATTAGTTTTTACACTGGTTACCAGGCTGCTCCTTTCTTTTGTGTGGCTGGTCAAATACAAAGTTAAACATTAAAATGTATAATGTATAGAATTTTTACCACAAGGCAGGCAAAATTTGTGAGGTGGTCACATTCACAAGTTGCTACATTAGTGGATTGATTAAAGGATGTCAGATTGCAGCCATCAGTATTCCAGTCACCATCACCATCTAAACATTAAAATTCAATCATGCATCATTTATATGATTGGGAACTTACTTGCTGCTTTGAAGTCCCAGAAAACACATCGTCTACTAGCAACAAACTCATTCGTTCCAGTAGTGGGTGAATTTGTTAAGCGTAGTTGAAAAGTCACGGGATTAGCAAGTCTTGTTCCATCAGCAATACCACTTGTTATTTGCACTGAGACTACCTGACTGTCGACAACAGTACTAGATGCAGTGGTATCCAGTGATGTGTTTCTCACAGGGAATAGTGCCGGTGAGTTGTATACTGCAAATGCTATTGACAGATCACTACTCTCATCTTGAATGCTGCTAATGATTTCCTGTGGAAGAGATAGTGCAGCATTCAAGCTCGAAGGAAGTTCATCTGATGTCTGATTATTTGATGTTGATAGTTTCAATTCTTGAGAATCTATAGATGCAATAAAAATGATCATGGCAGGATTAATTTTTATTAAAAGACCTGACGATCGTTCTACTGACAGTGTTCGACCTCTGAACTCTCCTCTATTGATCTGAGCAGGAGATATCGCTTGTAATTTCATCATAAGTGTTATGGCTCACTCGTTCTCCTCTCAATGCCAAGTCTTGTTCGACAACAGAAATATTGGTAAAGTTGTCTAATTCAATTAAGGAATCAACAATATTATCAAATGCTTGTACAATCCTGAAGAAGATATATTTTAGTTGGCTAGACATTCAAGTTATAATATTCACATGTTACTCTGTTCTTGAACAACTTCTATTGGCCACTCCTCTACATTGTCCAGTATTACCACAGTATTAGATGTAACCTAATATTATTGAATAATCTGTCAGTTAATAATTTTTCTATAATCGGCATAGCAAACTTGGTCAAGCAGATTTGTGAAAAAATTGGGTTTGTTTTTTAGAGTTTCAGGAATTGACCCTTAGGTGTTAATAATCAGTCTTAATTTTTATGAAATTTAGTAGTCAAGATTTGTAGCTCAGTTTATAATGAGTATCAAAAGTTATCATAGGCAAACATACCATACATGCACATACCACGTATTAGTAGTTGTGTAGTAAATCAACTTGACCAGAAATGAGGTATAATATGCATGATTATGCATGTTTCAAATAACAAATTACCAGTATACTCATCATAAGCTGAGCTTTAGGGTTCATCCAATGTTTGCACAAATCTGCCTGACTAACTAACTAACTTGTCTGGCAACTTCAAGTGACAAATTTTGAGTCTGGATTACATTCGCAGATAGTGTGAGTAAATTAGCTACTACTTCCAGATTATCTCTATTCTGATCTGCTGATGGTACAATTCTTGTGAGATCATCGATGACTGAGTTCACATTGTCAACAGTGACATCCTGTTACATACAATTCAAATTAGTAAGTCATTTTAGCTGAGCTTACCAGTTTAATACTGCATAACAGTGTGTTACACTCAGGCTGAGCTATAACAGTAGGAGTAGGAGCATTAGTAGTCGAAGTAGGAACAATAGTAGTCGAAGTAGGAGCATTAGTAGTCGAAGTAGGAGTACTAGAACCACCTTTATCACCGGTGCCGATCCAACCTACAACCGGGTTCGCACAATCAGCCTGCCCTGATATGCGGATCGCCATGATCACGATCAGCATGAAAAGCCTAGCTGATGGAGCATACCATTCGCTTTTGCTGAACGCACCCATGGTTTGCCGTGCAATATGACCAGGCGGCAATACTCCGATCCAGGAGTATCCTTAACTAGCCCTGTTCGTGCACTAGCTAAACAACCATTAGCATATGCGAGAATGTACATGCACAAGTCGGCGGTACTATACATTTACATAGAACAACACTGCTAATGAGATTCATGTTCTAATGAACAGATTTCGCAAAACCCTCGGCGTGTCTTGCTGGTTTAGAGCACTGGAGCTATAGTGCCAACCTGCTAGCTATGTAGTGCTAACCAGAAGACAGCAAAATGCTGACCACAAGGGCGTGACTATGAACACGTGAGCCATTGTTGTGGTGTAACCATTGCTGTAACCATTGGTCAGCACCATTGGTTGTAGCCCCGTACCCAGGCGCCTCAATAGGCCTGGGTACGAGGCTACATTGGTTGCTGTATAGATTCTTGCTTGTGTTGCTTGTTGAGCGACGAGAAATTCACCCGACAGTAGCGTAACTACCGTGAGGCAGAGGAGGCGCTTGCCTCCTCGCTTTTGCCCAACCAAAATTTTTATTAACGTATATATCTTGCCTAGTACAGCTGTCTTGCCTGACACAGCTGTCTCTATCTTGCTGTCCACTCCATCCAGGCTACGCACGCTATTTCACCATGCAATGGCGCGCTGCTACGAGGCAGTAAAGTGACGAAATCTAATGAATATTAATTAGTTATTTCCCGAAATCGCGCGGCGCGCAAGCGCGCCTCCTCACTTCCAAATTTCTAGTTACGCCCTAGTCTGGCCGCTGCCCCTCCCCGCCTATTGAGTGGGTGGTGGACGGCGTGTAGGGTCTAGCAAACATTGCCATTCATAGTTTCCCAACCGACCAATCAGGTTCTACTGCTCAAGATCTTGAGCAGTAATATTCATGGATCATGGGCTGGGTTTGATCGTGAATAATATTACAGGCTAGGGCAAAACAGCTACGGTGGGTGAAAGCTAACAGTCGTGCTGTTGACGATGCTGTCGAACATAGTCTACCGCGATTCAAGCATAGATCGCTTAAACCAGCGCCGTGTGAGGCAATTCGTGCGGTACAATGGCATTGAGGAACCCCCGCTTATCATTGCAATAATTAATTATCTATACACGATTAATATTCATACAAAATCGATGAATGGTAATGTTTGCTAGACCCTACCCGCCGTCCACCACCCACTCAATAGGCGGGGAGGGGCAGCGGCCAGACTAGTTACGCCCCTGCCCGACATGCAGCGATGGAACATACTTACATACACAAACAGACTACTGTATGGCTCCGGTGGCTCCGGCCACCGAGGCATAATATTACAAGTACCGATGCATTCAATAAAGAGAGAGTGGTCAGTTAAAGGAATACTGATTTTGCAGCAGATAAGACTTAAATTTTGCATAATTATATTAATTTTTTGTTTCTAAGAGTCAAATGATCCCAATACAGTGGAGAAAAGCATACAAACCTATCACGCAGGTCCTAGACTATTGTCCCGAGGTGGTCACAAGTACAATTATGTTCAAGAAATTTTTTTTAACAAAAACAAAAGGCTGTAAGGATGACAGTAACTGTGCACATGGGGTAAAAATTTCTGCAGAAACATTATTCAATTCAAGTCTATTTCATAAAGATACTCTTGAAACTACACACATGCACACGTACACTACCTAATCTATACTAAAACACTATTTCTCTAGTCTCGTGTTGGGACTTGTCTCTTTATTCTCATTGACGCTAATAATTATTAAAGACCACCTTGGCCTTTTTCAATATCATAGGCCTTAGAGAGAGTTTTCACTGTATTTGTATCTTCACCTGGTGGTGAGGTAATGGGATCAACCAAAAAGTTAGGAGCATCATCAATATCTGTTTCATTAATAGCAGAGGCATAGTTGACTACAACCAATATTTCATTGTGCTTCTTAACAGCTGCTTTCAAAGTATCAGAAGAAATGTCTTTTTGAGTGGACAATTTTGTACTGGCAGTTTTTCCAGATACAGAAGAGTGCTTGATTCTTGATGAGTAAGCACCTTTCTTGCTTTTAAGACAAGGTCTCAGGAAATTATACCACAATTTACGAGCATCACGATTAAGAGCTACAAAGAACACAAAGAGGAAGAAGCCCTGGAGAGAATTGAAGAACACAAACAACCATTGAATGGCAAAGGCAGCATAGATGTTAGTATCAGCTCCAACTACTGTAAACAGTAGAATAATCCATGAGAGCCCCAGTAGAGACATGAATCCAGCTAGCAATGCAAGCAGCTTGCAAGTGTCTTTAGGAGACATAGGAAGTTTCTGTTGCTTTTGGCTTCTATTACGAGCCAATTTTCTCCTTATTTCCTTAACTTTCAACCTAATGACTACATAGCTTGATGCAATGAAGATACAGGCATTGAAGAGAATGATGAGAATAATTGGAACAAGAAATGCTCCAAAAAACACACCAACTTCACTAATGAAACAACTGCAAGAATAAAACAAATTAAAATTCTGTATACGTATATTCATACAATACTCACAATCCTCTAGTTGTGTTAGATTGTGTGATGTAGTAGTCAGGATTGATACTCACAGATATTATCACTGGTAGCAGAGGACAAGCTGCAGAATCATCATTATAAAAATTACTCTCTAATAGTGTGTGATTTGACTTACCCCAACAGACAATTGAAACCATCACCATATAAAGTGTCGTTCCCTTCTTGAAGACAATCACCAGCTTTTGAAACAGAAGTACAGCTTCAGCACCCATCCACATCCAGACCACCAGGATGAGGTAGTGGAGGAGCACACCCACAGTGATACAACCAGCTCTGTTCTCAGTACGACCAATACCAGCCACAAACACTATCAACATGAGCAACATTGACACTGCTAGCTGTACATGAAACTTAGTGACATCTCTTTGCCGAAAGGTTCTGAAGAGAGCAATAATTATTTTAAAATAAGTTCATGTGATTGATCAATAGCACATCCTTGCCTAAATACCAGGTATGTTAAAAGCATGATAGCCAATCCTATTAAAGAGAACATCAGTCCAATATAAGTTGTAACATCAAGTGCTATTATGTATTCATCCGGTAAAACTGTAAAATTCTCTTTACCACCTTGCAGTCGAACAGAAATGTCCTATAATAATCAAGATTATGCGCAATGTTAGTGAAACCAAGTGCACATCATGAGTAAGCAGGTAAGAACTTTGATCAAATCTATATACTAAGTCTGATATAATTATTATATCTTATTTGGGATTATAGGGTTAATGTTGTAAAATTACAATAGACAACAATGCAAATTGGCCATGACTTGTATGGAGAGTCTTTGCAAATCATTTCTTTCATAATTATTATAGAGAATGGTTTTTACACTGGTTACCATGCTGCTCCTTTCTTTTATGTGGTCCTGGTCAAATACAATATAGCTAAGTTTTACATGTCATTTACCACAAGGCAGGCAAAGTTTGTGAGGTGGTCACATTCACAAGTTGCTACATTAGTGGATTGATTGAAGGATGTCAGATTGCAGCCATCAGTATTCCAGTCACCATTACCATCTAACATAAATTTCAATCATGCATCATTTATACGATTGGGGACTTACTTGCTGCCTTGAAGTCCCAGAAAACACATCGTCTACTAGCAATGAACTCATCCATTCCAGTAGTGGGTGAATTTGTTAAGCGTAGTTGAAAAGTCACGGGATTAGCAAGTCTTGTTCCATCAGCAATACCACTTGTTATTTGCACTGAGACTACCTGACTGCCGACAACAGTACTAGATGCAGTGGTATCCAGTGATGTGTTTCTCACAGGGAATAGTGCCGGTGAGTTGTATACTGCAAATGCTATTGACAGATCACTACTCTCATCTTGAATGCTGCTAATGATTTCCTGTGGAAGAGAAAGTGCAGCATTCAAGCTCGAAGGAAGCTCATCTGATGTCTGATTATTTGATGTTGATAGTTTCAATTTTTGAGAATCTATTGATACAATAAAATGATCATGGCAACATTAATTTTATTGTTATTAAAAGACCTGATGATTGTCCTACTGACAGTGTTCGACCTCTGAACTCTTCTCTATTAATCTGTGCAGGAGATATCACTTTTATGTTCATCATAAGTGTTATGGTAACTGACGCGTTCTCCTCTCAATGCCAAGTCTCGTTCAACAACAGAAATATTAGTGAAGTTGTCTGATTGAATCAAAGCATCAACAATATTATCAAATGCTTGTACAATCCTGAAGAATGTGATGTTTCATAGTCATCTAGCCACACATGACGCTCACATGTTACTCTGTTCTTGAACAACCTCCATTGGCCACTCCTCTACATTGTCCAGTATTACCACAGTATTAGATGTAACCTAATAATTATTATTGAATAATCCGTCAGTTAATAATTTTGCTATAATCATTGAAAACTTAATTTAGTCAAGCAGATTTGTGAAAGATTTGGGTTTTCATTGCATTGCGGTTTTAGTAATTGACCCGTAGGTGTTAATAATCAGTCTTTTGTGAATCAATTTTCATGAATATTATTAGTCAAGATTTGTAGCTCAGCTTCTAATGAGTAGTTTGAAACCTTATACTAGCTTACACTGATCAAAGGTTAAGCAACACTAATAGGCAAACATACCACACATGCTTGTACCACATATTTGTAGTTGTGTAGTAAATCTATAGTCAACCAAAACTACATTGACCAGAATGGGGTATATCAATATGCATGTTTTAAAAAACAAATTACCAGTACTCATCATAAGCTGAGCTCAAATTGAGTTCATTGCACTTTTTGCACAAATCTGCCTGATTAACTAACTTGTCTGGCAACTTCAAGTGACACATTTTGAGTATGGATTACATTCGCAGATTGTGTGAGTACATCTGCTACTACTTCCAGATTATCTCTGTTCTGATCTGATGCCTCGTTTACTGATGATACAATTCTTGTTACATTATTGATGACTGTGTTCACATTCTCAGCAGTGACAATCATCTTTAAAACAAAAATTAATGTTTGTGTAAGTCATTATGGCTGAGCTCACCGGTTTAAAGACGCATAACAGTGCTTCACAGTCAGTAGGAGTGACACCACCACCGCCGCCGTTGCCGTCGCCGTCACCGCCACCGCCACCGAAACCACCTCCACCGCAATCAGCTTGCCCTGATATGCGGATCGCCATAATCGCGAGGAGCATGAAACGCCTAGCTGATGCAGTATACCATTCGCTTTGGCTGAACGTACCCATAGTTTGCCGTGCCAGTTGACCCTGCATTACTCCGATCCAGGAGAATTGCCAACTAGCCCGGTTAGTGCACTAGCATTCTTGAAATAATGCATGCAGGCGCCCAACCGTTCATGCCCCCACGTGACAAATCCCGTGATATTCCAACGCGGGAAAATTTAAAACGACGATATAGCTGGTTAGTACTAGCAAGGGAACCTGGTATAACTAATTTTTTAGCCTCAGTGTCACACCTAACCTCATGCTCTTGATATAAATTGATCTTATGTACAGCAAAATATTGATCTGAAATATTGATCTTATGTACAGCTTGTCACAACTTGTTACAAAGCCGGCAACATTTAATTGAGCCATAAAAATACATGTAAACTGCAAGCATTGCTACAGCTAGTGCATATGAGGTCAATGTCTTTTCATTTTCAAACTCACTGTATTATGTGAATGAATACATGCCCTGACATGGCTTAATTGGAAGCTACATTTATCTATAAAGCTGAATGATAACGATGGTGTCATTCAACACTAGCTAGTTACAATGTGTCAACAAAGTATATCTATAGTAAAATAATGTCATGTTTTAAAGACTTGTCTCTACATCATCAGTACCACTAGCATCAAAGGTCACTTCAGCTGTTTCAATATCATGGGTCTTTCGTATGGTTGCTGATCGCTTTATCTGAATTTCAGAATGATTTTTTGAAAGAGTCTTCACTGTAGTATCATCTTCACCTGGTCGTGAGGTAATGAGGTCAACCAACAAGTTAGGAGCATCATCAATATCTGTTTCATTAATAGCAGAGGCATTGTTGACTACAACCAATTTTTCATTGTGTTTCTTAACTGCTGCTTTCAAAGAATTAGAACAAAATTCTCTGGGAGTGGACAGCTATCGAAGAGTGTTTGATTTTTGATGAGAAAGCACCTTTCTTGCTTTTAAGACAAGGACACAAGAAATTATACCACAAGTTACGAGCATCACGATTAAGAGCTACAAAGAACACAAAGAGGAAGAAGCCCTGGAGAGAATTGAAGAACACAAATAACCATTGAATGGCAAAGGCAGCATAGATGTTAGTATCAGCTCCAACTACTGTAAACAGTAGAATAATCCATGAGAGCCCCAGTAGAGACATGATACCAGCTAGCAATACAAGCAACTTGCAAGTGTCTTTGGATGACATGGGAAATTTTTTTTCTTTCTGACTGCCTTTACGAGCCAAGTTGCTCTTTTGTTGGTTAACTTTTAACTTAATGACTACATAGCTTGATGCAATGAAGATACAGGCATTGAAGAGAATGATGAGAATAATTGGAACAAGAAATGCTCCAAAGAACACACCAACTTCACTGATGAAACAACTGCACAATATAGAGCGAAACAAAAATTAATTATGTTTCAATGAGTTTTCGTCAAAATTTGCAAATCTGGCTAGAAATGCTCCAAAAGTGTTGAAAATGAACTCTAAGTGTTCTAAATATCATTTTGAGACAGTTTCTGTAAGAAATAGAGGGTGAAGGATTTCAAGGTGCTTAACCCTTTAATTACTTAATTATCCAGCTGAAATTTTAACCTCGTAAATGCTGACCACTTCTCTCGTGAATATCTCGCGTGTCTTTTGAGCTACTGGTCTCAAATTTGCGTCCTTTTACCCCAGTGAGTAGCCGCAATTGCCCACACTCAAGTCGGTCAATATGCCCCTCCCACTTCAAAAGTGAAGCCGATAAAGTGCAACGACCTCGTCAAATTTTGCTCAAAGTTAGTACTTTGGGGCTGGCTGCTGAAAAGTACACACAAATAGCAGTGGTTTTGGTGAGTGCAAAATGTAGCCCAGATCATAGAGAATGCACAAAAATGTGTTTGCGAGCACCCTGAAGCCATAAAATGTCCAAATTTTCTTGGCTGCCGTTTTGTTTTTCCTAAAATGTTGTGAAATTTGCACTGAAGCCATAGAAAAATGCCACCGCCATAACGTTTAGCGCAGGGGGCGTGCCGAAAACCGGTCAATTTTTTGCTGTTATTTGTATTCTTCAATTTGGCTTAATTTTGGGATATTTTAACACTTTTTGATAAAGTTATGGTGTCTGAAGTATGTATGTCGCCAAAAGGCGACATTAGGGGTTAAAGGGTTAAAAATCATTATTAATAATTCATGCAAAACTCACAATCCTCTAGTTGTGTTAGATTTTGTGATATAATGGTCAGGATTGATACTAACAGATACTATCACTGGTAGCAGAGGACAAGCTGCAGAATCATCATTATAAAAATTATTCTACATGTAGATCTCTAATAGTTTCAAGTTGTAACTTGACTTACCCCAACAGACAATTGAAACCATCACCTTATAAAGTGTCGTTCCCTTCTTGAAGACAATCACCAGCTTTTGAAAGAGAAGTACAGCTTCAGCACCCATCCACAGTGTCACACCACTCTTATGAATGTGAGGCTCAGTGGTATGATTCAAATTCAAGAGAGACGGCGCGACTAGCCTAGCAGAGTTGAGACTTCTAACTATTGCCTTTTAATTCTTACCTCATTAGCTGTATACGAATCTTTGAATGGCATTCAAAGATTTGTTCATGTTGTGAAGCAAATTCATGTTGTAGAGTCATGTACTATTATATTACTTTCTGTGTTGCACATTCTCAATTACTTTCCAGATTTTATAAAGCATACTCTTACTCCACCAAACCAACTTCGATTTCTATCAAAATGTAGGGTTGTGACATCTACCACTGGTCCGCAACGTAAACTAACAAGGAACAAGCATGGAATGGTAACACGATTGACTTGATAACAGACCATAGATCCCTACATCAGTGGCTGCTGTGTTCGATTATAGCTAGTTCACCTAGTTGCTGTTGACTGCTGACACCTGACGGGCATTCAGCTTGTGACAAAATATTGATCCTATGTACAGCTTGCTACAAAGCCAACATCAAAACAATACATGTAAATTGTAAGCATTGCTACTGTGCATATATGAGGTCAATGTCTTTTCATTTTTAAACTACTTATCTATAAAGTTGAATGATATGATGGTGTCATTCAACACTAGCTAGCTACAATGTGTCAACAATGTTTATCTAATGTACTAAATTAATAAGTTATGTTTTAAAGACTTGTCTCTTCATCCTCACTGCCACTAGCATCAAAGGTCTCTTCAGCTGTTTCAATATCATGGGTCTTGTGTATGGTCAATGATCGCTTTACCTGAATTTCAGAAAGATTTTTTGAAAAATTTTTCAGCGTATTGGCGTCTTTATCTGGTGATGGTGAGGTAATGGGATCAATCAATAAGTCAGGAGCATCATCAATATCTGTTTCATTAATAGTAGAAGCATGATAGTCGACTACAACTAATTCTTCATTGTCCTTCTTAAATGCTGCTTTAAAATTATCAGAAGAAAATTCTCTTTGAGTGGACAGTTTGGTACTTGCAGTGTTTCCGGATATAGAAGAGTGCTTGATTCTTGATGAGTAAGCACCTTTCTTGCTTTTAAGACAAAGACACAAGAAATTATACCACAAGTTACGAGCATCACGATTAAGAGCTACAAAGAACACAAAGAGGAAGAAGCCCTGGAGAGAATTGAAGAACACAAACAACCATTGAATGGCAAAGGCAGCATAGATGTTAGTATCTGCTCCAACTACTGTAAACAGTAGAATAATCCATGAGAGCCCCAGTAGAGACATGAATCCAGCTAGCAATGCAAGCAGCTTACAAGTGTCTTTGGATGACATGGGAAATTTATCTTCTTTCTGACTGCCTTTACGAGCCAAGTTGCTCTTTTGTTGGTTAACTTTTAACCTAATGACTACATAGCTTGATGCAATGAAGATACAGGCATTGAAGAGAATGATGAGAATAATTGGAACAAGAAATGCTCCAAAGAACACACCAACTTCACTGATGAAACAACTGCAAGAACAAAACAAATTAAATTATGTATACGTATATTCATACAATACTCACAATCCTCTAGTTGTGTTAGATTGTGTGATGTAGTAGTCAGGATTGATACTCACAGATACTACTACTGGTAGCAGAGGACAAGCTGCAGAATCAACATTGTCTAATGCTTATAATTGTTTCAAGTTTTAATTTGACTTACCCCAACAGACAATTGAAAAAGTCACCATATATAGTGTCGTTCTCTTCTTGAAGACAATCACCAGCTTTTGAAAGAGAAGTACAGCTTCAGCACCCATCCACATCCAGACCACTAGGATGAGGTAGTGGAGGAGCACACCCACAGTGATACAACCAGCTCTGTTCTCAGTACGACCAATACCAGCCACAAACACTATCAACATGAGCAACATTGACACTGCTAGCTGTACGTGAAACTTAGTGACATCCTTATGGCGAAAGGTCCTGAAGGGAGCTATTAGGTTCATGTGATTAATCATTCACACATTATTACCTAAATGCCAGGTAAGTTAATAGCATGATGACCAATCCTATTAAAGAGAACAGTACTCCAACATATGTTGTAACGTCAAGAGCTATTATGTACTCATCCGGTAGTACTGTAACATTTTCTTTAGCACCTTGCAGGCGAACAGAGATGTCCTACAATTGAATAATTATTAAGATAATAGTGTTAGTGAGCTCATTTACCACAAGGCAGGCAAAGTTTGTGAGGTGGTCACACTCACAACTTGCTACATTGGTTGATCGATTGAAGGATGTCAGATTGCAGCCACCAGTATTCCAGTCACCATTACCATCTTAACAAACAATATTCAAGTTGAGTAATTTAGAAGATTGGAAACTTACTTGCTGCTTTGAAGTCCCAGAAAACGCATCGTCTACCAGCAACAGACTCATTCAGTCCAGTAGTGGCCATGGGTGAATTTGTTAAGCGTAGTTGAAACATTACAGGATTAGCAAGTCTTGTTCCATCAGCAATGCCACTAACTTGCACTGAGACTACCTGACTGCCGACAACAGTACTAGATGCAGTGGTATCCAGTGATGTGTTTCTCACAGGGAATAGTGCCGGTGAGTTGTACACTGTAAATGCTATTGACAGATCACTACTCTCATCTTGAATGCTGCTAATGATTTCTTGTGGTAGACATAGTGCAGCATTCAAGCTCAGAGGAAGCTCATCTGATGTCTCAGTATCAGATGTTGATAATTCCAGTCTTTGAGAATCTATCAAAGAAATTATTCAAATCATCACAATAGTTAGTGTTTTGACACAGACCTGGTGATTGTCCTACTGACAGAGTTCGACCTCTGAACTCTTCTCTATTGATCTGTGCCAATAAATAATTGTGCATGTGTTAGTTTAGTATTATTTTCATGGCTCACCCGTTCTCCTCTCAATGCCAAGTCTCGTTCAACAACAGAAATATTAGTGAAGCTGTCTGATTGAATCAAAGCATCAACAATATTATCAAATGCTTGTACAATCCTGAAGAATGTGATGATTCATAGACATCTAGACACACACAGCACTCACATATTACTCTGTTCTTGAACAACTTCCATTGGCCACTCCTCTACATTGTCTAGTATTTCCACAGCATCAGATGTAGCCTATTATTTTCGATGAGAAGCCAGTTAATAACTACTTGCAACACTGAATGATCATACTAACTTGACTGGCTACTTTTAGTGTCAAATTTTGAGACTGGATTATATTTGCAGATTGTGTGAGTGCATCTGCTACTACTTCCAGATTATCTCTGTTCTGATCTGATGTCTCGTTTGCTGATGATACAATACTTGTGACATTATTGATGACTGAGTTCACATTTTCAACACTGACATTCACCTTTATACATATGTTCTTCATAGTATGCCATTATAAGTCACCATAACTGAGCTCACCTGTCGAATGTTGCTGAACTGTGTACTGACTACTGTTCTACACTGACTAACAGAAGGAGCTGCCCAATTGAGTCTAGACATACATCGTCTACTCGGCATCTCTTCAGTTGGTCCATAGAAGCAGCTGGTTCTGGCAGTTGTGTTCACCTCAGTCTCATTCCAATTGAACAATCCTCTAGTTCCTTCATCAGTGGTTTCATAATTACAATATCCAAATCCTGAAAAAACATTTAGTGCGTAATTATAATGCAAAAACGATGTGTACTAAATGACGATTGACCTGATCTGATCTCTGTTCCTGCTGTAGAGAAGTTGTTGGCTCTTAATACAGTAATGATCTGGTTGAAGAAGCTGTCAGGAGATAGTGACTGGTCCTGAAGACTGTTTGGTCCAAGTATAGTACAACCTACTCTGTATCCACCGCTTGCTGTATCAACTACTCGACTAGCAAGATAATCAGTCAAAGTAATATTAGACCATACCACGTGACTTTCGACCAATCAGATTGCTAAAAAAGTGTGCATTAAATAGCTTAATGCACACTTAGGTACACTTTTATTAACGCGCACTTTATTAATGCACACTTTTAGGTAAACCAGAGGAGGTTGGAAGCATTAATATTCAGTCATGTGACTTTACAAATAGCTAAACCAATTATTTTAAGATCATATCTTTAAGTAAGACCAGTAATCAAGCTCTACGCAATACCATTTTAGAAAGAATCCACGAATGAGTTCTAGTGCTGTATGCTAGCGCCATTGAGCCACGCCTCACGATGGAACGATAGCTATGCTCATTCGAAATCACGTGCGCATAATAACAGCCTACAATCACGTGCGCATACTAATACTTCCAACCTCCTCTGTAGGTAAACAAAGTAACAAAGATTGGTCGAAAGTCACGCAGTATGGTCTAAAACGTTTAGACCACACTAGGCGGTGCATTACGCGATATAAAGCACTCGGGCGTCGTCAACAGTGGCGGATCTACAGGGGGCCAGGCCCCCCTAAAATTTTAGAAATATAAGCCACACAATGGAATGTAAACAAGCCTTGTACAAACTGAATAAATTATGACCCCCCCCAAGCCCTCAGGCTAGATCCGCCACTGGTCGTCAATAACGGTCTCGAACGCGTGATAATGCACTCGCCTTCGGCTCGTGCATTATCAACGCGTTCTCGATCGTTATTGACCCCACCCTCGTGCTTTATATCGCGTAATGCACCGCCTAGTGTGGTCTAAATACTAGTACATTTATAAAATACTGGGGGCGAGCCTGAGCTGATTTATGTCCTGCCTAATTCAAGAACAATCCATTTTTCTACATATGCACAACAAACAGTAAGCCCTTTGCTCTTGTATTCCAATTGTCGCTGCAGTTGTAGAGCACTGTGATCGGGTGACTCTGCTGCTCGTTGTCGCTTCCTGGCAGTACTCTTTAAGTC
The DNA here is from genome assembly GCA_964017065.1 of Haliclona indistincta. NCBI lineage: Eukaryota > Metazoa > Porifera > Demospongiae > Haplosclerida > Chalinidae > Haliclona > Haliclona indistincta. The sequence goes on along the minus strand of OZ024790.1, from coordinate 3,702,497 downwards.
GACGTGAGGATTACATCTGGGGCGCGGTCAATGTGTATGCGCACGTGACTTCTCGGGAACATAGGGAGGACAAACGCACCACGCGGCCAGATACAAACATTCCCGCGACGTGGTACGCACATCACCATCAATGTGGGGCTCGCTCAGGCTCGCCCCAATTACATAGTCTCAACCTTAACTATACCTTGTTACATTTTCACACTTAAATGTTGTTATATTGACATGCTGTAAAACCTGTATATAATAAGGCAAAGATAATGGATGCGTTTGCAATAAATTGAGTTATGTAATACATACCACATTCTCAATGTTACGAATAGCTCCTTGTATGTTCTGACCTGCCAGGATATCACTCAAATTTGACGAAAACCTCATGTACAATGTGAAGTTCATTACAGGTTGATCAACTGCAAAATGAATTTCAATTCAATTTCTGGTAAAATGAAGTACATGTATAAAGAAAACCAAAAGATTTCTATCGAAATCAAAGGATGTAGGATTTTGAAATCTACCACTGGTCCACAATGTTAACCGACAAAGAACAAGCATGGAATGGTAACACGATTGACTTGCTAACAGACTATATGAGATAACTACATCATTGGCAGACTGTAGCTTCATTTGTAGTTGCTGTTGACTGACAAAGGACAAAATATTGATCTTATGTACAGCTACCGTTGTTAGTTTTCCAGTTGTTGATGGGTTACTTTATTATAATTAATAATTTTAAGTTGACGGGGTACAGTTACACCCCTGCACTTATGAATATAATTAGCATGTAATACCAGCAATGTAAAATGGCTGCGATCGATCGATGAACTACATTTTTGGCGTCAAAATTTGCGAACAGTGCTTACTTGCTGACCGTATACCTTGGCTGTTCCATTTGTGCAGACCTTTGGGCATGGCATGAGAGTAAAAACTTCGCCTGGACGTCAAAAATGCTCGAGTTACGATGCGCTTTGGTGCTAGTTGTTGCCAAACGAACGGCGCTGTCGAGCACTCATCGGCGTTTCACTCTGAAATCGCTTACCGGAATACCAAACAAACATACTCAGGCCCTATAACGACTACAGAAGTGTTGATTAGTAGTAAACTTCGCTGTTATTCTGTCACAGTTGCTGTAAAATTTGACGCCGAAAATCTAAATTCCTACGTCGTAAGGTTTTGCATCCTGCCGCCCGACTACAGCTCTGGATTTTCACAGCTCTCACGCTCCTAAAAAGAACGGTCTTTGGTGTGTCTTTGGATCGCCTGTCGCGGAATTTTTGGTCCGCGGAAATTTTGGTTCAGCGGACCAAAATTACCGGTAAAAATGGTCCTCCCGGACTAAATTTTCCTGGAAAAATTGGTCCGACTCTGAAATATTTTGGTCCGGGGTGCGGACCAAGATTACCGGTAAAAATTGTCCGCCCGAACCAATTTTTCCAGTGCTACCATTGCTGCTAACCTTGCTTCGACCAATCAGAAGATGTTGTCCGGCGTCGGCAATAGTCGCTACAGAGTAATGTGACCGATTAGAACAGGCTGCCATGCGCTCATTGGCAGCACATTTTATCTTCACACGCGCACTCAGTCGCTAGCGTGGTAAGACAGCCGATTCACCATGGAACAAGGACCGTCAGGAAATCAAATGGAAGTGACGACGAGGAAGATGAACATCTTGTTGAACTCGCCTATCACTAGTATGTCGCCAATCAGGGGCATATCCCGAGGAATACAGCGATGGTCAATGTATAAAGGCAAATAAGTATGAAGTTGTTGGAGGAGACAAGCATAAGATTGAATTTTCAGCAGTTTGACATGAGGCATCATCTTCCACAGTGTTTGGTAGTCAATCGACTTTCCCACGACAATAAAGGAAGAGAGAGGAGGAGTACTATACACCGGGTTCCGGTTTTAATGTGCAGAATGCCAGATCACTTCAGCGAGGAAAATAATGATAAAGTGCAGCCATTGTAAACAATGGTATCATCTTGATTTGAGCGTGTTTTCTTCAACTAAGAAGCGGTGGTACTGTTCACTTTGTAGTTAGTTCATTTTAGTTGAATTTTACTGTTGTGGTAGAATGAGCTTGAATTTATTTTTGCTGACAGACTGTACTATTCATACTAACATGAATTCGTCTGCGGATACATCCATACAGCATAGGCTTGATGCACAGCCAGCTTGATAAAACATAAACTTGATATGAAAGAAGAATGTCAGGCATGAATTTCGTCTTAGGGACATTGTAGACTATTTGCCTGAAAGCGCTTCCCTCCGATCTATAGCTATGGACCGTTATTCATCGTAGAATTGTCTGAGAGCGCTTACGCAACGCTCATTTTTTTTTTTTTTTTGAATATAATTAACAACTACACGGGGAAGGCTTCTGTGTAAACAGGATATAACAGCCCTGACAAGACATGTAGGTTCTCCGTTAGAAATCTCTCCGGATTCAACAACTCATCAGCTGGATATATAATCCAAGGAGGCACAATATTGTAAGTGTAATTTAGATAGAGCAAGAGAATAGTTAGTATAGATAAGAGTACAGTATTATAGGAAAATGGGAGTATGAGAATGAAGGGATATATTGCTTGAATATGAAAGTATCTAAGCTTCATCAGTGGCCAATTCTGGTTCTCTTATTCCTCCTTTGTTGTATCTTGGGCATGCCAACTCTGGCAAGAGTGCATTGAAGTAGAAGTTCTTCAATTTTGGCAGTTGCTTGTTCCACCAGTCCTGATCTCTGAATATTCGCTCCACATGGAGTTCCTTATTAGTTCGCACTACAAAGTCACACCATTCTAGATTACAGCAGAACATTTGGCATTGCACTTGGTAGAAGTAGTCGTGTCTTTTTTTCAGCCTGTATATACATGTTTCTCTTCCTTTCTCCTCAGTGACTTGCCTTTCCAAACAGAATGATTTGACTTGGTCACAGGCCTCAGCCAAGGAGAGATCTCTTGCTGCATATGGATTTTTGTACTCAGCTATGCCCAGAGATTGTGATGCACTAGGATCGTGAACTTTGTCGTCCGGACTAGCTGCTAGCCATGGGTTATCAGTACTGACAACAAGACCAGTTCGGATTACTTGCAAGCCTGCGTGACCATTCTGATGCTGGTAAGCTACATACTGGTGCCTGGCTATGTCTTCTGTGCTCTTTCCATAATGTGTTGCCCGATTTCCTCTAAACCTACTGTACACGATCTCCTCTACCTTCTTGCTTCTCTTTGTTGTTTTTCTCATCTTTAGTATGCTGCCTACGCGTGATGCTGTACAACGTTTTGCTCTCTCTTTCATCCATGTTTCACTTTCACTTTGATCTTTAGTCTCTTGCTCAATGGCTTCGATCTGCTCCTTCGTCACTGCAATCTGTGTTGTGTAGAAATTTCTTTTCAGGTCTTCAAGTTGCTCTGGAGAAACATCATCAGTAATGTCTGCAGGCTGTATAGCATTGCCATGTCAGCTGTATGCTTTTTGAGCAGCTACTGAATCGTCATTTTTAGAGTATTTACTCTTTCGTCGACTTTCTTTGGCCGTTTCTGTGGCCTTGCGTTTTCGTGTCTTTTCAACTTTCTTAGCTGAAGATTCAGCTGTGTCAATGAAAACTGGATTAGGTGGAGAGCTGGTCATTTTTTCCCAGGTAGGTGGTCCCCAGCTCTTTCCTAGGTTGTGCTGCAGCCCAGCACCATAGCATCGGTACTCCCATGAACCACTTTGGGATCGGTTTATCACCTTTCCCCCGTCATATTTTGATCGTACTTGCATCCATCCCTCGACGAGGTTCGTTGTGAAATTTCCAATTAGTTGCTTTGCTTTTGCGACAAGCCGGCTAACGATGACCTGAATGTCATGCATCAAAGCTGGGTCAATTTCAGTGGAAACGGTTCCACCATGTCGTGCCTCGGCTTCTGTGGCTGGATCGTCAGCTAGTGTTTCTTCCCATAATCTTTCCTGATTCAGGATGGCGTCTGCAGACACTACAATAAAATTAAAAATGAGAAATTAATGTACGATTGCTTGTCTATCCTAATATTATTGGTATGTGTTTTCCTTAGGTAAACTTACATGCAAGTTCATCGTTGTCATCCATGAAAAGATCAGTTTCCGTGTCATCTGTTGCTGCATCATCAGTAGAAGACGAATCTAAAGAATCCACTCTCTCCTTTGCCGACAAACAAAAGTCGGCACTGCACTGTTCGTGTTGGCCAAAGCAGTGGTAGGGACCATTCTGAAGATCACGCTCAAGAAGTTTGATAGCCTTTCCTTTGTCTGGTTCTTTGCTGCGCATTTTAATTGCGCAGCGAGCAGCACTTGTCAGTCGGCAACGCATTCTTTTGGTTAGCCCCCCTCTACCTTTGTATGAAGGCTTTTCCATGACTAGCTTCTCCAGTGCAGATCTATAACACTTGCAGCAGTGATTTGCGCACTCGATCTTCTCAATATAGCGACCCCATTCTGGCACGCTGTCGATTAGTGTCGGGTACACCGAGCTGTCACCATCACCTACAAACCTCTTGTATCTAACTCCATGCACCTTCTCTGCCTGCTTGAAGCCTTCCAAGATTATGTCTGGCTCCATCTCCGAAGAAGACCTTTCCCAGTTCTTGTAGCATGTATGCTGCTCTTGAGACAATCCCTGTCTGCAACCGGTACAATACTTATTTCTCACTCCGATGTAGAGAAGCTTGCCTGTTACTTGCCCGGCGATGATACCAACACCTGACTTGGCGTTGTAGGAGTGGCGATGAGACCGTTTGCTCCACCCAGCATCGACAACAACAGTGATTGCTGGCACTCCTTCGTGATAGTCCCCTCTCTCCTCAGCCAAACGCTTTTCCTCCTTGCCAGCATCAATCATTATCTGCTCAAACTCTTGTTGCCACCACTCACCAATATCTCTCTCGCTACTCGTAAACGACTTGGGACTCATGACAGGAACACCAAGTACACCCATTGTCTCCTCAAGTTTTGTGTGCCCCCCACCAGTAGTCATCTGGCCCCAGACAGCTGCAAGATTGCACTGCCAACGCTGGTAACCTCGAGGCCCTTTCACCTTTTGAGAACTGGTCAAATTTATTGTGCTGTTACACTTTGAACACCGAGTAGAAATGATGGAGGCAAGACCATGTCGTTTTTCACCTGAAATTATAATATTGCCTCCACAATTAGCAGAATGAATTGTCAAACTATTGACATAGCCCTGCAGTTGTTCCAAGTTGATTATTCTTGAACCTCCCAATCCTGCTGTCAACTCCTCTGTTTGAACACTCTTCTCACGACTCCGCTTTCTTCTGTTGTGTTTTCTCAACTGAAACATGTGTCGGTGGTTGTTTTTATGGTGCTTTTTGTTCTTTTTGTTTCCCATATCCTGCAAGTATCATGTATTTACTTATTGCTAAACCTCTAACTATGTATTATGCTCACCTAGGCTTGAAGAAACGGTTAACCAGTAGCTATAAATTGTTACTCAGCGTCCTCGTGGAGTTTGTTCCCGCCAAAAATTCGCGCGCATGTAAACAATGCGTGGGCGATGTGGTATACTGCGGTTGACTATGCGACAGAGACCAATCGGTACGACCGAGTTGCCTTTTCGGCGTCAAAATTTGCGAACAGCGCTTGCTTGCAAGCGGTAAAACCTGACCGTTCCATTTGTGCGTATCTTTGGGCAGGGCATGAAAGTAAAAACTTCGTCTAGATAGCATCTGATACTAAGTTATGACGATATTTGTTGCCAAACTGACAGTTGTTTCGTGTTGTTTTAAAGACTCATTCGGCTTTTTCTCTCAACTGACTTGGCGGATTACTAGCAAAACATATTCAGGCCCTGTCATGGATGGAGAGGTGTCGGTTAGTGGCGAACACTGTCGTTTCTTCTTTACAGAGTCTCCGAAAATTGACGTCGAAAATAGTATTTCACAGCATTCAGCTTTTGCCTGCTTACTGCCCAGCGGCATTGTATGTTTTCCCAGGTGTTGCACGGCTCAGAAGAGCGGTCTTTTGTGTATCCATAGAGTACCTTCATAGCGTTCTAGCGCTTTTCGTTTCGACACAGAGTTTATTTATATTTTGTGAATATTTAATTAGACAAACACTACCCCGTCACCTTAACATAGAATCAATCGGAGAGGAGCCATGTACTACATCAGAATCAATGCTCGAGAGAATAAACGATCGCAATACACCTGCACACTCTTGATCATCTGAGGAGTAATTTTTCTTATACCTTGAACCGAAGAGAATGTTGTGTCCAGCAAAGGTGTACGCCAGAATGTCATTAAATACCGCCTTTACCAAAGAATTGTTAGAACGCCCAGCACGTTGAATGAAATTGTGGGATCTTGAAAAAACGGTATTATAGATGCTCTGAAATCCAGCACAACAGTGGAGAATACCAGTGTGCGTTCTTGGGGGAAGACCCCAGATACGTCGTAAACATTTATTAAAGATTGTGTCTATTGACACCAATTCGTTGGTGTCAATAACGGCCACCGAAATGCTATTGACACCAACCTAAACCACTATAAAGGCATGTTTGTAGCGTTGATTGGTCAGCAGGTTCCGATGGCTCAGCGGTTTAGCACGGTGGCTAGTAATGCGATCGTTCAGGATCGATTCTCGCTCCAAGCGTTTTTTTTTTGTTTTTTTTTCCCAGAAAACTTCAGTTTTAGCTACAATGTTTTTAGCTCGACGATCCTTAGTTAGGAAGACCCTCGCGACGATCCTTAGTTAGTTAGGAAGACCCTCCCGACGATCCTTAGTTAGGAAGACCCTCGCGACGATCCTTAGTTAGTTAGGAAGGCCCTCGCGACGATCCTTAGTTAGGAAGACCCTCGCGACGATCCTTAGTTAAGAAGACCCTCGCGACGATCCTTAGTTAGTTAGGAAGACCCTCCAGACGATCCTTAGTTAGTTAGGACGACCCTCCCAACTTTGCGCAGTTAGGAGAAGGTTTTTTTTAGGGTTTAGGATTTAGGTTGGTGTCAATAGCGTTTCGGTGGCCATTATTGACACCAACGAATTGGTGTCAATAGACACAATCTTTATTAAATGTCTTGATCGCCATGGTCGGACCATTTTTTCCAGAGGCGTGTCACGGAATTTTTGGTACGCGGAAATTTGGGTCCGGCGGACCAAAATTACCGGTAAAATGGTCCGCCCGGACTAAATTTTCCGGAAAAAAGTGGTCCGACTCTGAAATATTTGGTCCGGGGTGTGGACCAAGATTACCGGTAAAAATTGTCCGCCCGGACCAATTTTTCCAGTGCTACCATTGCTGCTAACTTTGCTTCGACCAATCAGAAGATGTCGTCGTCGTCAATAGTCGCTACAGAGTAATGTGACCGATTAGAACAGGCTGCCATGCGCTCATTGGCAGCACCTTTTATCTTCGCACGCGCACTCAGTCGCTAGCGTGGTAAGACAGCCGATTCACATGGAACAAGGACCGTCAGGAAATCAAATGGAAGTGAGCATGACGACGAGGAAGATGAACATCTTGTTGAAATCGCCATCACTATGATGTCGCCAATCAGGGGAATCCCGAGGAATACGGCGATGGTCAATATATAAAGGCAAAGAAGTATGAAGTTGTTGGAGGAGACAAGCATAATTGACATGAGGCATCATCTTCCACAGTGTTTGGTGGTCAATCGACTTTCCCACGACAAGAAAGGAAGAGAGTGGAGGAGTGCTATACACCGGGTTCCGTTTATTGAATGTGCAGAATGCCAGATCACTTCAGCAAGGAAAATAATGATAAAGTGCAGCCATTGTAAACAATGGTATCATCTTGATTTGAGCGTGTTTGGTTCAACCAAGAAGCGGTGGTACTGTTCACTTTGTAGTTAGTTCATTTTAGTTTAATTTACTGTTGTGGTATAAACTGAGTTTGAATTTCTTTTTGCTGACAGACTGTACTATAAATAGTACGAGTTATATACCGACTGTGAGGTATATAACTACTTTAAACCATAGTGCGCTGCTTGCCTAACGTCTAGCTGGCTACCTTGCGTCGCAGGAAGACCGCAGGGCAGCCCGAGCGCCGTTTGTTTGTGGATTCTCGAACGCGGCGGCCATCTTGAAACGCGTGCGGGCTGTACACGATTTATAGCCCTCATTAACGTTCGTTACATCAAAGAGAATTATTCATACTATGGTTTAATTATTCATACTAACATGAATTCGTCTGCGGATACATCCATACAGCATAGGTAGGGTCCGCAATGGAAAAAATAAAAGTCAGAGAATCTAGCCTTTACTGCAGTTACAAACAACACTATATACGTAACAAACAACTGCATATTCAAATCTCTGAAATCGTTGCTCGTTGCTCTGCAATCGCTAGCTGAAATCGGCAACTTTCGTGACCTTTGACCTTGGGGTTAAATAATGGTGCATTCTCGACTCTTCGCGACAGTTAGCAGTCAGCGCTTTGTTTGTGCGTGCTTAGTACCGTCTCGGAAGTTCTTGCAACAGCTCAGATTGGCTGGCTTACCTCCCCAAATAAGCGTTTCAGGACTAGCAATGACTCGCGATTCCAACATATTTGGGCTTTACTTTTTGTGACATTGAACAGACAGATCCGTACCAGTATTTTCTGATAGTACTAAGCCTAAGCACTGCATAAAACAAATTTCAGCCGAAATGCTTACTGTTTGCCATCTGGCTGAAAAGCCTCAAAATATTAACCGTAATACAGAGAACCATGACCATAAACGCGGCATCACCAGCACAAAACTAGCATTAAAGGAAAGATCTCCAACCGTAGCATCCGTTGCAAGTACAATCAGCAGCCACACGCAACTTTTGAGCCTGCATTTTCGAGAAGAAAAACAGTGCTTTTTGGTGGGCGTGGTTCTAGTTTTAGGTATCGGCCACGCCCCCATGTGAGCACTATTTTTATTCGCGAAAATGCAGGCTCAAAAGTTGCGTGTGGCTGCTGATTGTACTTGCAACGGATGCTACGGTTGGAGATCTTTCCTTTAATGCTAGTTTTGTGCTGGTGATGCCGCGTTTATGGTCATGGTTCTCTGTATTACGGTTAATATTTTGAGGCTTTTCAGCCAGATGGCAAACAGTAAGCATTTCGGCTGAAAATTGGTCCTCCTCGGGAAAAAATGGTCCAACCATGGCGATCAAGACATTCTGCTGTAATGCGCGCTGTAAGCGCTCTCAGACAAATCTACGATGAATAATGTTCATAGCTATATCGTAGGCAAGCGCTTTCAGGCAATCACGATGTCCCTTGGTTCACTATTGTAGATCGGAAAGACAAAATTCATGATAACACTCTTCTTTCAGACTTTCACGTTTTATCAGGCTGTCTGTGCATCAAGCCTAGTGTTGTATGTAAGTATCTGAAGACGAATTCATTTTAGTATAAATAGTACAATCTGTCAGCAAAAAGAAATTCAAACTCATTTCACTACAACAGTATAATATTATATAAATTCAACTAAAATGAACTAACTACAAAGTGAACAGTAAGATGCACCACTTCTTAGTTGAAGCAAACACGCACAAAACAAGATGATCAGTACCGATTGTTTACGATGGCTGCACTTTATTATTATTATTTTTCCCGCTGAAGTGATCTGGCCGCATTCTGGACACATGATGCAACTATAAACTGGAACTCGGTAAATTTTCCGGCCTCTCTCAGTCTTCCTTTCTTGTCGTGGGGAAGTCGATTGACCAAACACTGTCGAAGATGATGCCTCATGTCAGACTGCTGAAACTTCAATGTTATGCTTCTACCATCGCTGTATCCCTCGGGATACCCCTAATTGGTGACATACTGAAAGGCGAGTTCAACCTCGAGTTCAACAAGATGTTCATCCTCCTAGTCGTCACTTCCATTTGATTTCCTGACAGTCCCTGTCATCGCTTGCTCAATGGTGAAAATCGACGTCTTACCACGCTAGCGACCGTGCTGCCAATGAGCAGTTACCGACGACAACATCTGTAGCTACTATTACCGACGACAACATCTTCTGATTGGTCGAACCTCTGTCAGCCAAAGTTGATGGTAGGCACTGGAAAAATTGGTCCGGGCGGACAATTTTCACCGGTAATTTTGGTCCGCACCCGGACCAAATATTTCAGAGTCGGACCGATTTTTCCAGGAAAAATTAGTCCGGGCGGACCATTTTTACCGGTAATTTTGGTCCGCCGGACCAAAATTTCCGCTGACCAAAAATTCCGTGACAGATCCTACACGAGCTTACTGTGCTTCGAAAACTTCAGACAAATAATGCGTTCTCCGTGATCCACATGGCTCAGCGATACTCAAACTAGTCGAGCACTAGCTACTACTTGGTCACGTGCATATTGCACAATCACAATAATTATTGGCTTCTAACGCATAGCTGACAATGGATCATGATCGAAAATTGCGGAATTTATATCGCCGTTTCACTTAAAACAAATTCCAAAAGGCATCTGCCAGGAGAATTTCACGACTGTTCGTGGATGTTTTGGTCTTGGCACTGCTTGCCTAAAGGCGCTAGGCTCGCTGAAAGAAAGAAAGAAAGGAAGGAAGGAAGGAAGGAAGGAAGGAAGGAAGGAAGGAAGGAAGGAAGAAGAAAGAAAGAAAGAAAGAAAGAAAGAAAGAAAGAAAGAAAGAAAGAAAGAAAGAAAGAAAGAAAGAAAGAAAGAAAGAAAGAAAGAAAGAAAGAAAGAAAGGAGAAAACGAAGATGACGAAACTCGATTTTCACCATTTCCAGGTAGCTACATCACTTTAGTAGCAATCTCCTTGCTATGCTGTAAGATGGGACAACGCCAGAGAGCAGATCTAATTCTCCTTGGATGTATAAAATTTATCCCAGGCGAAAAATCTAGCAATTGAATGCGAATTCATTGTATGTAGCCGCAATGTTGTTTTTCGTGCATCCCTACTTAGAGAGGCACTAACATGCCTCCCTAATAGTTACTTACAGATTCTGCAGTCAGTAACATCAACAGCAATCCATGATCCTCCTTGTGTGCAGGATCGACTGGCATTATAACCTGGTCTGAATACACATGGCAGTATAACAGTGTCTCCCACTGGTGTTGCTGGCCAACTGTAGGTACCAAACTGCTCTGTTGTAGTCTTCTCAGATTCACAGACAACTGCATGTAAAAATGTGTCAATATACAACTTGTAAATGTAAAAACCAAAACCTGAAATATTAAGAAAAACTTTAATTGCTGTAGGCGATGATGGTAGTATCAGTGTTTGGTTACTGTTGTCCATTACAGTTATATTACACTGGTAGTCTCCAGTATCCATATCGTCTGCTGGGTCAAACATCAGTACACTAGTGTATGGTGCTGACTGTAACATGTCCACTATTGTTACACGATCATTGGAGCTGCTACTGGTCAGCTGTTCTCCATTAGGTGCAATCCACATACTGGACACAGTGACAGGAATGTTGACAATGGTAGTGTCTATTGCAGCAGTCCAGGTCAGGTTGACAGGAGTGCCCTCATACAGTGTGGTGGTATTAGAGGGACTAGTGATGGTGAGAGTGAGCTGGGGTGGGGGAACTAATAAAGAATATAAATGTACTCTACATCAATGATAAGGAACCAACTTTGAGTGTGCAAGTCTTCATTGATAAACGCAAGAAATTTGCCACTTGATAAAAATGTAGGAACACTACATCTGTATACACCAGCATCACTAGTTCTTGTAGGATTAAAGACATGTTCTCTAATGTATGCTGATCCATTTCTAGACTGGCTTCCTGTCATTCCTCCTGGTGACACATCAAATGATAAGGTGACATTGAGTGGAGTCACTGCCAGTCTCTCTATCACTCCATCCAGTATACAGATAATACTGAAGTTGTCTCCAGCAGTAGGAACACCAGGAATAATGACACGAGGAGTGAAGCCAGCATCACTCAGAGCTAAAAAAATTAGTATCAAATAATTTTATTAGAATCAATTTACTCACCTTCTACAGTCAGTACTATGCTCTCACTAGCATTGTTTAGTAGTACATACTGTTGTCCTGATGATGGTAGCACTGTAGCCATGCAGGTGATGGTCCTGCCATTATCACGCATCATATTGAACTGATTGATACGTAGAGTGTCACCAGTGATAGTGTAGTCAGCTCCAGTGGTGAGTAGTAACGGTCCCAGCCATTGATACATGATAGTAGTGGGTGTGTCCACATACTCACTGATAGTCGCATTACACAGGAAGTCACTAAATGTCTCCACATACAGTGTATCATTAGGTATGATGGTCATTGTGACACTGATGATAGAGACTGCAGGAGAATTATGAATCAACATTGTTAGTACTTGTACATGATTGTAATAGCTACTCACTGGTCATGTTAAGATCAATCTCATCAGTGATGTTGAAAGTGGTTCCATTATTAACTATAGTCCCAATACACTGGTACTGTCCACCATCAGATGTATATGTAGTGGATTGATAGTGAGTGTGGAGTTACTCTGTGTCATAGTCAGCATTACTCTGCTATTACTAGTGTTGACTGGACTGCCATTTCTAGTCCAAAAGAAGGTTACAGCTGGTGCTGCATTGCATTCCACTGTGCACAACAGTGAAATGGTTGCTCCAGCAATGAGAGAAGAACCCATGTCATTCAGTGATACACTGATACTGTTTGCTATCAATTAAAAAGTAGTAGTTAGGAAAATGAATCTATTTATTAGGGAGGCACGGTAGTGCCTCCCTATGTATAGGGATGGCCAAGAAAACAAAATGGCGGCTACATACAATGTATTAGCGTTCAAACGCTGATATTACACCTGGTGATGAATTTTATTCGTCCAAAGACACTTAGATCTGCTTTCTAGCGTTGCCCCATCTTACAGCAGCAAGGAGATTGCTCGAAATTATAAATAAAGTGACGAACCTGGAAACGGTGAAAATCGTGTTTTTTCTTCCTTCTTCTTTCTTCCACTCGCCTAGCACCTTTAGTGTAAACCACCTATATTCGGCCACCATCTATTATCGGCCACTCGTTCGTACACTTGCAAATACGCTACACAGATCAAACTTGACCGACGTATAGACACACACTTCCTCCGCCTGCATTGCAAATATGCAGCTCGTAACTGCTTCTTTGTCTACTGTAGAGACGAAGAAAGTGGGTAGCCGAAAACATTGATGTTCGGCAAAAGCAATCTATTATCCGGAACCAGTCCTAGTGACTGATAGACGAATAGGGCGGGATTGCAAGTCAGTACTGCAAACACCTTTATCCATCAGCATTACAACGACCTACAATTGAAAAGCTCTCGTCTTGCCATCCGGGTCAGTAATTTTCTTTTCCATAGACGCAGTCGAGCAATTAGAATCAAATTTAACTTTTGGAATGCTCGGTTTACTTTTTGTTTTACAAGCACTGGGTTACTCCTTGGAAGCCACGCCAACTATTTTGGCTGTTTGCAGCTTGTGCGATCAAGAGACGAACGCAGGGTTACTGAATTTTGGTGATTGTGATAGACATGAGATGGCTCTACTCAGCCGACGTGTTTTTGTATCGCAATCGTGTTTTCTTTGAACATAAATTGCACTGAAACAATATCATGAGTTGCCGAACATAGATTGCTCAACCCCGGGGTCTTTGGAAAAGAAAATTACCCGGACGGCAAGACGAGAGCTTTTCAATTGTAGGTCGTTGTAATGCTGATGGATAAAGGTGTTTGCAGTATTGACTTGCAATCCCGCCCTATTCGTCTATCAGTCACTAGGACTGGTGCCGGATAATAGCTTGCTTTTGCCGAACATCAATGTTTTCGGCTACCCACTTTCTTCGTCTGTACAGTAGACAAAGAAGCAGTTACGAGCTGCATATTTGCAATGCAGGCAGAAGAAGTGTGTGTCTATACGTCGGTCAAGTTTGATCTGTGTAGCGTATTTGCAAGTGTACGAACGAGTGGCCGATAATAGATGGTGGCCGAATATCGGTGGTTTCCTCTATGTGAGCAGTGCCGAGACCAATACACCCACGAACAGTCGTGAAATTCTTCTGGCATGTGCCTTTTGAACTTAGTTTTTATCGAAACGTCGATATAAATTTGACGAGTTCACGATCACGAACAGTTGCCAGCTAAGTGTTAGACGCCATTATTGTGATTACGCAATAGGCAGGTGACCAACCACACGAATTCTTGAAGCAGAGTATCGCCGTATGGAGAGCGCACATTGGCGTCTGGAGTGTTCGAAGAATAACTCACCGAGTAAGTTCGTGTAGTATCACCGTTCTGTTGCTTGCCAGATAGTATCACAGCCTTACAGAATTTCGTAAACTAAAGTGGGCGGGGCTCGAATGCTTTGCAGAATGGATTAGCTAGTTTCATTATTTAGGAATAATACATTTTGAGCTACAAGTTAAAAAGGTCATATAAAAAAATATCAACAACAGCAAACCAAGCTAATAGTGTAAACAGAGAAATACATGATCTTGCCGAATTCAAACTGCAACAAAAATTTGAAACTCAGAAACGGACACAAACAAGAAAATAAAAATATTTCTAACGAAATCATAAGGATGTAGAAATCTGCTGCTGGTCCACAATGTAAACCAACAAGGAACTAGCATGGAATGGTAACACGATTGACTTGCTAACAGACCATAGATCCCTACATCAGTGGCTGCTGTGGCAGACTATAGCTAATTCAACTAGTTGCCGTTGAATGACACCGAAGTGCATTGAATTGAATTAAACTTGACTGTGAAAAAGAAATTATTGATCTTAAGTAAAGCCACTGCTATATACATCAGTGGCTTTACTTAAGATCAATAATTTCTTTTTCACAGTCAAGTTTAATTCAATTCAATTGTGCACTTCGGTGTCATTCAACGGCAACTAGTTGAATTAGCTATAGTCTGCCACAGCAGCCACTGATGTAGGGATCTATGTATAGGTTAGAGACCGAGGCCTAGGGATCTACGCGGTATAGAAACCCGAGAGGAAGCCATATATAGAACCCGAGCGCGTAGCTCGAGGGTTCTATGGCGACGCGAGGGTTTCTATACCGCGTAGATCCCGTTGGCCGAGGTCTCTAACCGGCTTAGAGTATAGCAACCGTTGCTATCC